>JAPXFQ010002758.1:600000-1072500 GCA_028564705.1 Apricaphanius iberus
AAAAGTTAACTTTAAATTATGTTTTTGGGTAAAGTTACCTGAAATTAAATGGTCACTACAAAAGCGAAATCCATTGAGAGACGGGTTCCAATGCTCTTTTTTTCCATCGCGGTTAGAGCTATTTTAGAAGTCCATCTTTCCCTCTGAGCTGGATCTTTTGGGATCAGATAAAAGGCTCTGTCTTTAACCTGACCTCGGTGGTTTGTGCACCCAGTGGTACAACATGAGTCACCCATTTTCGCGAAGCTGGAAAACTCTTGAATATCCGGTCAGCTTCTGTAGCTTGTTTACATTTTTCCCAGCCAGCATGACGTCCACTCCCGGAGCTCTATAGTTAATTTACGTGTAAACGCACATCCACTCAGGGAGCAATGGCTTAGAGAGAGCGAGTTTTGAATAAGCTGGAAAGCTTTTTACCAGAAGTGCAGCTCGGTGAATACTCTAAAAACACATGTAAACAAACACAATGGTCTTTTTTGTTGTTTTTTTATAACTCCTGATGGTCAAAGTCGCCAAAAAAAAAAAAATTGCACACAGTCCCCTTAACATATAAAGCATCTACTGCCCAAAAGCTGCCTTGACTACAGTAACTACAGAGCACCGTTCTGGTGAAATGATCTGGGGCTGATGTTGGGCTGACTAATCACAGACATGTGCTCTCCCTTGCATTCGATGGATACTTAAAAAATTGGTCTCTGCTCTGTGAGTCTTTGCATTAGTGATGGACAGCCTTTGCATCATCGGATAATGGCACACTGTGTCTCCGCATCTACAAGGGGGGGGTGGGGGGTGTGGGGGGTGTTGATGAGAAAAACTGGAGATTCTGCTACAAAGTAGGCTATGCCTCAAATCTTTTTGTTTTTAGATATTCTTAAAAAATATAGGAAAGGTTGCTAAAAAAGGCTATATCTGTTTGACTAGGTCTAATTTCTGTAATCTTCATACATGCAATTTATTCTTAAAAGGTTGAGTAAAGTGAGGTGAGAAAGTGTCCTTCACTGTTCCTTTTGTGCTACATGTAAGCACTGAAACACCGTTAACACCCTGCCGAGTTTTGGGCAGCTGGCCACATAATTATTATTCAATCTTGTGGTTCATCTGAGGTGCAAACAAACAATGGATAGTTTTTTCTATAAAATGCTACATATAAAATACTTATCTAAAAAAGCTGGCAGAATTCAGTCCGAAATAATATATCTGCTTCAGCATAAAGCACATAATCAACACTATGTAAACGATACACTATATAGGATTTATACATTAATAGATTATTAGCACTGAAAGCATAATCAGTTGTTTTTTTTAAACAATTAAATTTTATTAAGTTAGTTTTATTTAGATACACAGAAAATGAAATCATGTTTGATTTATTCATCTATTATCTCAGTTTGTGATTATATCATGTCAGTAATATAAATGAGCAATTTCAATGATGCAGGATTGAAAGGAAATAACATGATAAAGTTGTTGTGATTTGTAAAAAAGCATCTTAATATGAATTACAACCCAGCAAGAACATATATCACCAGGGAACTACCATAACAGCACCTGTTCCTCCCAGATTCAGCTCTGGTGTGTCTGATGGATACAGAAGGTTAATATATTTGTCACATGTTCACAATGAACTCGTTTGAAGCATTGTGGGCGTCAGACTTACATGTAAGGTCAATGGAGAGACGCGCTGACGTGTGTACAGTTGCACATCATATTAGCACAAATGAGGCGTATCACACATGTCAGAAAATATGTGCGTCATTTTATGCGGTGCATTTTGTGGGTTCGTGCGTGACCGGCGTTTTTTGTGGTTTTCCCACCGATGCTCGACTGGGTCTTTAGCTCCCCGATCCCCCGCTGGAGCGATCCCAGCTCCACGGAGGCAAGTAAGTAACTCAAACAGCTCGGAGACCAGAGTCCCCCGAGGTTGGGAGGAGGAGGCCAGTGGACTGCTATGGAGCGGTCCCCATCAGCGTCCTCCTACATTCTGTGTATTTTGCGTTCAGTGCGTGTCAACATTGCATATTTTGAAGTGCATTCATTTTGTTTTGGACCCGCGTCAAGGTGCGAATGTTTAAGCGTCCAACTATGGGCAAGCAGCGCATTTCTGATGCTTTGGTGTGAACGCACCATAAGGAGTAGGGTAAGGGGTATGTCACTGGCGAGCTATTTACACAACAATGTCTTTCAGCAAAACAGGTTATACCTATGCTGAACTCTAAATCATGTCACTGATGGGACACAGGATTGACTGGTGAGAGCATCACTCCTACAACATGGTCAGTGCATGGATTCGCTTTAGGAATTTACAATTTGATTCACATTTAGACAATCAACATTTCTAGAACAACAAAAAAAAATACAATTGTTTACTTAAAACGTTTTTTTTCATAAAAAAATTTAATTGAATGTTATTTTTGCTGTATTTTCTTTTGTAGATATTATTAATAAATCATAAACGTTTGATTTAAATTGATGTTCAAATATAAATAAAATGTTAAAATCTTCCAATCTCTACCAACACTAAACACCACTATGCTTTTGTTATTTTTCTTATTGTTTTAAGAAAAGTTGAATACTGTTGAATGTTGCTGTTGAATATTTCTAATATCTAAATGTTTGTGGTTAAAATAAAGTCCCCATATTTTGTAAATAGCTTCAAATCAAAATCAAACAAAATACTTTATTATTCTCATGCTACCAAAGAGGAGGTGTAAGTAGCCAACATTTAAAGCTAAATAGATAGATCTAATGAGTAAGAAATATGAAAAAAAAAATTCCTGAAGAGATATGTTTACATCAAAGGTTCATGTTTTTTCATCAACATCCACAGCAGGCTTTTTTCTTTGACACAATGCAATGTGTATACACACGTGCTCAAATTTGTTGGTACCCCTCCACAAAAAATTAAGAATGCACAATTTTCTCTGAAATAATTTGAAACTGATAAAAGTAATTGGCATCCACCGTTGTTTATTACATATTTAATAGAAATCAGACTTTGCTTTTGATTTTTCATTCAACATAATATTGTAAATAAGAAAACAATTGAAAATGGCATGGACAAAAATGATGGGATCCCTAACCTAATATTTTGTTGCACAACCTTTAGAGGCAATCACTGCAATCAAACGTTTTCTGTAGCTCTCAATGAGACTTCTGCACTTGTTAACAGGTAGTTTGGCCCACTCTTCCTGAGCAAACTGCTCCATCTGTCTCAGGTTTGATGGGTGCCTTCTCCAGACTGCAAGTTTCAGCTCTTTCCATAGATGTTCGATAGGATTCAGATCAGGACTCACAGAAGGCCACTTCAGAATAGTCCAATATCCAGTCTTGGGTGCTTTTAGCTGTGTGTTTTGGGTCATTATCCTGTTGGAGGACCCACGACCTGCGACTGAGACCGAGCTTTCTGACACTGGGCAGTACGTTTCGCTCCAGAATGCCTTGATAGTCTTGAGATTTCATTGTGCCCTGCACAGATTCAAGGCACCCTGTGCCAGATGCAGCAAAGCAGCCCCAAATCATAACCGAGCCTCCTCCATGTTTCACTGTCGGTATGGTGTTCTTTTCTTTGAAAGCTTCATTTTTTCGTCTGTGAACATAGAGCTGACTTGCCAAAAAGCTCCAGTTTTGACTCATCTGTCCAAAGGACATTCTCCCAGAAGGATTGTGGCTTGTCAATATGCATTTTAGCAAATTCCAGTCTGGCTTTTTTATGTTTTTCTTTCAAAAGTGGAGTCCTCCTGGGTCTTCTTCCATGGAGCCCACTTTCGCTTAAACAGCGACGGATTGTGCGATCAGAAACAGACGTACCTTCACCTTGGAGTTCAGCTTGCATCTCTTTGGCAGTTATCCTTGGTTCTTTTTCTACCATTCGCACTATCCTTCTGTTCATTCTGGGGTCGATTTTCCTCTTGCGGCCGCGCCCAGGGAGGTTGGCTACAGTTCCATGGACCTTAAACTTCTTAATAATATTTGCAACTGTTGTCACAGGAACATCAAGCTGCTTGGAGATGGTCTTGTAGCCTTTACCTTTACCATGCTTGTCAATTACTTTCTTTCTGATCTCCTCAGACAACTCTCTCCTTGGCTTTCTCTGGTCCATGTTCAGTGTGGTGCACACAATGATACCAAACAGCACAGTGACTACTTTTCTCCATTTAAATAGGCTGAATGACTGATTACAAGATTGGAAACATGTGTGATACTAATTAAAGTAACTATTTAGTTTGAAATATCACTATGATCCAGTTATTTATTATCTTTTCTAAGGGGTACCAACAAATGTGTCCAGGCCATTTTAGAATATCTTTGTAGAATAAGCAATAATTCGACTCTTTTCACAGCTTCTTTGCTTTATTCTATGACGTGCCAAAGGCATGCAAGTATACATGATAAAATAGCTTTCAATTTCATCACTTTTCAGGAGTAATGCGGCATTATTTCAATGATCTGTAAGGGTACCAACAAATTTGAGCACGTCTGTAGTATCCTATTCCAAAGTTATATTTTAATCCCCTTCAACAAGGTTTTACCGATAACCTTGCTGTTTTCAAATACCTACAATAGGGTTATCAGGGGATACATTTTACTTTTACACAAGTAAAAAATACAACATGTGTTATGTAATTTTCATCATAGGTACACTTCAACTGCGAGAGACAGAATGTAAAAGAAAAATCCATCACCTTGTAAGATTTTTAAAGAATTGATTTGCATGATGGTGCAGAACGTACATATTTGGCTAATAACAAAAGTTAATTTTAAATCCATCGCAAAGTAACCTTTCTGGGCAATAACAGAGATCAAATGTGTGTTTGTAGGTCTTCTTCAGGTTTGCACACCCTGTACCTGGTATTTTGGCCCGTTCTGCCATGCAGATCTTCTCTAGAGCTGTGAGGTTTTGACTTTGACTTCCACCACAGATTTTCTATTAGATTAAGATCTGAAGACTGGCTAGGGCCCTCCAGAACCTTGATGTGCTTTGTACGTAGCCACTCCTTCTTTGCCAGGGTGGTCTGTTTTTAATCATTGTCATGCTGGAAGATCGAGCCAAGTTTCATCTTCAATGCTCATACTGATGGAATGTGGTTTTTGCCCCAAATTTCCTAATATGTGGCCCCATTTATCTTTTCCTTAATACGAGAAAAAACGCCCCACAGTGACTATGGTGTTCTTAGGATGCAACTAGGCATTCTTCCCACTCCAAACACAGTAAGTGGCGTTGTTACCAAAGAGTTATATTTTGGTCTCATCTGAACACATGACATTCTCCCAATCCTCCTTTGCATAATCCAGATGGTCTCTTGGCAAACTTTAGATTGACCTGAACATGTGCTGGCTTAAGCAGGTAGACGGCAGAATTTGAAACCATCAAGATGTAGAGTGTTACTAATAGTAACCTCTGTTACTGTGGTCCCAGCTCTCTTCATGTCATTGACCAGTTCCCCCTGAGTAGTTCTGGGTTGTTTCCTAACCATTCTCAAGATCATTTCTACTCTATACAGTGAAATCTCACATGGAGCCCCAGTTTGAGAAATATTATCCGTGGTCCATTGTCTAATAACTACTCCAATAGTTAATCTCTTCTCACCAATATGCTTGCCTATTGTAGATTGGCTTATTCCAGTCTTGTGCATGTGTACAATTGTGTCCCTGGTGTCCTTAGACAGCTCTCTGGTCTTTGCCATGGTGGAGATTGGAGTCTGACTGTTTGAAAGAGTGGACAGGTGTCTTTTATACAGATAACGAGTTTAAACAGGTGACATTTATACAGATAACTAGTGGAGGATAGAAGAGCTTCTTAAAGAAGAAGTAACAGGTCTGAGTTGGCCAGAATTCTTGCTTAGTTGTAGTGGCTAAATTCTCATTTTTGCACCATTATAAAAATAAATTCATTGAAAATTATACACTGTGATTTTCTGGGGGGGGGGGGGGGGGTTACATTCCGTCTCTCACAGTTGACGTTTACCTATAATGACAATTACAGACCTCCCTCATCTTTTTAAGTTGGACAACTTGCACAATTGATGGCTGACTAAATATTTCCACTGTATCAATAAATACAGTAATTTCTCACACCTGACCTTTATGTTCACTGTATAAAAAATAAATAAGCTTACTATTTGCTAAATTTCATGATGGCACACAAGGAATCACTGTGTTTAAAATGTTACATGAATGTACAGTTTCTATAGCTGTGCGTCCATTTAACTTTAAATGTTGTGAACCTATCAGAAGCTTGAAAAAGCCCTGAGATCATCATCTGGACTTTTTGAAATTGCTTGAAGGAATTTGATACTCTGTGTACTCTGTGTACACTTTGGAGAAGATCTGTATGGAGGAATGGGCCAAAATCCCTCCTGGAGTGTGTGCAAACCTGGTGAAGAACTACAGAAAACATTTGAGCTCTGTAATCGCAAACAAAGGTTTGTGTACTGGCTGTACTGGTTTCTGCACTGGCTCAGTGTTTTTCTCCCCATAGAAGCTCCACACGGTCTGGTACCCTGCTCAACTATAATGTCCCCTGCTGGATGGGGAACATCGGTCCAGATTATGCTCAAAGTCACCGAGCAACCTCCATGCTGTCTCTTCTCTGTCTTCTCAGACCCCCAGACTGTCATGGCAGATGACCTCTTGTACTGAGCCAGGTTCTGCCGGAGGTTTCTTCCTTTTAAAGAGGAGCTTTTCCTCTCCACTGTCGCTACATGCTTGCTCAGTATGAGGGATTGCTGAGGGATTGCTGTGGTTGGAGTCTGCATGATCGGGGCACAACCTAACGTCAATGACTCATCGCAATCTGCTGGGATTCTTTACATAGAAAACTTTTAACTGATTGGAATGTTTGTATAATTGTGTTGAAATGACTTTTGTTGTAAAGTACCTTGAGATGACATTTGTTGTGAATTGGCCATATATTAATAAAAGTTATTTGAATTGAATTGTACCAAATACTGAGTTATGTTTGTCTGATGTATCAATTACTAATGTCATGCAATAAATGGAAATTAATTATTTAAAAATCATCCACTGAATTTCTGCATTTTTGTTTTAGATTCCGCTACATCATTTGTAAGTGGCAGAACTTAAAAAATCAGCTGTGTGTCAAATACTTGTTCTCCCCACTGTATGTAAACATCTGACTTCGAAAAAATGTATATAAAATTCTCCCTGAAATTATTCTGAGATTTATTAAGTATAAATTATTTTATTCAGAGAAAAAATGTTTTTGTATTTAAATATCTGGTTTCAACTGTATCAAACGTTATCAACTTGGATCATTGACTACTACAGGTTGTGAGTAGTTTCCACAGGAATATCCAATAAAGCTTTGATTTTTTTAGTTTCCAAAATACGAGACGATTTAGTCTTTGATTTTACCTCTTTCTCTAATATGCACAACACACAGTGGAGATTATTCATTTCTCTCTGGGAACTTAAACATACAACCACTTAACCAGCCTAATAGAGGTGATTTCCAGTGTAAGATTTCATTTAGCAACTGATGACAAGCCTTATGTGTGTCCTCCCAACAGAAATCAGGGAGATTGAGACATTGTTGCCACAGAGACCTGGAACAAGACACTCTAGCATTTGCAAAGGGCTTAATTTGATCTACTTGAGATTGCAACCTCCTTCTACTTGATGTAATTAAACCAAGAGATGTGACTAATTAGGGCGATGGTGAGAAATGGAAAGCGAGGCAAAGACAGCAGATGTAACAGCAGAGAGAGATGACAGTAAATATTGACAGGGGAATTTGATTGGGGGCGAACACTATGACAGGGTGAAGATTGTAAGAGCTGGAACGGTGTCAGGATAATCAGGTTTAATCACTGGTAAAGTGCATCGCTATATTGTCTTGAGTACGTACAGTGTTGGGCCCAGGAGCATAAAAATTCATCGCAGCAAAGGTGGCGAAACAATGATCTAAACTCAGATATGTATCTTTGTTCCATGAATGAACAACAATACACATCAGTGCAAAATAAATGTGTCATTTTCTGGTACTGAACACAACATTTTATCCAACATTTTATTTTTACTAGAACCTAAGCGAGGCATCGTTACTCCTTTATCTAAAGATGTTACAGTTTTCATCTCCACATTTTACTTCCAATTTTTTGTTTAAACTCTGATTTGCCGGCATATACAGCGGACAGGCAATTGGTTTTAAAGATTTTATCCTGTTCTCCTTCACCTCCAACTAGATATATGTGTACCAGAAATAGTTTTTGACAGCTTTTTACAGCCTCCAGTGTAATAACTGAAGAAAAAAATTAAAACCCTACTTATTTCATATGCATGTCTTTCAGATTCACAATAATACCTCCTTAGCTAATAAGAATTTATAATAGTTCAAACGTCCCGCAAAATAAGCTGGTATTATATCCCCTGTGATCATAAGTGGTGACCACTTCAGCCTATTCTACAGAGATGAGAAATTAGTATATTGTTTTTAAGGGAAATTCCGTTCTTATTTAACCTGGACCTTATTTTTAAACAAGTTTTATGTATTTTTACTCACCCTGAGAAGTTTGGAACCAGTTTGAGCCGTTCAGCAGTATTTTTACGTCCAGTCTTGTTCAGCTAGAACGTAGAACAGGAGTGTTTGGGGTAGTCCAAATGCCGCTTGTAATAAGGTTTAATTTGCCCCAAACGCCTTGATTTTATCATGTTTATATTCGCCTTGGACTTATGAACGCCTCAGAAGTGCTTCTTGATGTTTTCCAGGATGATTTGGCTTAACAATAAAACAGTAATAAAACTTGACGAATCTGCTGCGGCATCCGCAGATTCGTTCTACCTTTAACTTTGCCAAATAACGTAAAAATCATCATCAAAAAAACATCAACCCCAGAGCTGCAGATCCTTGCATCTTATGCATTATCTGTAAAAGAAAAATGTATTTTTTGGATAAATAATAAGTCATGGTTTACTCTAACAAAAAAACATTGTCACAGCTTCTTTCTGAAGGAAACCTCTTCTCTGTCGTTAAGGAGGTTTTACCTGACACACAAAAGAAAACATAATTCTCAGTGAAAATGGGCCTTATCCGTACCAGCAAAGTATATTATACATATCTTGCAAAATGACACCAATGCTGTGGATCAATAAACACATTTGAATATATGTGTGTATCAGAGCTGGGTAGTAACTAAGTATATTTACTCAATTATATTTACTTGATTAACTTTTTTTAAATAATTTACTTTTTAGAGTACTACTACTTCTTCTTACTTTTTACTTTTACTTGAATATTAACATTACAAAGTACTGCTACTCTTACTTGAGTAACATTTTGTAGATGCTCTACCCACTGCAAGTATCATCAGTGACTGAAGTACAAACGTGTATACACCACGCACAAAACATGCCTTACTAATTGTATTTCCTATCTGTTGAAATTGTTGTATGTTGAGGTCAAGTGAACATAAACAACAATATTTTCTCTGGAAGTACTTCTTACCTTCTGCTAAAGGTCTACCCTTTATATATATATATATATATATATATATATATATATATATATATATATATATATATATATATATATATATATATATATATATATAAGAGAGAGTATAGTAGAGATTTACAGATATACAGTTAACATCTAGTAGTTGAGTTTCTCAATATGAAGTAGTCAGCTCTGAATCAGTAGTGGGTAATTGCCACTCTATTCGGAACCCAGAGGACTCATTAACTCATTTTACGGCTTTTATAGTAACATAGCAGCTGGAGAGACTTTAAAAGTACATAAAGGAACAGATACCAATGTAATTCTGGTATCTGCTCTTGCTTGCTCCTTCTCTTTGCATCTGAATGTTATAAGCATCTACACTACATCTATGTTTGTGTGGTTGTGATCACAGTTATCCCAATGTTGCAATTACAACTAACAAGTATTCTAATTCAGCTGCCACAGATTGAACACATTTATTCTTGTTATGGTGGCTTAAAACTTGACATGTGGTCCATTCTGAAAAAAAAAACACAGTTAATGTAGGCATTAATACAAAGCTGATTGTCTTGTTCTAGTTTGAATGCTTGTAGTGCTTCTGAACAGGCTCAGGACGAAAATAAAATATTTCCCTATTCTAAAGGTATAACAAACAGAAATTAGAGAGTAAAATATGTTAGGAGAGACTGAAAAGATGAGGTGTGAAAATAACTAAAAGATGGCAGAAAACATGTAAAACTTAACAACTCGAATTACAATTATTAATTACAACTAACCCTAACCCCACCTCCATTCAACAAGACATTCCAGCCAAACAGAATGCCACTATCAGTTTAATTTGCTATTTATAACAATGCTGTTTTAAAAAACTAAAAACCCTGTCAGACACTCTTCATATTTCCTGGGTAATTGTGATAATTTAACATGATGCTAAAAATTTAACATTATTAAAATATTTAATTTGATAGGGTGACTTCACATTCAGAAGACCACAGTTTGCTAGATTTAAGCACTTCTGAAATCATGTTAACATGACATGTTACAACGCTAATCTATCTATCTATCTATCTATCTATCTATGTTTTTTATTTGAATTTCACATCATATATATATATGTGTGTTTGTGTGTGTGTGTGTGTGTGTGTGTGCGCGTGTGTGGGTGTGTGTGTGTGTGTGTGTGTGTGTGTGAAACAAAGCACGTTTGGAGTTAAAATAATCATTTAACTATTATTTCAGCTTTTAAGATGTAAATAACCCAACCCCCTGCTGAAGAGTCGTAAATTAGACACTGATTCCGTCTGCTACAAAAGATAAACCAGGAAAGAAAAGGAAGGTAAATGTTTTCTAGTTAACTTAGTTTTTGGTTTCTTTACATTTAGTTTGAAAAGTCAAAAGACAACACAAGTGTTAATAATAATTAAAATGAGCCTATTCCAATAAGCTCTGATAGCAGTTTTGTGTTTATAATTAAAATATACTCTAATATAATTTAATATAAGTGTAAGATGTTGAAGTGTATTAATCCTTATTTTATGAACTCACTTAAGTGGCTTCTCTGTAACGAAGCTTGTAGAGAACATATTAAAAACTTGCTGACTCAGGGGCACTTGGAGACCTTAATCCTAATGTGCACTCAAAGAAAACCCTCAGAATCACTTGATAATGTGGCAGAAAACAATAAAGCTGCAGAAAGTGCTGTGACTGAAGTGTTGGCATAAGTCTTATGTAAACATTCTAATCTCTTTTTCAATTTATTTGAATCCACTCTCTTCACAAAAGAAGTTCACCAATCTTGAACTTCCGTGCTGAAAATTGCTTGGTCTTTGGCCTTGGCCTTATTACAGGCTTGTGCATCAGATATAATTGCTGAAGGTGATTCATTGAGTTTAATAGGAGCCACTCAGCAAAGCAGAGCTGGCAGCACCCACACACACTTTTACCTTTGATTGAATTTTAATCTCTGTTTGCGGTCACAAACCATGCAGCGTGGAGTAATTATCTATTAACGATGTTATTGGATTTATATGGAAATGCCCAGGCAGCAAACAGTGGTGTGATCAGGAGCAGACATTGTAATCAGCAGATATTGGCTGGCAGGATGGTGACTTTTGTTTCCAGAGTGATCCTGGCCGTTTTATGGAGAGCGATGCTTGAGTGCAAAGAGCAGATAGAAGACAATGGTGATTTTGCCTGTATGCTGCTTATCTTCCCTGTGATATATCTCTGCTTTGCCATGCGCCTGTTTCACTCTTCCACCCCCTTGCTGGTCTTGCTGTCCCCCAGTGGTCTCGTTAGGGCGGGACCGTGAGGGGAAGGTGAGATGGTTACTGTGACAACTGCAGAGAATGATGGGCAAGTATGTGTGTGTCTTTGTGAGCGGATGGGCGTGAGGGATTTCAAAAAAATATAATTTTTATTTATTTATTTGTATTTAACGTCAACAGACTTGGAAGTGTGCATTATCTCAGCAAAACTGTTACTCACATTTCTTCTTTTATTTAAAAGAACAGAGAAGACATGCGAAGTGTAGAGGGCCACAGCAAGAAAGATGCAAGACAACAAAACAGTTGCATAATTGAGTAGGCCATCCATTAAAGTCCTTATCTGTTTCAGGGGAATTAGGCACACTGGATCTGCTCAGTGCTGCACAGTGCCAGGAAATGATGAGCAGCACTGAGGGACAAAGCTAAGATTAGACCCCAGTGATTGACAAGTTGATAGAGCCAACTGGAAACCTGCCATTCCTCTCCTAAGATAGTCTCCTTACAATAATGAAGCAGAGTGCACCAGGTCTACACAAGGGCAAACACAGGGAAGAAGATAATGACAAAGTTGGGGACATTTTATGCAATTCTTCATCTTAGCTTGTTTGACTTGCTCTGTGTTTCAAGGATGGTAGTAAACAAGATGAAATGCCATTTAGCTGTGCTGTCTATCTGTGACCTCTACTGATTCTTTTCACAAATGAAAGAGATAAAAAATAAAACAAAGAGTGATTCTAGGGGCCTGAGTGGAGCTGAAGAGATAGGCTCTGTGGCAAGTCTCTTTCTACTGCCTCCTATGGTGTGGATGACCTTTGCAGCCCCATATAACTCTGCAAGACTCTGATAAGACCAGCTGGGTGGTGACAAAATGCCCTTGTGGGAGACACAATACCCACACAGGAGACTGAGACCAGGGGTAAACACACAGGGGCAACCAGCTGGCCTGGAAATATAGTCTGACTGAGGTCAGTGGTTAAGGTTCGGTTTCTGACAGCAGGGCATATTTACAGTCGCAAATGGCAGCAGGTACCAGGCTGGACAAAGATTTGTGATGCACCGCAACTGTGATGCTTTAAAAAAAAAATTTTGTTTTGTTTTTTCTAAGTGAGGTCCTGGTAAAAGGTGAAAAGTAGTTCACATCATCTCATCCCGGTTGTTTTCTACTGAACGTGGAAGTAATACCTAGTACAGATATTACTGTATAGTACTACTCAGATACATGTTACAGGTCAGCTCGTCGGTTGTTTTGGTGGATTTCTTGATTCAGTTACTGTTTACAATGCTATATATAAATATATATACCATAAAAACTGCAACCCATTTCATGAAAATGTACACCCGGACATTCATCTCTATTGTAATTAAAATACATTACTATACATTGATTATTTAAAAGAGTTATTTTTACAATAGTAAAACAGTGACAAACTGATTTAACATCAGCATTGAAAAAAATGGATGTGTCTTCTTGTTTGGTGTATGCAAACTTCTGGTTTTAACTGTATATGCAACATATAATAAATATTACGTCATCACTACTTATTTCAAATAGGTAGACTGGTGGCACACAGCCTCGTCCTTCCATTTGCTATGTAAATGATGATTCACTCAGATGTAAATGACTGTTTCATACAATTTTGACAATGGTTTTAAGATTTATAAGAAAGCATATTGTCAGTATGACGTTTTTGAGACTTGGGTTGTTTAAGGACGGTCCTCTTTTGGCTGGTTTTGGTTCTTCTCAGACAAGCTGTCCAAGAGTGCCCAGAGATTCAAACTCCAAGAAGAACCGGTCTGTATATACTGTATCCTAAATGAAAACACTGAGTTATCTACTATACGGGTTAGATATTAAAAAATATTAACTTAACCTTAAGCTGTTGTTGATGACGTAATACAGATATAAAATATGCAGGATAACATACAGTGAAATGTATGAATTTGCCAATTCTCACAGCAAAGAGTTTATTCAAATCAACTGCCAAGCCCTGCCTAAAAGGATAAAACTGGACCAATGATGATCCTTTAGAGATGATTAGAAAAAAAACATAATTACCAGAGCACTAAGAAACGAAAAAGCAGCTACAAATGCAGATCAGAAATTGTCAGTATATTTAAACTGACTAATACAAATATCTAACACAGCAGTGAATGCTGAACGGACATAACTTTAATAACACCCACATTCATTTTTGTTCAATCTGAATCTAGATGTGATAACATGGCATCAGGAGAAAAAGGGAACACATTTCAGGGACTTTGCTAAAAAAAAATAATTAAAAAAAAGACTTTTTCGTAATTTATTAGATTTTGGGAATTCTACAAGAGTCAAAGAGCCCAGAGAGGATTGTAGAAAATTAAAGATGAAAGGAAAAGATGGGAAGGCTTCTATGTCTGCATTAAATAGAGCAGAACATGTAAAAGCACAGCTTGTGTGACACACTGACACGGTACGCTTCCTTTTAAGCTCAGCTCTTCTGATTCAGATACCTCCTGTGGACCGACCTGCAGCCACAAACATCTAACAAACACGCGCACAGACACATCAGCGCTGGCAACATCATTAGAAGAACAGAGAAGGAAACAGGATCAGACTGAGTGACTGTGACCACGTAGACAGGCCCACCACACAGACAAAGCCAAATTGAAGCAGTAGTAATTTGATTATGTAGCAGCTGTCACAGATGGCCTACTCAGCCGTGCTTTATGAGTCACTACACACATGATTATCGTCATAGACTCATAGAAAAGCATGTGTCTTAAGATGTTGCACACATTCGGAAATTCACCCAAATCAGCTTCATCATCTCAATCTATATCGCAACAGTAATGATAAAACAGGATTAAATAAATAAACAAATAAATAAATAAGGATGTCTCAAACCTATCTCTAGTAGTTTTAATTTATTGTTCTTAAATAAATTCCCCAAGCAGACCCTTGCTGATGTTTGGTCTGTGATGTCAGTTAGTCACACATTCAGTCTGCTTTATGGCCACAATTTGTGGATCTAATAGTTGGACATTAAATTTTATTTTCCAGTGGATTACCTACAAGACACTGTTACATGCAAATGTTGCATCTCAGCGGCTAAAGATCAAGTCCTCTCAACTGGAGTGATCTACACAGAGATTGATGATTATTACATGAAAAAAAGAAAAAAAAAATGCAAAAAGATGTGGAAAATTTCCTGATAACGAAAACGTATAAAGTGTCAGTCTAATGTAAAATTTCCAAACGAGTCTTTTTTACGCTATATAAGGTTGTACAGTACTGATGTTGTAGCCTCCAGGTCTAAAAGATGTGGTCCTGTGGGACCTTTGCCACATGTCTTCCCCCCCCTTCTCTTCCCTTTCTACTGTATGTACTATCCACTGTCAAATTAAGGCCTCTGTGGCCACAAAACCTAAAATAAAAAGAAAATGGAAAATGTACATCCAACTAGTTGTTAGGAAACTGACCGTGCTAATTAAACAGCAACTTCCAACTCCTCTTCACACTGATTGCACATTAAAGACAAAAGGAACTGAGCTAGACAGACCAATACAGATGAAACCGACTTCAGGATTGGAGTCTTCTATTGTAATAAACACAGATACAAAGAGGCAGAGCAACCAGTGCCAGGCCCTTTCATATCTCATCATTTCTTTACTTTACTTTCCATATCAGGCTTAATGGGAAAAAATGGAAATAGGCTCGTCACTCTGACATTCAAGCTGATGAAAGGGCCGAGGCTTCCCTCATAAAAGTGATGAAAACATCCAGTGATAGACGAGTCAGGGGGACAGTGACCCGGTCAGTCTGCAGATAGCAGGTCAATCAGTCAGTCAGTTTAGAGCCAGGTCTTTAGTAGGTCACTCGGTTAATTAACGAGTCAGTAAACCAGGATTGTGGCTGTGTTAGTTATTAAGCAGGCCAGCCAGCTAGTGAGTAAGTCTGTCATTTAGATGTCCAGCCATACAGTTAATTAGAGTCAATATGTTAATCAGCGACTGCTGTCAGTCAGCCAGTCGACATAATGATGAACCACCAGCTCATGAAGGGGTAATGACAGCAGGATCTCACAGCTAGATGTTTCTTTGAGTCTTCTCTTCCAGTCTGACAACATGTGAACAGATCAAGCCTACTGAACTGTCAATTGGAAATAAAGATGTTCAAAATCTACAGTGAGAGAAGAAAGGAAAGTTGAGCTTGCAGCTGGAGGTGAGAGACACGATTTCCCTGGAAAACACCTGTTAGCCATACTAAAAAGATAAAGAATTAGCAACCACTCGGGAACCGTTTCTTTTCGTCTGCTGCGGGAGTGCTTCGATTGGACTGGGAGGCGGGACAGACAGAATAATGCTGAGAAAGGGAGACGTCGAGAGAAGACTGCCGATGGGAGGCCTTTCTGATCACAGCCACAAAGCACATCAAAAATCAGAGGCAAAAAAAGGCTCACTTTCATCATCTGAGAGCCATTTGCTGAGGGGAATAGCAGTTTGTCGTTGTCTTTGACTGCAACTGAAAAATGTTGACTGTAGTGTGT
The DNA here is from genome assembly GCA_028564705.1 of Apricaphanius iberus. Classification (NCBI taxonomy): domain Eukaryota; kingdom Metazoa; phylum Chordata; class Actinopteri; order Cyprinodontiformes; family Aphaniidae; genus Apricaphanius; species Apricaphanius iberus. The sequence goes on from JAPXFQ010002758.1 coordinate 616,248, forward strand.
GTGGGTGTGTGTGTGTGCGTCTGCATGCGAGTGATACTGATTGTAGGTGCGTGTCTGTGCAAGTGTCTGTGCGTGAGTGTGTATTTAAGATGACACGGGAGGTGGCCGTCCTTAAAAAAAGAATGGCATATGGCGCCTTGCTTTTTTGGCAATCACCAGTGACAAGTGAGCAGGGGGATAACCAGTGAACGCAGAGTGTGTTGCCGGGTCGGGGGTAGCAATGGGAGGGCTATGCTTAACGATCTCTTCTGCGTGTGTCTACTTGCCTGAGTGTGAAAGTGTGTATTTACCCACCCTTAGGCAATACAGCGTAGCTTTATGTAGATGAATGTGGAACAAGTCTCGCCATTTAGCGGCGTTATATAAATACATTAAAATAATACTGAGCACAGGCTCAGCACAGTGCAGCTCTGTACGCAATGTCAACAGCTGCCTGGGGCTAATTTTTTCTTTCTTGATACATTAAGATTGCAAGATGAAAATATTTCGCCACATCCCACCAACCCTCTCCACCCACCACTATCACCCTTACCTGCTAACACCCTCATCCTTACAGTGCTAATCGGGAGATCTTTAAAGCATGAGGATGGGTAGCTTTTCAAGGTTTTCATATCTGTTGGTCTTTTAGTTTAAGAAACAGCTAACTACCAAACGCTGTACCCGTACGCGGTTTGTCACATGTGTGTCTAATTAGGGTATGAGACATCTCCAGGAAATATTGTTCAAAATAATGTGTGCATGTAAGTATAAATGTTTTTTTAAAATAACATTTTAAGTACAACTCTATAATTACATAACTTTGGCAACTGCCAATACATTCGTTAGATGCATTTTAATTTTTCTTCAAGCTTCAAAGCTGAGTGAAAACAAACAAAACAGCATTTCCAGACCTTTGTGGAAATATAGAGAACATTTCTTGGCCAAATCTAGAAAAACACTCAGAGAGAGCAGACCTCCAACAGGGCCACCCATCCCCCCTCCATCCCCATGGTATGATCTAAGTTTTACTTTCTGTACTTTTCCAATAAAATGTCTGCTTATGAGACATTCGTCTGTGTTTGTGCTGTAGGTGTGCTGTTCCAGCAGAGAGGGGAGATTTGCACATGCGCACTAATTTTTTTGCTATGCTATGGTCCAACCATAGCAGGGTTGCTGTGCCATCTCTGCTGTCTATGAGCTCTCTGAGACAGGAAAGGAGTCCAAGATGAAACCACTGTTCGGTGGGTAGTAGGGGTGTCACGATTCTCCAAATCCTCGATTTGATCTGATTTTCGATTTTAGGGTCACGATTTGATTCAATCCTCGATTGTTCTTTTTTTTTTTTTACAGTAAAGTCATTTTTAGACTAGTCTACGATCATTGGTTTTATTCATGAATCTTATTTTAAAAGAGAAAATCTATGCAATTTTTATTATTCTTGCGTAATGTATTATATTAGGCATTAATGGTCAAAATTATATAATTTATTTACAATAAAAGTATAACAGTCTTGTTTAAATTACAAATGATTAGCAAGAGAGAGTGGCTGCCGTCTAGTGACTCTTTATAGTTACTGCAGAACGACTGATGCAATTCTCCAGATAACTCATTAGACCAAGAAAAATGTAGCTAACAGTGGTCCTGTTGTTTACAATGCGAATTTGGACTTAACTTGACAGGTCTCCCACTGCTTCATCTATCCTAGCCGTGGTCAAGCTTTAGCTTAACCAATAGCTACCAGCTAGTGTCAGTTAATATGCTCTGTAGACATGTGCTCTGATCCCGGGGGATGTGATACAGGCAGTTAATACGTTACCAGGTGTTGTTGTGAGTTGTATGAGAACTAGTGAGAGTTACTTGTTGGGGAAAATGCAATGTGTGATTCTTTGTGGTAAAGAAATCTGAGTAAATAGACTGTCGCCTGCTAACTTGCTACGTGGTCCAGAGTGGGACGTACAGTAAACATAGGATCAGGAGGAGATTGTGATCCTTCTTAGCATTTCGATGAATCATTTGGCAGAAAACATGAAACTGTCGGAATCTAAAAATCCTGGCCAAGCAGCACCAATAGCTAGCATAACTACACAATGAAGAAAATAATTTGTTCCTTATGTGATAAAACTAGATTAGTTTTATTAAACTAATCTAAATTAACTAAACTAAAAGTTATTACCTTTAGTTGATACAAAGATGCACCATTTTACCCATGGGTTCCAGTAAACCAGTGAGAAAACTCCCCCTTTTCTGTAGTGATGTTGATCTTCTAGTTCTGAGCACCTAAGACAGCATATCTACACTGCACCAGAGTGCTAGATCTGATAGAGACAAAAGGACAGGTACAATAAATGTACCATTTGTGAGGTAGTTCTGAATACTTAGGAGAGACAAGACCTTTAAGACCTTTAATTAGCCTGGCTTATAACCTCGTGTTCCCCTTGCTGTGGCTTTGAGTAATTTGGAGAGAATAACATTAACTAGCATTAGCAGAATGACGGCTATTGTGAATCTCATATGCATAGCCACAATGCTGATTGCTGCCTCACTGTACATGACCAGGGCCTCCTGGACAATAAGAGGCTATTTTTAGACCAGCAGGGAGAGGAAGAAATGTGTAAGGATAAAGAAGCGGGAGAGAGAGAACAGAAGGCGAGACAGAAAGGAAGATTGCATTGACAATCATGCAACACTGTAGTAGCAGAGGGAAGACAGGAAAATGTTATGGGCAACCAGGCAAGTAATAAGCTTGAACCTCAGATCTCTGCATAATGCGACAGCTCATTACCGCCCAATTAGGCATTACAATGCCTTGCTTACTGAGGTTTATTGATGCAAATCAACGAGGAAAAGATACCCTGGTGCCAAAGTAAACAGGAGGTGAAATTGGATGAGAATTGGTCGAAAGTACAGGCTCTGTTGCAGTTCAATCAATTTACATAGTCTCTATGGGGGAGGTTGTCCAAATTTGTATGTGATTTTGACAATATGGAGCTGATTTTTTTTCATCAACTCCTTATCAAGCATTTGAGGATTCCTCTAATAATATTATGATGACCCCTTTTGCAGCGTTAAGCCATGTGCTTTGTATCCACTGATGTCATTCATTATACCATCTGTCTGATACTCTTACACTCAGGATGCACCATCCTGCTTTACTCCTTGTTATCCTTATTACAGATTACGTGACTGCTTGCATGTACAGTACATAAAAAATGTATCACCTTAATAACCACATGCACATATGTACTCGGACACAAACAGAGCATCATATGAAAGTCATGGGGAAAGAATGTTTGTTCGAAAACTACCAGAATATCCAAATCTCTGTATTTAATTCGAAATTGGCTTCATCTAGATATACAGTATGTTGCTAATTTTTATTTTTTTGAGTCAGTTACATTCAGCCTCATTTTTAAAACAAATCTATGGTGGAAAAGGGTAGAAAAACAATATTTTCTATCTTAGTTCAGTTATTTTTGTAATTTTACCAACAACCTTTCATATAATTGTTAAATGTATTATGTTTATCATAATTTAGGAGTTAGGCAACACGAAGAAGCTTACGTACCATAAATCAAGTCTTCAGCTGATGATGCAGTGCTTTGTAATCGGATCTTTAGTTAAGTTTTATTAATCCTTGATAAAAAATGTAGGATCCATTGCTGGGTTTCCCTTTGCATGTATTAATTTAAATGCACCCAAAAAATTCTAAAAGATATTAAATTATTCTTCTATCAATTTCATTTGGGCAATAATCTGTAAGGTTTAGAGCAGAGTAATCAAAAAGTTATCGAGCACACATTTAGCACTGAGCTGTTTACATCAGCCCACTTTTAGATAAAGACCATCAGTGCTGCCCTGCTTATGTGCTGTCACAACACTAGTTGCAATTGTTTCAATATGCACGTTTTAACAACTAATTACTCTAACCATACAGTTTATCTGGGGGTGTAGTATGGGTATTGAGGAGAATATGCCATTCTTAGTTTCTGTAAAGCTATTCGTGGAGGGATCTAAGTTTCTTCGCTACATCATTTTGAGCAGAGAGAGACAAAAGCAGGAAAAAAAACAGTCTCCATTTTGTTTCTTTCCCAAGGACAGGGAGGAGGGAAGACACTTGCAGACAGTTTCTCCCCTTGTATGTCCAATTCTCTGAGAGATTTTGCCAGTCAGTCACACTCATCCACAGAAACAGTGCACTATTCAACAAATATATTTAATATATACAGAGGAAAAATGAGGACACACACATACACACAGTGACAAACACACCCTCAGCCTGGGTCGAGCTAATATTCACGCGTGTCAGGTGGAATGGTCCATTCAGGCTGAGGACACAGGGGTGCATGAAAGCAGGTTCTTTGTGGTTTCTTTTGATGGAGTGGTGGTGTAGTCCGATAAAGGGCAGCCATCTATCTGCACCCACCCAATCAACTCTGACACTGTTTCCAAGGAAACACCACCCATGGGAGCAAGAAGGGGAGGGTGGGACCTTGAGGGTGCATATTCTCCTGTCAGAGTGCCAGGAGGAAGGAGAACAGGGATGGAGTGATTGAAGGGTGCAGGAGGGGAGGGTGGGGTAAAAGGAGAAACAGAAGAGAATAGTGTATACAGAGGAGGTGTGCACCAGCCACTTCACAGGGATTAACTTTAATCAGACGTGACACACACCCCAGGAAAAAGAGGAACATTTGCAACCAGAATCTCATATTTTCATAGATACACTTGCACAGGGAGAGGCTGGTTGTCAAACCCATTCTACACACACACAAATGACACACAACGGAAACATTATGTGCGCATACACATGTGCACCCTGACTACACAATCTTGCAGGTGCAATTCATTGTACATCTTGCAAAATGGGCTGAAAATAAACAAACCAGCATATTATATATATATATATATATATATATATATATATATATATATATATATATATATATATATATATATATAACCTTTAATGTGTTTCATTTTAGGATCATTATCCACTGTCTTCTCCAGTATTATCATATATTAACAACTTTATCATTCTCTATTTGCCTTGAGATAAGATAAATATGCAGCCTGATTCACTCTTTGCATCATAGTGCACCAGATGTTTTGTGTTTAGCAAGACATTTAATGTGCATTTGCTTATGATATAGAGACGGAAAGTCTAAACATTAACAAATCTACAGTAGTAGGCCCTGTCCCAATACCCGCACTTGCACCCTTGTGCACTTCAATTACGCGTTCCATTTGAGGCGCACAAGTGCATATGGGAGTCCCGATTCTCCAGAGCGGAGAATGGCCCCGCCTCTTCTGCACCCTCGCTCCGCACTTCCCTGAAGTCCGCACCGATGCGGTAAATAAAACCGACAGCGACCTCCAGTGGCGGTTCTTCCTACAGGTGACATAGCGCCATCTAAGGAGGGGCGCCAAACATGTGATGAGAAAATATTTTTGTCTATTTATTTTTTTCAACAGTTTTTGCCAACCCTATCTATAACAATATTTTGACATAAATATTGCTTGCATAAATATTTTGTGTATATAGTGCATTTATGTGAATCCCATTTTACAGTATATCATTTTGCACACAATGTTTTATTGTTCATTTATTTTTTGTTTGGATTTTTTAGTGTGCACTTTCTGTTCTCAGATGTTGCACAACTGTTCAAGTTAAAAGTTTATTTTTTGTATATTTATTATTGAACAGCTTTATTCTTTTGCACATGTGATATTGTTATTGTTATACTATCTTTTAAAAAAAAATAAATGTGCAATTCTTTGGACATGACTTCTATTTTTTGTGGGCAAGGGGCGCAATCAGTCAAGCTCGCCTAGGGAACCAAATGGTCTAGGACCACCACTGGCAACCTCTAATAAAGATTTCTCACACACATAGATCAAGTGGAGTACTACAGCAATAGCTGTAACGTTCCACTTGAGAAAGTCAACCTGTTCTGCTTTAACTCGGTACTATGAAATCAATTCTGAGTACCAAGTTAAAAAAAAAATTTTAAACTACATTCAAGAAATGTCTTTTGACTGAAACCTAGTTATATTCCTCCTTACTGTGCATTCGGTCTGCTTATGTTTGTTTTTAAAATAATAACAAGAATTCTGATCATCTTTTATATCATTTTTTTTGTAACCTTTACCGACCACATGCATTTTAAGTGGTTTAGCTCACCTTACGACCTCACAACAAATACACCATTCCAAAACCATTATCATTATTACTACTAACCGACAATGCATAAGAACCTGTCTACGCAGCATTAAACTACAGTGAACCACTCCGTCCCACAGCCACTAGAACCAATTAGAAGGTGTAATCTCTCAACATCTATCTGCCAGGAGCCCTGAGCACAAATGCTGAGCAAAGAAAGAGCAGGAGGGGAAAATAACCATAATTATTAGCAGGCAGGCCTCTCTGCACTGAAGCTCTGATCACCTTCTTTGCACAAGCTCATATTTTCTGTACTCACAGACACTAGACAAACACCTCCTGTCTTCCCGTATAATTTTGACTTCATAGCGACAGCTATGAGCAGCAGCAGAGCTTTTGTTGTCCTCTGTAATTGCAAAGTTGTAAAACCGGAGGATTTCTCGTCTGTCCATGTCTTAATGCTGTCATCCTCCTTCTGTTTGGCAGCTGATTACAGTCTGTGTACTGTCTTGCTCTGTAACACTGACTTAATGTTATTTCATTCGAGCAGAGCCATCACAGCGACCCAGATGTCCATATACTATAATCTAATCTAAAAGGATTCTGGCTCTGGATTGGCTAATCCAACACCAGTCTCTCCTTAATCTGATGTCTAATAGGCGACATCTGGACAAGATGTCACAAAAACACACAACAGGACACAATCTTTGACTTGCTTATGAACAATCTTATTGTCGGTTTAGCAAGTTAATTCATCCATGCATCAGTTTATCTTCATGTTTACTAAAGAATATCACAGACTTTTCACAGGCAATGCTTGCAAGAAACTAAAATCAAAGAACAAGTTTTGAATCTTAAAAAAAAAAATCACCATAACCTCACTACACATGATTTTTGCTCCCAAATCTTAAATTGCGAACTCAAAGAAAAAGCTATCTCAACTGGTTACAATGCTGTGAACATGTATGTGGCCCTTTACAGATTTAATCTGATGCAGTTTATTAGTCACAGTTATACGTGTTGACAAACAAAATGTTTTAATTGGTTTTCAGAAAATAATCTGAATGAAAAAAAAGTAGTTTGAGTTATAAAGGCAACACAAAAGCTATGCAAATTAAAAAAACGTCTGTGGTGAAAAGCAAATAGGCCAATTTCCACTAGATGACATTTCTGGGAGGAGGGAAGTGGAAGGGTAAACAGCACATGCTCTGTTCTATCCTCTGTTGTGTCTCCACACAAAAAGTATCCCTTTGATGAATTTGCTAAGTTGTCATCATATCGTGACCGTTTCAACAGAGATAACGAGAGATCGACAATGGAAGACGCAGAGATGGTCGCCAGATTTCTGTTTTGCAAAGATACTCTTTTAGACGACTTGCTATAATTTCCCACAGAGTAATAACAACCAAACAGCATGACCCATCCAGCAACCCTACCAGGCCATTTCCATGTACATAATCGAAGGCTGGTACCCGTTTGGGTCTTGAAATGGCTCATAAGGTGTGCCTTCCTGGCTGTCAGGGTAAATGGAAAAGCACATACCATGAAGTCTCGGTAAAATTACCCGGCAATTCTGATAAGGGAAACGGGGATAATGTTCTCTAAACCTATTGACTAGTTGTGCCACCCTTGGCAGGACCAACGTCAATAAAGTATTGGTGATAACAGACAATGAGTCTTTCACATCACTGTGTTAGTGTTATAAAAAATATCAAAGGAAGCCCATCCTGGAGTAAGTTCCACCTTCATCTTGTCAGTCAATAAAATAATTTCTCAGAAGTGTTTCTGATCATTTTAGTTCTATTTCATCAACAGTGGTTTGGACCTTGCCCCCACTGAGGACATAACTTTCTTATTTTTTATTTATCAACACTGACTTTAACTGAGGCCAGTGAGGCCTGCAGTGCTTTAAATATTCTGGGTTCTTTTGTGACCTCTTTTATGAGTTGTTGATGTTTGATTTCTGAGTAATTTTAATAGAACAACCCGTCCAGGGAAGGTCCACCACTCTTTTTTTCCCATTAGTGGTTAATGGCACTCAATTTTCTCACTATCAGTAAACAAGAAGTTACAAGGACTTAGAAAGGGCTTTGTAGCATTTTTTAAAACATTTTAAGACAAATAAATGCCACAGATATTGTTTCACCCAAACTTGAATTTCTTTAGCTTTTGGCTTTATTATGAAATTATGTGTTATTTCTGAAGTATTTTAGCCCACAAATCATAATTTTGAAATCTGCTTTTAGTTTTAATTTTGCATTTTAAAAATAAAATAAAAAGTTAATAAATTGTTTAAATTCATTCCTCATGTGCACCTCATATTTTACCAGACAGCTTGGGTCTCAGTGCATTCACACCTCTGTCAAAAAAGAAATGAAGGTGTGCAGTCCATTTCTGCCAGTGTCAACACGTTGCTTTAAGGGTATAATGGATCAAATCATCAATAAACAATTGAATGTGTGGGGCATTACAGGCACCTTGCCTCATTTTGTTTGCTCCCTTTTTATTTCCTCCATCCTGGAGGTGTGACAAGAACCATGGGTGTAAGTTCTCTGTCTGCTTCAAACTGCAGGAGTCCTTCTCAGAGAGCATAGCAACAGACCTGTCTCCCCTGTAAAAATAGGATTGGCTTCTGTGAAGCCGACTCAACGGCACAAATACAACACACATTGCGCTTCATTGATTATGCGCCGGAGCCCCCTCAGAGGCCAGGTTTACAAGGGAAGTCTTCCCATCTTTGCCTTATTCACTCGCCACATATATCCCATTTTCCTCCACACACTTAGATTTTGAGTCATTTACCGGTAACTTCATAAATATTTAAGCCACAATGAATGTGGAGACTACCATTTTTTCCCCATTTGTTTCTCTTTCTAATGTTAATGTTACATGGGCATGAGAGATATGCTGCCAAAACCAAGAAAACAAAGGTATTTTTCTAGGGGTAGTTTCTTTCATGGAGCAAGAATCAAGAGTTGAGAGGTTTTTATCTTTCTTTATCTTTGATAATATTTATAGCATTTAAAAAGACCTGTTGAAGTTCTAAGTAATAGGAATGACGCTAAAGAAAGAACAACTAGAATTGCTGCTGTTTTAGCAACCAATTCAAGAAAATAGCACAAGCTTGTCTTGTTCCAGTGTCTCATAGAAAAGCAGTGTTTTTCAAAAACCTTTAATAAAAAAAATAAAAATAAATTGTATTATATTTTATGCTTTAAAAAGTTAGCTAACTACTATTAAATCCATAATAATCTGTTTTTCCTTTTTTACCTATAGAATGTAAACCCATAAGATCCTTCCTACACCTGTATATATTCATGGTTAGAAGAAATTTATGAAAGTCACTACAACATCTAATTTTCTTTAGAACTTTAATAAAAAAACATTTTTAATGCCTTAGCAGCATCATCATATCAGAGCATAGATACATTTTTATCTTAAGTGTTTGTGTAAAAACCGTCATACTATGAAACCTTTCTATTTATACTCAAGCTTCTCATCCCATGATGAATCTCATACCATGCAATGCCAGATCTATGTGTATGTAATTGACAGGCAGATTACGATACTGACCCTGACAAAAACATGGTCATAAAGAGAAAAAAAAATTGGAATGTTTCAGACCAACAAAAGCAGTCCTGAACCCTGCTAAGGTATTTTTCATCTGCTAAGGAGCTGACTGCATTGAACTTCCTCCATAACAAATAGCTACTGAATGAGCTGCATTGAAAAGGCTAAAAACAAGAACAAATGAAAAAAAAATGCTATAACGACAGGATCCAGAAATAAGGAGATATTATTTAGCTGATTACTTTTATGCAGGTGTAGAATAATAGAATAATCACGTTCTATACTGCTGACCATCTACCGTCAACATCGTTCTTCTTATGGACTCTTCTGATTTCGGTTTAAGTGGGTCACACACTTGAGAAGATATTTTTAGGTATTTAAGTATGTAAAGCTGATGTGGGGGATCTAAACTGCAGCAGGCGCTGATAGCAAAGCTGCGCCAATAAGGGGGAAAATTTACCAGTTTATCCTTCAGTTTGGTTATCACATCCCACATCCTTTAGATGTGAGAGCTCTGTGGATTAGACAACATGGGGTCCACACACTGTAGCATGCAGGCAGTATTTCTTTCAGCAGCTGTCTATTACTGTCCAATAACATTCGGTAGAGCTGTAAAATGCCGATACCGGGCCAGAGGAGTCTAAGGAAACAAATACCCTTAAAGGTAGGAAGAGATGGGATGAAGGTATTGAAAGCTGTTGAGTGATGTGGGTGGGTTCCTTAATGCTGCACACACTTTTGGCTGAGATGCAAGGAAAGAAGAATATCAAGCAGATACAAAGTACACCTGCTTAAATAAAAAAAAAAATCCTTTCAGTCCACTTATATGTCTTTTGTTCCTGCAGTGATGACCAGGATATTTATCAACCTTTTATTTAGGAGCAATTGGGACAGAAACGGTGTGATCATTAAGATTGTATTCAGCAGCACTTATCTGCATAAAACAAATCAAGACAGATCTCTCATTTTCGATTAGCCTGGATTATTTTTAGATGAGGCAAATGTTTTGAAGCAGCGTGCTCTCATTAACGGTTGATGAACAGTGTGATTTTAAACTACCCAGATTACGGGTTATCCTGGATTATGCAAAGGACCCAGTGCACAAACACTTATCAGTTTCATTTCTTTGTCCTCCCAATGATATTCATGCCAAATCCCACAGTGCTGTATCTTTGCTCACAGCTGGCAAGTGTAACTAAAGGATTATGCAAGCAGCTTCTACAAGCAAATAGATTTCTACTTCAGAGAAGAACTGTTAGTTATGCAGCGCCTATCTATCCGCCAGGCATGCACGGAAACATGTCTCCTCCTTTTTTTTTTTTTTTCCGTACTTGTTTCAAAACTGTACTTCAGAGAGAGATGGAGAAGAAAGCGAGGAAACAGGAGACATCAAAAAGCATGCACCAAACCAAGAGGCCTTTAGGTGTGTGGACTCTGCTGGTCTTAGACTTTCAACAAATAATGTAAGCACTTCTGCATCCAGCTGTTGTGTTTTTCTCTTGAAAATGTTTTAACTTTTGGTGACCTGTTTTGCAATTGAAGATCATGACTGGAAAAGGCCTGCGACGTAGTGTCAATGGATGGATGGATGGATTGGAAAAGGCCTGCGACGTACTGGCGATGGATGGATGGATGGATAGATGGATGGATGGATGGATGGATTAGAAAAGGCCTACAATGTACTGGCGATAGACAGGATGGATGGATGGATGGATGGATTGGAAAAGGCCTGCGGTGTACTGGCGATGGATGGATGGATGGATGGATGGATGGATGGATGGATGATGGATGGATGGATGGATGGATTGGAAAAGGCCTGCAAAGTAGTGGCGATAGACAGGATGGATGGATGGATGGATGGATGGATTGGAAAAGGCCTGCGGCGTACTGGCGATGGATGGATGGATGGATGGATGGATGGATGATGGATGTAGGGATGGCTGGATGGAGTGGAAATGGTCTGCAATGTACTGGCGATAGACTGGAAGGATGGATAGATGGATGGATGGATGGATGGATTGGAAATGGCATCCAGAACTTCAAAACCAAGTACCATTCATGGAGCATGTACATGAATGTTATTTTTCCCATCAGAAACTGAACCAAAGCTGATGACTAATTCACTGCAAGAAAAAGCGTGACACGGATTGCACCTACTTCCTGTACGGTAATATTTTTAATTATTTCTTCTGCCATAGGCATTAAACCCCTGGTTTATTACGGCCTCTAATGGTATCTCTGATTCTCAGTGTAGCTTCTTCACTGTCCCTGAGGGATACTATGTGTATTAATTAGCATTGATCTGGCACCAGAAAACAAGTAGTAGATTGGTGCAGGTCCAAGGCTATCACAGATGCCAGAGCTTACTTTAAACACAGCATGGGATCCGCTTTACACTGAAGGCAACTAAGTGACATCCTTAACCAGTATATTGCAAAATGCAACATGGTCTATTTAAATAGTTTATATATCTCTTTGGTTGACTTTATCCGAAATAAATTAGTCGGATTTTCTGTTTCAAGCATCACATCTTGATCTGGGCTCCCTCTCCTAACTTTTCGCCCCATATCTTCTCTAATGCTTTGATTTGAGGTCATTTTTTCAGATCATTGACAACAAACATAGCTGTAAAGCTATACATGCTGTGCAGTCTTACTAAACCAATATGCCTAAATTTGCTATGAGGGGTCTTTGCATGATTGGGTTGTATTTTAATTTTGAGATAAAGAAAATGGCATTCAGGGATAAGGCTACATAATACTAGGAGGTTATCTGTGTGATAAGTAAACAACTACTGAGCGTAACATTTTGAATTCTTTTCTACTCTTGGTTCTTTCAAACATTGATCCTAGATGGACAATTCAGCTGCTAGAAAACCATGAATACATTTATTATTTAGTTAATCCAATACGCTGCAGCAAGAGTTTAGATGATCTTTAAGAAGAGAGATCATATTTCTCCTGTTTTAGCCTCCCTTCATTGGCTCCCTGTTAAATCCAGAAAATAATTTAAAATCCTCCTTATTACATATAATGCCCTTAATAATCAAGCTCCAAAATACGTCAAATATCTGATATCTGATTCCATATGTTCCTATCAGAGATCTTCACTCTCAGAATGCAGGTTTACTATGGGTTCAAACAATTTCTAAAAGTAGAAAGGGAGGCAGATATTTTAGTTGTGAGGCTCCACTCCTGTGGACCCAGCTCCAAGTTTTAGTCCATAAAGCGGACATCCTGTCTATTTTTAAGACTAGACTTAAAATCTTTCTTTTTGAAAAGGCCTATTGTTAAAAACAAACTGAAGTTTAGGCAGTTGTTGGCTGAGTGGTGGAGTTGTTGAGATGTAGTAGGTGACAGCGTTAGACAATTGGGGGGGGGGGGCAGTAATGCAGAAGCTACATTGATGGAGAGGGGCAACGAATGAAATGATGCTATCAGCAACTGATCATCTTCCATGTCACGATATCAACTTTTTACTTTCTCAATGAAATTTACTGGGATTCCTTAAACAGAAAACTTTTAGTTCAATCAATTAAGTTGAAATGACTTTTCTTGTAAAGGGCCTTGTGATGAAATGTTATGAATTGGAATTTTATAAATAAACTGAACTATATTGAATTATTTCTATTTCATCAACATGGTTTTCTTAACATACTAACATGTGCTTATAGATAACATTTATTGTAGGGCAAGCCTGATAATACTGATAATATTATTGAGTGTAGCAGTGTTCTAAGGACACATTTTTTAAAATATCAAGCACCCTACTCAGTGATAAGTATTCTCTTCTTTCCCAAAATCATATTTAATGTGTCTCTTACAGGGAAGTTGAATTTTTTTAAACTCTTCAAAACAGTTGCAAAACGTTTTCCAACCTTAAATCAATGCAGATTCACAAACCATAATTTACAATCAAAAGCAGAGTCAGTTCAGATGGTTTCAGTTTCTTCATATGGTGTCAAATTAAATCAAATGTTATCTCAATTCACCTTACAAGAAAAATCATTTTAATTCCATAGAATTGTTCTTCCATTTTATTAATTCCTAGTAAACTGGAAGTTTGAAGATTTATCTACGGCTAAACCACTTCTGTGTTTAGGGAGAGGGCAGCAAGGGGAGATTTGAAAACATGACTGCAAGTAACTGAACACAGTTTATTGTAACTTCAAAAGCAGGAATGTATGTTCCTTCACAAACAAATTTACTTAAAATTATTTTTAATCTTGGCCTTAATTTGCTAGCTGGAAGGTCCAGTTCATCAAACCTCTGTACTGTAGGTTTTAGACAAGTGTCGGCAGCCGTGATAATAAAAGGAGAGATAATATATTGCGTGTGAAGGCAGAGGCACAATGCGCATTGCTTAATGGTCATCATGTGACTGACAGCAGCTAGATCATTATATTTAGCTAAATAGTTATTAAATTGTTTATAATTGTTAAATTTTTACATTGAGGGCACAGACACACTGAAAAAATAACTATCATTATAAAAATATTAAAAATATGTATAATAAAAATACAATAATCACGTGCACGCATGCAATCTGTAAGCATATTTAGATTCAAGCACAAACAGTCCATTGCAATCTTGGTAACACCATAGGACAATTACAAATAGTGACAGTTGACAATACTTGGCAAATGTTTTCAGTCTAAGGAAGCCAAAATGATTGCAATGATTTTTTGACTTAGCAACAAACCCCTTCTAAATAAGCATATAGAGAAAGTGAGAACTAAGAACTGCCTTTTAACCAGACAAAATCTCCTGTCGAGCATAAGGCTCAGGATAAACAGCCATCAGCTTAAATCACTGTTGCATCTTTAAAGAGTAATGATGCACTGTCAAATGTTATTCCTCCATAACTGTGATGAATTGGAGAACCTTTTATATAGTCAGATTTTGGTATTGAAAAACAAATTACACAGCAAAAATTAGTCAACATTTTTTTTTAAATAACCCAAAATAATTCTAAAGCAACCATTAAAGCAAATAAATCAATTTTAATAAAAAATAAATTAGAGTTGAGTAATAAAACAGAATATTGTTGTTTATACACATTGTTTGAAAATAAAAATATCCAAGAATTGCATCAATAACCGGTGAACAAAAACACAATTAAATTGTGAAGCCAATTAAGATTTAGCCATTTAGTTGTAGGAAGGTACAAAGCTCTTAAGGAAGGAGAGTAAATCCTGAAAAAAAATAACGTTTTTTATACGATTTCTTCATAATAAGACCAAAAGATCTTGATTGAAACTGTGTTTGATATTGGATCTGCTTGTAAATTTATGATTGGACTGGACTGAATTGAATCAAGCTCTATTTGAAATGAATTAACACTGAATCTGATTCTATTCAACGGCACATGAAATTTGCCTGTTTGTAAAGTACATTAATACGACATCTTGTGTGTGTGTGTGTGTGTCTGCAGTACAGATAAACTAGATTTAGCTAAATTATATCAACTGAGAATCTTTAGATTTAGGATGTTGATCCGATAAAAAGCACAAATAATCTATGACATTTTTTGCTGTAGATTAGTTTGAATAAGTAACAAATGTATTCATAAAAAAAACACATTTTCAACAAGGAAAGGAAAGGAAAGGAAAGGAAAGGAAAGGAAAGGAAGCTTGCCTGTGAGAAATAGACAACAATTACACTTGCCCTAGGAGGCCAAGGGAACCTGACCACGTTGCTATGGAAACTCAAGTACAGCAGAAAGTAACACAAAAATCAATTCAGATTGAGCTTATCTCTCCCTCTTTCTTGCTCCCTTGTCATTTCACAAGGGTTACGAAGCGAGCTTCCACTCTAAATCACATTTTGACTATTGCAGGACTTTTGCAGCTCTAAGTACAACAAGAACAAAACTTGTTCTTTTTATTTAAAAAAAAAGACTAAATTGCAAATGTGGATAGTACTGTTTAGTAAAACAAGGCTTTAAATTCACTTCTTAGAAAATATCAGAGCGAGGTGCTGCTTTGACTGTTCAACAACAGAACATAAATCAGCCTCTGTCTTGGATGCACCATTCATCCTAATTCTTTCTCTCCATCCCCTTCACTCGCTTACTCGCTCGCTCAGAGGGGCAACGGCAGCTGTATGCAGGTGATAAGCGTGTGCAGCGATGGATACTTGGCTCTGATTGGCCAGTTCAACTCCTACGCTGATGGGAAGATTGCAGGCTGCGTCTGTCAAAAAGGCCACATGGCTGTCACCTCATGACGTCACTGCCGCACACAACAGGCAACTGGCTACAGTCTCGGTGCAAATTTTCTGCCATTTAAATCTTTCTGCCATTAAGATGTTTATATTTATGAGCCTAATATAGAATCAGTGCCTGGTGGGTCTTCACATAATTAATCAAATGTAAAAGAACGCAAAAACAATCGTGAACATCTCAGGCAAATACGCTTGCCTACTAACAAGGGAGCAGAGCAGCTTTGAAGTGAGGATAAGGCAAAAACTGATTCCCTGTTGCCCATCTAGCTCTGTTGATTTCACCACAGCCACTTAGCACAAGTCTTCTGGGAGTTCTGGTGTTTGGATCTAAGTTGTTGGATGTGTGTTCGGAAGGTGAGGTCAAAGGCAGGCTCCAAGATTACTAAGTGTGTGGGACTGGCTCTGTGTGAGAGTGTATATGCCAGAGAAAAGCCAAGAAGACAGAAAATGAGCCTTGAGGAAAAAATAATGATGCTTTTTTGCCTCCTGCATCAAGAACAATATGAAGTGTCACCTTGCAGTGAATTTAGCTGGTCATTTGCTGGAGAAAGATTCAATTAGATGAGGAATTTATTGAAAACATAGGTGAAGTCTACCGGCTGATAAAGTATACCTGTAATATTATAGGCACTAACAAGAGAGAAATATGCACATCTTTTTACCAAATAATATGTGCTGATTACGTTTTACTGCAAGAAGCAGCAACATCAGTTATCCCATATAATTTAATAAAATATAATCTAATAAAAAAACACAATTAAAGTCCTCAAAACAATAACATAAATAATTCAGATGAACCAAGTAGTAACATACAGAAACATTTACAACAACAATAAAGAAGTATTCACAACCTTTTCCCATTTTTCTATATTACAAGCACAAACTTTAATGTATTTTGTTGGAATTAATGTTAAAGACCAACACAGAGTAGCACATAACTGCAAATACATTTATTTTTTCAAATAAAAATCGACTTTTGGCAACTTTTGTACTGAGCATCTCACAAAGCTCCTCTTCAGCAATTTATGGCACAACTGCAAACTGATTAAGACATGACTATCATCCTAAATTTAATAGTTTTCACATGCACAGATCGGAGAAGCAGCAAAGATGCTCATGATAAATTTGGAGGACCTGAAGAGAGCCCCACATCCCACAAGTGCGAAAGGGATTTGCTATTTACCACTTGTCGAAGTCAAGCAGACTGAAATTCAACTTTTTGATGAAAGTGGGAAATGTGATGTGTCGCTGGAAAGCAAGCACTGCAAATAAACCATTAAGAGCATCTTCACTAGGAAACATGTTGATAAGCGATAAAATATAATGTTTACAGTACATTATGAAAGAACTATTTATAAAACATAATAAAGCAACTTCTTTTTAATATTCCTTAGATCATCAAATTTTACTCTAATGTGGTAGCGTCCTTATATTTCAGCGTGAAAACATTTACTGTGTCTAGCTAGTAAAAACACGGTCAGAGAAAACATGGTTATATTTGCACGTTAATCAATTCCCTTCCTGTTCAAATGAAAAATTAGGCTAGATTATGAAACTTTTCACAAGTAAACTGGACATTCAAATTAGATGTCGAGGTATGAATGTAATATGAGCCGATCTATCTGGCTGTTCTGAAGTAAAGACACCCAATTATATCTCCTTCTCTGATTGGTGTCCAGCAGGTGTTCTAAAACCTAGCTCATGTCTAATCAGTGTTACAGAGTCTTAGCATGGGGCCGTCGGCTCAGAGGCTCAGTGTGAAAGTTTAAAGAGGCTCAGTGTGATTCACTGTATTTTTCCAGATTTACCACCCTGGGAGCGGAATAAGAGCACATTTTAATCCTTGATTGGATAGACGATGAGGGGGGGGGGGGGAACCCGAGTGAAAAATCCTTATTAGGGTCGACAGGGTGATTTCAGTTATTAAGTGCCTTTTTTACTCTAATCAGGCACTTTTAAGATGGGATCAGACGTTGTCGCATTATCGCATGTGACTAGGCACACCAGTACGTCTCCATTTATCCCAGTTATTCAGCTGGGAGCATATGGACCTAAACTCCACCACCTGTCACTAAATAAAACCTGCATACAGGAGAGCTTATGAACAGAAATATTGAAGGTTCTGAGTGCAATTTGCTTACACTATGCATATCACTGATCTGATGCCAGGGTGGCTCTGGCTTGGGTCCAGTCCACAGCAATCCTTAAACTCTAGCAGACCCTCCACTACAACTGAGCTTCACCCTTTATATAAATCCCTATTTCTACCTTTCTCTGAGCAAATGTCGCAAATTGCCCTTTGGCATGTCCTGAAATCTAATTTTGATAATAATATTACACCAATTGGTAGCAGATCATTATGATATCAGTTAAGCAGAATTGAATTTAGTCCTCATATTCCACACCACATTTAAACAAATCTAACTGGTCTGCATTTTATAAATTTACAACAACACTATAAGCCAGATTACTGCAGCGCGCTCCTCCAAATCAGCGCTTATTTGAGCTGTGTTTATTCCAAGTCAAAAACAAAGAGCCATCCTTCACAGCCAAATTGCCTATTAAAGATGAGAGCGTGTTCAGTCTCCCATTGCGCCCAGCCATCACCACCCTAATCATTCCCTGCCTAAACAACCTAATGGCTGCCATATTGCCACTGTTTATTAGTAAACACTGATGGAAGGATGCCCGACTCAACAGTTGTTGATTTTGTCCATCCGTATGGAGTATCAGCTGGGAATCACAGCCACCATGCCAGAATGATGTCTGCTGTTCAGTCCCCCGTCACTAAACAGATTGCCTTATTGTTTCATGTGCATAATGGCTGTAAGTGAATGATTCAGGACGCATAAACCTCGGATAAAAAATTAAATAAATCTGAAAAATAACTACAAGCTCTCTTCTTGTAAAAAAAAAATGCAATGCTGTGAAACTAATACCTACAATCTGCATTGCATTTCAATAAAATTTACAAGTCTATGGCTCTGCTTCTGAGCCAGAAGGATGATCCAAAGATCACCTTTGCTTTAAGATGCTTTTGGGAAGCCAAGACCAAGATCGATTTCCCTCCATCTCAGTCTCAGTAACCTTGCAATCGATCCTTATCAAATATGTATCACGTCCTCAAACCCTCGGCCCGGCTAAGATGGAGACTTCAAACACCAGCGGCTCAAAGAGAAAGTCAGAGGAGGGCAAGGTTTACTTCTTTTCCAAATGGAAAACCTCATTACTGAGTAAAGATGAGAAACTGTAAGATAATATTAGAAGAAAAAATGTAAGCTAAATTATCAAGAAACCCCTTCTTTTAGGAGAAGTTTTATTACTAAAAACATAAGCTGTAACATCAAAGCCTTAAGACTGAATAAATGTAAGTTTTGAGCTTTAGAAATTACATTATTATTTTATGTCGCTACTGGAAACCACACCGAAAAAATAAAAAATACTAATACAAAAAACAACGACCAACTGCTGTCTCCATTTTAATGTTGCTTCTTTCTAAAAGTGTCTTATCTTGTCTTCCTATTCCCTAAACTCCCCTTCACGTGGCACTCCTATGTTGCAAATGCACAAAATGCATCCTTCAGCTCACGTTTCCATAATTCTCTGTGGCAGCAGCGTGATTAATGCACAAAACTATTGATTTTTTTTTCCTTAGGATTCTTTTTCCCCTTTCTTTAATAGAACTGAGCCTATCCCCCAAACCCAAACACACTTCCTATTTGTGCAGCTGCAGATTATGGATTGAAATGAAAATAAATGCAAAAATGTCAACTTTGGAAGAACTGAACACTGAGAATGAGCCTCCTACACGCTTTAGCTCTGTGTGTGTGTGTGTGCGTGTGTGTGCGTGCGTGGACTGGGAAAAGGGGTGCAGTGAAAGACAAGGGTCAGCATTTCACTAACTGCTGATCTGTGTGGGAGGAGGAGGGATGCGGGGGAAGTGAAATCATATGCTGTGTTGTTTTCATAAGGTTTCACTGCTGGAAGGGTGGAGTAGTCTGCAAAAAAAAAACACAAAAAAACAACACACACTCAGAAATCTATATTTACTGTACATATACATACTTTTACAGCAATACCCAAATATGTCGCCCAACTGGTATTTATTTACATGCAGGGATCAGCTATTTCTGATTTACCCATGATCCACTTAACCAGCCTCCAAACAGCAAGATAGACAAACCACAATTTGAGTGGTCAGGATAAACTGAAATCTGTCAGTGATGCAAGGAAGAAGGAAACAATTTGTGTGTTTAACCCTTTTCATGGCAAGTGATCATATTTAGTCACTTGCGTTATGAATGATGTCGCTGCGGCTTTTCACAGACTTTTACAATCACGTCGTTTCACCCAACCAATCAGCAGAGATTAAACTCATCATAGTTCACGCGTGGGTCTGTGTCATGGCAAACATTATTGTGCTACCAAATATTTCTGGATATACTGTAAAGACTGTGTTTGAAACATTTTGTTCCGTTTCAGTAAGAATATGAAAATAATCAAACGGTTATAAAGTATTATAAATGTGTACAGTATATCCAGAAATATTTGGTAGCACAATAATATATATATATATATGGTTTTAGCCATGTTCTCCCGTATACTCTTTTGGTATTTTTTGTTACGAGAACAAGGAACTTGATTATATTTGGTCACTTTGATTTCTGTAATTTTCTAAATGAAAAAAACATTTAAAAAAACAACAATCAAAGAAAAGTTTTGACATATGTAACAATAACACTGGGGTTTAAATTTTGTATTTCAAACAATTTGAATGAGGGCCCTATAAAGGGTTTAACACAAACCAGTTTACCATAGAACACCATTCTTTACCTATAAAGACTTTCCCTTTTCATTTTTCCTCGATCTGCCCTCTAATCTAAATTTCAAAGCTTGTTCCCACCACTGTACCCTCCTTTCAAGGTTGGCCTGACTTTGGGCGTGTTGAATTTACAGCCCTATTCCTGCCTGCCTCCCGGTGCCCTCACTGTCAATCTCACTAAGAAATAGAGGCAGTGGCACATCACTGGCATGATAAATCCTTGCCTCAACGGTAACGCCTCAAGCCGAAACACCTACAGCCTCTCCTCTGAAGACAGCTGTAACAATCCCGCGACTCGGCAAGTGGATGGTTGTGACTGTGATTCTATTAGCAAGCAAACTGTTTAATTAGCCTCTATAAGTACTCGCGCAAACCCATGAGGGACGAGTGCACAGAATGCATGAGAGTTGAAGTGAAATGAATGTGGCTGAAAAATGTTACCAGATTTATTCATTTCTTCCCTAAATGCTTTCAGTATTAGATTGACTTATTTGCATAAAACAAATACAATTCAAACATTTTCTATGCAGCTAGAAATTGACTGAGGCACTGTGTCAAGCACGTTATGTAATAGGATGTGAGGAAAAACAGAAAACAACCAACATTCAAGGCCAGAGGAGAAGGATGGAGAAGATTAAGAACCTGAAAATGAAATGTAACACATACTACAAAGAAAAATGTCAAAAAGGCAAGTCTGTTTTCAAGCCAGTGGTTTAGTGATTTATTCGACATAAAATGTGAAGATACCGGCATTTATCATCATACTATAACATTCATTATTTAGATCATTGATGTTTGGACCACATTGGATAATGCCCCTTAATCAGTTCTAGAAATATATTACTTTGTGTTTAAAGATGCAGGGACTTGTCTCAAAGAAAACCTTTGCCATGAAAAAGTGTACCACAACACTAAAGTTAAGAGGACAACAGTAAAGTGTAAAGTGTCAGTGAATCAGCTACTCACAGAACAGTAACTCAAATGATTTAGGAATCTACATGTGGTGAGAATGACTTTTAGAAAGTTAAAAGTGAGCATAGAAAGCCATAAGAATAAGGTTTTATGTTACTTTCTTTGGTAATTCTTGGCACCAGATGCACTGGTTTAGGTTTTTTATACTGTAGATCTACTGGGATATTTAAATACAGCCATCTCTATGGTGTACAAAGAATGGTCAGAACAAAAGAAAAAAAACAAAAAAACATCCGGTGAGTCACTGTTGTCAAGACACAAATGCCTGGATGTCAGAGAATCATTGACTGACTGGAATAGAGTGAATGAAAATAGTTATAAGCAAGACATGTGGAATACCATCCTGAACATAACTCAGTTCAATTCACTTTGTTTATATAGTGCCAATTCACAACAGATGCAATCTTAAGGCACTTTACACCAAAAGTAATTTCCGTACAATTATGCAAACATTCCAATCAGTTTTCTATTTAAGGAATCCCAGTATATTCCATCAAGTCATTGATATGAGATTGAGCCCAATTTTTGCAGACTTTCCAACCATAGTACTTAGGTATCTTATACCTTAAAGGCACAGTGTGTAATTTCCGGCCAGTAGGGGGCAGTGAATACTTAAATTATCACAAGTATGCGGTATCTGTGTCTTGGAGTAAGAAACCCAACAACGGAGGTCCAACTGGTGCTGTTTTCAAACGCTCAATTCCCTGAGAATTATCTATTTGCAGCAACATGACAAGCACGTCAGTTTCTCTTTCATCGCTTGGAACTAGCGAAGAGGTAAAAATATATTTATGCCGAAACTTTTTTGCATTTTGAGGGGAAATCAATGTTTTAATACAAGGCATGTTCCGTGCGCTTTGTCAGTCCGGGACTCTTGTAGAAGTAAAGAGGTCATCTAATATGGCTTTCCCCTGAAAAGACGACCCACGCCTATGTATTTTAAAACTGATACAGTCAGTCCTCTTATGCCGGTATCCTGCATGTTTTTGTTATTTCCCTGATTCCCAGACCACTGGTACCACTTCTGCTAAGTAAAAACAGGATATTGATGGTACAATTCTATAGGCTCTCCAAAACTGGACAGTAGCTCGGTCCCGACAGTCTCAGTTGCGGATTAAACATTCATATAATATGGTCAGACATTGGTGTGAACTTTATTGAAGAATTTGTCCGGTCTTATAATAATGGTTTAGGCTGGTGTTGGAGGTATAATTTTTTCTAACTACACCTTAGCACCAACAGAACCTGCCAAAGCCTACCGGAGTATGTTTGCTGAACAGTGCGACCACATCCATCCTTTAATCACAACAGCATACCTGTCTTCTTAGAGCCACCTCCGGCAGGGTAGAGCAATGTCAAAGAGCTCAGATTTTTCCAAGTGGGTTTTTTAAACATGACAAATAGTTTACTTTTCTCTCATGGCCTCCAATGTCACCAGATATCAGTCCAAAAGAACACCTTTGGGATTGAACGGGACATTTGTATTGTGGAAGTGCTATCGATATATCAGCAGCAGATCTGAGATGCTGTAATTTCAACATGGAAAAAAAGTCTGTGAGAAACGTTCAAGATAAGATCTGTGTGCCGTGAAGAAATTGAGGCAGTTCAGAAAGCCATAGAGTTTATATTCTATGAGAAAATTGCTACCAAGAGGTCATGTAAAGTAATTCCTGTGAAGCTATCATCAGAAATTATTAAATGTTTTAACGGACATCTAGAAAGAAAATAAAGACGTCTCTCTTCTCTGGTCATAAGCTTCTTTCTTAGCAGCCCAAACATTTCTGTCAGCTTTAAGTATCCAAATCGCCAGCATGTAAAGCTGAAAGGTCATCATATTAATTCAAAGAGGAGACCCTCCCTATTAAAAAGGAAACACCACAACCATGTCCCTCAGAGGTGACCTAAAGCACAATGATTTCTTACTTTATGTTCAGATAGTTTGGCCACACTGTTTCAGCCTCATGAAATGAATCATGCCATCGTCCTCATAATACGGTTTGTATGTTTTAATTCCTCAGTCTGTCATGTTTTAGTGACTTTGTTGAGTTGTGCATAAAAAATGTGCATAACAAAAAACTTATTATCGCAGATTATGCAGTACATATAGGTGAAGTGGGGTGATCAGAAAACCTTGGTTTATGATGTTTTCATTTCATAATATATTAATCTTTCTTTAAGGAAAATATATTAAACTGAGACATTCTTTACTTTTTAATGAAAAATGAACTATGTGATTTAAAAAAATACACGTTAAAAAATAGATCTGCTCTATGTGAAAATGCATGAAGATTTACAGAATATTGTACAAGCAAATCTAATCATATTGTGATAACTTTCCCTTGATTTGTTGTGTTACTTTTGTGTTATTTCATTTATTTTATCCTTATAACTGACTTTTCCTTTGATGCTAAAGAAAATAAATTACCACAGCATGACACTGCCACTACTTTGTTTCACCATGGTGGTGTGGTTTTCAGTGATACCAGCAGTTTTAGGGGGCTTGCATGTCATTCAGTTTTGTTCCCAGCCTAGCAACAAAGCTATAGATTTTCTTGTGTTTCATGATACCTTCACAGAACAGCTGGAATCATGCTGATCTTAAATTATAGACAGGGGTACTATGGACTGATGACCATTGAAATCAGTTAGCTACATTTAGTTTTATTTTAAGGTTTTCAGAGGAGAGGGGTTGTTGGTGGTTATAACATGATTAGAAATTATGAGACCCCCAAAACAAATCTGAGGAGTTTAAAAACCTTTAGTGATAAAGGTGATTGATAAAATTGCAGATGTCCTGCTGTATACGTGCATGAAATCTTTGATGTAAAAATGACATTAATCACTGATCTGACAGGAAGGCTCAAGTATTTAGGATGTCGCCGCAATCAGGCACGTAATTTATGTTTCATCTGCACAACATTTACAAGTAGCACAAGGTTCCTGCAGCAACTCGAGTTTGCATCTCATTCCGTATTTGAGCTCTAGTGTGCACCCAAGGCCACCAAACTCATTACTGCCGTCTCGTATCATGAATGATGAGAGACAAAGGGAAGTAGATGGTAAACACAAAAATGCACAGTATGCCAGCTCCGTCCCTTTTCAAAAGCAAAGACAATTCACGTAAGAAAACACAAGGGCATCCGAAACAAAAGCAACCTGCACAGACACAAATATGCCCCCATGAGGTGTCTAGGTCGGCCGTATAAAATCCTGGCATGAGCACAGTAGGCTAGAGCTCAACCCCCTCCTCTCCTCATACTCTGCTTTCTTTGTCTTTTTCAATTCCCCCTTTCATGTCTCTATTAGCTCTGTCAATTGTTTATTAAAAGCGGCGAGGAGGCGATCGGAGCCGGGCACTTGAAAAGCTCGTGCGGAGAGATGCGCTTTAAAATTCATGACGGGTTAATGGTATGTTAGCGGCAACATTAGGACCCGGTGAGCCTGCATCGTGCTCATTTACATTGAAGCGGGCCGCTTCAAATGACTACTAAGCAGTCCTCGTTCTGAAAGGTAATTCATATTGTAATTAACTTTTCAATCACAGCTGATTAATTAAGACAAGCCCTGGTCTGTAATTAAGCATCTATTTTTACTTCTAATGTGAATCACTTGTTAGTCCAACATTTTAGCAGCCGTGGTTTAAACCAGTTTCATTTTGTATGAGTTAGTGAGTCACTGACTTAACATAAACACACATTTACACTTCATAATAATACAGTGCTGACCTAAGGTTTAGTTGTTTTAGCGCATCTTCTCTCATTTTCATTTTATTTGAGCAACATCTCCAGACCCGTTTTGCTCTTATTCTGACGAACAATGCAAGGGTAGAAGAGAGCACTTGATGCAAAAAAAAAAAAAGCCAGATTAATAATTTAGTGCATCAGTGGGATAGCTTTATTTTGTTTCCACTGAGACAGAATCTTCTTTTATGAAAAGAAAAAAGGGGCTTAAAAAAAAAACAGAAAACTGGGTTGGGTCAAATTGCATGCAACTGCCATTGTCAAGTTTCTTCCTGGTGTGTCTCTCCCTAGTTCCTTGCTCACACAAACAGACACACACATAGACACACACTCCTTGAGTCAACATACCCTCTCCATAACAGTGCGAGGTGAATCCGCTCATGCATCAGAATCTCCCATCAAATATTTATCACCGAGCAGCAGTGATTTTGACCGTGTGCTCATGCTTTTGACAGCACTCGCCTGCTGCAGCGCTTATTGGAGTAAACACGGACAATCCAATATTGTTGTTCTCTTGTACACTAGTGAAAAAACCCAAAAGTGCAAGAGGAATACAGTAGGGTAAAATAAAACGTATCTACATATGAAAAGAAAACACATCATTAAAGGGGCTCACTTAATTGGTAACAGAGGAATTTCAAAAAATTTCAAAACAGTCCTTTTTGTGTTTAATTTGGGGTTTTGTGACACAAAACCCGAAAACGAAGGAGAGAAAATATACCTAGTTTTCTAAATGTTATTAATACAAATCAAAACAATGCGGCATGTATTTGCATTCAGGCCTCCTGGGTCAATATTTTATTACTTTTTAGATATCTTTGGCTCCAATTATAGTTGCTTGTATTTCTGGGTATGTCACTACAAGCTTTACAAATTTAGAGACATTTTTTTTGCCTTTGAAAAAATATGTGGTGGCTCAGTCAGACTGAATGAGGAGTGTCCGGGAACATTATGTGTCAAATCTGGAGACAGGTTTTAGTTTTGGTGGCGTGTTTAGGGTTGTTGTTTGGTTAAAAAATGTCCCAATCTCAAATTCAATATCTCCCTGACTTTAGGAATGATGATGATATGTTCTGTCAGTTTTCCTTTATACCTAATTTGTTGCATGATGTCCAAACACTTAAATATGGATCTCAGCATACCAATATCTTTTTTCACGTTTGTTAAATCCTCTATATATCTTACGGAAATCGATGTTACTTTTAACCAGAGGTGTGGACTCGAGCCACAGACATTAATTTTGTGACTTGAGCCTTGACTTGAAGTTTTTTTTAAAGACTTAGATTTGACTTAGACTTTCACACCAATGACTTCTGACATGACTTGGACTTGAACCTATTTACTTAAAGACTTTATATTTTACCAAATAACTAAAGTTTAATAAATCTGTTATTTCAAAATTGCTCGCTTTTATGGAATTGCACTCATCCCATGGCGCTGGTCCCGTCTTAACAAGCGGAGATTCTTTCTGTGTGCAACAACTCTGGAACAGCCAATCTGATTGCTATTGGTTTACAGCATCTGAATAGAGAATTCTTTCAACAACATAAACTACAGAGTATGTCACAAAAGTGCAGTGCAACCTGTAAAAACATGCAAGAAGAGAATCACGGAGATGGCACAACGACCAACTTTTTCGACAGGTGAGGTTCTAAAACAAACGGTATGTTGCAGCTTCTTCCTCACAGGCTCTCCCATTTGAGACGTTCATGGCTCCATCTGAACATGGTAGAAGTTGTTCTGATTAAGAAAAAGAATCGCATGAAGCACTTATGCTACACTTTTTTAAATATCTAGATGCACGTTTTATAAATTTATATCTTTACAACTTTAATTAATCTAATTGGACTGGCATATTATTGTGTTGGAAATATCTGATATTCTAAACAAACTTCAGATGTTTATTTTCTGACAAATGTGTTTTTTTCTTGCAAATTTCCGACATTCCTTTTAAGCAAATACCAGTGCCTCTTAAACATCTAATGAAAATTGCAGTCTTGAAAATAACATCACCTGTATTCTTTGGTAAAATCTCTTTAATCCTTAGCAGTGAATCTGTGAAATTATTGTTCAAAAGAAGACAATATGTTTTAGCTAAATTAGAATAAATAAAATTATTAGATTTATTAGATTTGATTGTACTTTAAATTATAGTACGATATGAAGGTGCGCGTTCATAATAGTTTTTTCAAAATTAAGTTGTACTTGTTTCATCAGGTATTCAAATACAAAAAAGAACAAATGGTTTATGATTTACATTGAATATTAAATTGCTACATTGTTTTTGATTTTTTTAAAGTACTCAAAATGACTTGAAACTCAAAGTTTAATACTTGGGACTTGATTTTAAACTTGCCTGCCTTGACTTGAGACTTGAGGGTAATGACTTGAGACTTGGTCCCACCTCTGCCATTAGAAGAAAATTACATTTTATTTTTCAAAGAACTGAAATGCTGTTTTGTATGCTACAGTGTGAGTCTGGACAGTTTTTTCCACATTTTGCAGAGCACAACATGAAAACCTTGTCTACACGATTCATTTCATTTGAAGAGCATAATCATATATGCATGCACCATATTTGTTTAATCTCCGTGACATCAGGCGTTGTCTTCAACCTGCCGATCTCAGCGAACAGCTTGGGAAAAGTCAAGTAAAAAGGTCCACGGCATGGATCAGAAGACACATCTTCATGCTTGAGTGGACGCATTTAAAATGCCACCAAAACACTGTCCCAGATTCTGCCCTCAGTCAAATGACATCAAGGGCTCACTTACAGGTCCCCGAACGCCTCGGTATGGAGCAGAAATAAGCCAGCGGGCAGCACATGAAGCAATCAAAGAGATATGAATCCCATTTGAGATGAGTAAAAATTCAACCAGCTGAACGTTCTGGTGCCTTGTGTTATCATGCTGTCTTTCTGGAGTCAAGCAAGGCAGGTAACTAGGTCAATGTAATGTAACGCTACGTAAAATGAACCACTTTACCCCCTTGCTGGACTCAAAATGGAGTTGGCAGAGAGGGGAGTGTGTTTAGGAGAGAGAAAAGCCAGTGATTCTAGCTGACAGTTATCCACATCCTCTGGCTAGTGCGGAGACTGAGCTATAGAGTCTGCAGAGCCTCGGCACACAGCAAATACAACCAAGGTAAGAAGATGACTCACGGCAGATATAGCTCAAACAGTAGAGACCGATGAGAGATAAGCCAGCAATTCCTTAGTCACACATTTAATACCACATATGCAAGTTTACATTGTGAACTAACATTTTAACAAAAATTGCAAGATTTAGCTGCCATTTTGTCCGTATTTTTTAATTTTTTTTTACCTTCAGGTTTTATGGATTTCAATCAGCTTTATTTTGCTTGTCCGCACACTTTACCGCAGTTTGTATACAGTTACAGAAGTATGACTTGCCATACCTGAGCTGAGTGAAACTGTGTCTTTCTCCCATGATACAACAGAGACGTAGGCCTCCACAGAAGCGGGGATAATGCACTTGAAGACGGCCACACTGCCTCGCATAGCCTTCTGGTCAGCCACTCTGACTGTGTAGGGTTCCCGTGAAACTAACAAGCAAGGAAAGACACAAACAAAAAGAAAAGACATTAGTACAATTTATTGATCATTAAAGAGCCTTTTCAGTGTATTATGATAATGTTGTGTTAGTTAGGATCTCATTTAATCATTTATCCTTCTTAGCAAGACAGAAGTTTACAAATTAATAATTATTAATTACATAGTCATTGATTGTGACTGGATTATATGGTTATTGTTGAGTTAGATTGTAATGGATTTCCATTTAAAATCTCTATTTGTAAAGAGGTGATGTGTGTGACATCATAATTCAAGGTTTAGGGGGCTAAACTCTACAGCTACTCTTTTAAGTGGCAGAAAGAACCCCAATAATTATGTTGGACTGTTAACAGAAAATATATATATATATATATATATATATATATATATATATATATATATATATATATATAATGGTGAAGAATTACATTACAACCATGAACACAAAATAGAAAAGATGACTGCAACATTATGCCAAATTTTCCCTCAGTTTGTGTATTTATTTGATCATGAATTTAGATTCTTTGGAAGAACTAAAAACATAATAATCCATGTTAACACAAACCAAATTAAACAGTACATAAACAATCAATTGAAAAAAATCCTTTAAAAACTTTTAAAACATGGTTCTGCACAGCTGGTGAGATTTGTTTAAAATTACTATGCAGGAGTAATTAGTCTAAATTAAATATGTTATAAAGATCATTCCCTACTTAAAAACTGTATGCTCAAAAAGTAATTTTATGTATAGGATAGAAAAACTCAAAATAACCCTTTCCAAAGTCCGGTGTTCATGCTTCAACGATGCAAATTAAAAGATACATTCTTTATGTCAAATTGAACAATTATAAGGTTGTATTGGTTAGTCATTTCTTCCGCATTTGAAAAAAAGTGCAGAGCAGTCTTATATTCCTCATTTTCATTCTGAAAAGAGATCATATTCAAAGTCATGTGAATAATATCACCATAAAATAAAACATTATCTGTTTTTAGCACAAAAATTATACTAAAACAAAATAAATAAGATGTGCTTTTTCTGAAGATTAACATAATTAACCAAAATTTAAAAACTTACAATCAAGCTACATATAAATCATAATCTCTCAGTGTGAGTTCCTTTAAATGCAGAAACAATAATGTTTTTATTTAATCAATATGTAAACTGTACATTTAGTTTTTTAACATTGAGTACTCATTTTAAATTGGATAATCATTTTAAAAAGCTACAAATACATTTCAATTTCTCCCCTCATAAAGATGATTACAATGAATAGACAACTGAATCATCTGCATAAAATGAACCGAAACTGGATCTTGACCAGAGGTTTTCTAATATTTTGCCATGGAGTCAAAGCTGTCAGGTTACAATGAATTGTGTGCAACTAGGGTTACAATCTCCTTTTAAATAAAGACATTTTTTGACAATGTCATTGTACCTTTTTTTTGCTTTTACCTGTCTAACAATAAAATAAATGGACAATATTGTTGACAAAGCAAAGCGGTCTAGTCTGTCTAGAAAAGAGATCTGTAATAACTGCAGATCTAAAACATTAAAATGGTCTCAAATGTTGGCCTTGTTTTAAAAAAGGGACTTCATCCACATTTTTGTGTGTATTCTCAGTAACAAAAACAGGATATGGGCCACGCTTCCTTCAAAGACCTTTGCTTTATTTAGCCAGGTATAACTGATGGGTGTACCCAGGTCTGTTTTAAGTAAGTTTAATGTGTTATTTATTGTAAAACTAAACTGAAAGCAAAAAAAAAAAGAAGAAGCAGCTTAATGAAAGCAGACAGTGAATGACTACCCAACTGGCCAAATTTAGTATTACCAGGTAGAGCATTTGTACATGTAAATTCATGGTAACTGAAATATAACATGCAAATCAAAGCCAGTCTTTGAGAGCATTTAACTGGTATTACAAGATTAGTATTAGTATATTATTAGTATATTAAAAGCATATTAGTATATTAAAATCAAATCAACCATTAAATAAAATAATGATACAACGCAAAACATATCTGCTGACTGTTTGAAGTGTCTCTTCAGATTACTGTAAAATACATATACCTTACTCATTTGCAGCAGACACAGACTAATTACTCTATATTTACTTTACAACTACTAATGCTTCAAATAGTCGTAAGTAGATTTACTGTATGCACATTTTTCTTTACTATCACCGGTTTATTTAGCCTACCTACACTTATAAAAACTACCCTCCATATCTTTTCTCAAGACTTACCAGCTTTGATGTGGACATCCTGACTCCTGATCTTGCCAGAAGGGTTCTCGGCAGTGCAGTAGTATGTGTTGTCATGGATCAGCTTGCTAAAGCTGGATGGCAGGAAGTTGAAGATTTGGAGGGTTCCATTAGGATGGACATGGCGGATGCCCGGGACATCGTAAATCTCCTCGCCGGTAGCCAGATACCACCGCAGCGAAGCGGGCGGCGCACCCCCAGCAGGACAGGGAACCGAAGTCCCTGTTGTGCTGGCAAATACTACCTCTTGCAGAGATGCATTGACAAAGTATAGGCTGGAATGCAGATCTTCACCGAAAACTGGACAGAAAGAGAGAAAAAGACAAGACTGTGGTCATTAAACTAAGACATGTATATATATATTTGTATATATTTATTACCACTTTTAGGATACTGTCTTATTTTTTTATGCTTTATACATGTATTAGATTATTTGTATTTCTTTTTACACTGGTTATATATCAAAATTGCTTTTGACCAAGACAAATTTGAAACAAAAATTTTAAAAGCCGGTGCAAAGTGATATTTTCCAAAAATGTACCTTTAAATCAGATTGAGTCTGGACATATTTGCCTATAAATGGTGAAGCTCCTGTGAGCATTCTTCAAAAATCAGTTGTTGCGCTTTCGTCTATTCAAAGCCAGCAGTAATGATTGTATTTTATTCCTAGGAAGCTGGGACCAATAAATTAACAAAAAGTATTATGAATAATGAGCTCAGTTTCAGTGATAATATATAAGTTTCAATTTAAGCATGCAACAGAGTAAATCGAATGTTACTAAAAGCAGGACTTTTCTGTAGAGGAAAGGAGGGTTATAAATGTCAATGTTGGGCCAATTAACATTATAGAAATCTACAGCTGTTAGATTTTAGCATGAAAAAGCAAGGCCAGCAGATATGAAAGACTGAGTTAGTTTGTATTCCAGGCAAAAGCACAATAACTGTGAGCATTACGCTCACCATCACAGCGTGGCGACAAGGCTCTGCACTAAACGGCTCACAGTGGCCCTAGCAGCTGGCTTGGCTCTCATGGGAGTAAGCATTTTAGCACTTCATAAATTCCTAACAAGGTTTCAAATTGCAGACTTTTCCATCCTTTTCTCTGCTCAAGCAGCTCTGTATTAGCAATGAGACAGATGAGTGACCTTTTCATGTCAGCAGGCACGTCCAGGCTACTTTTATTTGTTGCTGCAGATTAGAAAGAATCATTTTAAATCATTACCTTATGCCTGATCGATACGCCAATATTTTTCTTCTTATAAAA
The DNA here is from genome assembly GCA_028564705.1 of Apricaphanius iberus. Lineage (NCBI taxonomy): Eukaryota > Metazoa > Chordata > Actinopteri > Cyprinodontiformes > Aphaniidae > Apricaphanius > Apricaphanius iberus. The sequence continues at coordinate 648,808 of JAPXFQ010002758.1, forward strand.
GTGGTTGACTTATTCCTGCTCTAAAAATCTAGAAAAATGTCTAAAACAGAAATAGTACTTTTAAAAATTTGACGTATACATTAATAAATACAAGAAATACATTTTCAAGTAATAATAGGATTGAAAGCAGAATCAACGATTAACATTGAAAATAGCTGCTGTTATGGCTGCAGCACCCCTTCTGGTGGCTGAACTATGGATGTAGGAACTTAAAAGAAAATAGGCAAAAGAACATGGCCATTTTATATCTATCGTCGCAAATTCAACCCACATTGTTTTAAATTATGCCGTTTTTCCATTAATCAATACTAAGATGGTAGAACAACTGGTGTGCACTTTTCTACACTTGAGGTCAGTTTTAAATATTTCTGGAGCCTGAGAAAGACCGGATCATAACTGCATCAAGACCATAGAAATGATCAAGTTTGCACATTGTGATTTCCATGACATTGAGCTGACAGCATAAGAGGCAAATGAAAATGTTGTTTGGAATAGTTACACAACAACAAGCATAAACACGCTCATTCAACATCAGAAATAAATTTCTTAATTTAAAATCTATTAATGATCAAGGAGGACTGTAGTTATATTTATCTGTGTCTCAGAGTATAAACTGTTTAAAATCCTAACATGTTACTTTGAAAGAAAGGTTCGCTCTTTATTTTGCTGCAAACAATATAAAAAAGGTTTCAATTATTTGAAATGATTAAAGTTAAAGTTTACATAAAACTGTCCTGTGAACTGTTCAAAACTGATATGAATTAATTAAAAATGTTGAAAGAAATCAAGCCACTAAAAATCTATCATCTCACAAAGTATTATTTTCCTGCCTTTTTCTGTTTATACCCATATGAATACAGTGCAAGTGCAGGATGGTAATTACATTTCCAGAAAACAAAGTTTGGTTCCTGGAAAAAAGATTATTTAATGGAACGTGCTAGTTTTGGCGCTGGGGTGAGCCACTCCCAATCGTGAAGATGGGAAGTTTGAGCTGGAGAGCTACTTCACTGACAGACTGTTGCATCCAAGTACACAAAGGAGCATTTACAGAAGTCTCTGCCCAGCAACTATAAGAGCATATACCATCACTGTTACCAACAAACAGTGTTTATATCTCTATTATATTCAGATATTTTCAACGTTAATCTTGGATTAACATTTTTTGTAACATTTCACTGAGAGTAAAAGTATAGTAAACTCACATGTACATACGTATTCAAAGCCATTCAAAGAAATGTTTTGAGGACTCGAGTCTCAATTCATGTATGTATGTGTGGATGGATGGATGGATGGATGGATAGATAGATAGATAGATAGATCACACTTTGACCATTATCATCTATAGACATAAGTAAAACCCACTTTTTCCTCAGTATTAACCATTGTTTTTTTGAATAAGAGCAAAATGCTCACAATGGTGGAAGTTAATGTATACAGTCCTGTCTCCAGTCTCTTAAATCAAAAAGGTTTTTGCCAGTGTGAACCGTTTAAAATGCAGCAGGGTGGTGTTAAGGGTTCTCAGCAGGTCTGTGGCACTGGCCAAGATGAAAATAATACATCAAAGTCATATTCAATTCAGATTCATTCTCTTTTTTCCATCGGCCTCAGGGAGTATCAATCTCCTCCATGCTGCAGAGATAAGACACAGACCAGAGGTGGGAGGGGTTGGAGGGTCAGAACTGTACCTGTTGATGAATAGCACTCAAGATGAGTGTGAAGGACACCACATAATGAGAGATTCAGATTTAAGATAAACCAGTTTACTTATTTTTTTAGGGAAATATATATTTGGGTGTACAATATTCTACCTACGATAGCTTCAAACCTGGCCACAGATTGTCAGTTAAAGGAGAGGTGGCACTTTCTTTTCAGGCAGACAGCACAATTTTGTGGTATAGTACAGCTATAATATCAAGAAAACTCACTCTTTAAGTTAAATAAATTATATATACTACCTATTTGAAATACTGCACTCACAACATGTCTGAACTAAATGCTTGAAATTAGCTGCATGTCCCTTTAAGAGCCTCGGACGATCCCCTTATTGATGCGCTGTCTTCAACGTCATCACAACATTCTCGGAGCGCCGTTTCGATCCCAGCATGTGGAGCTTGGCTCTAGGTGGGCTCTAATTTCCAAGCCGACCACATTACGTGTTCGTCCGGGCCTCAGGCAGAGCTGGGACCGCTACAGCGGGTAATCGGGTGGGTCCGTAAACACTGAGCCTGCAGGCCCAGTTTGTGGAGGCGGTTCCCCGCGTTGGTCCAAGCTTCACCAGCCAAGACACCAACTACAAAGCTGAGAGGCTGTCCATCTGTCTGCGGCTAGTAAAACTGTATAATATTTAAGCACCGTGGGACGTGCTGTAGTGGAGCAATTATCAAGCCTGGGACGAGTTTACTCCTCCAGAGACGCTTACCAGGTAAGGAAGCTGTTCATGGCACACTTCTCGGCAGAGAGAGCGGTGCCTTTTGCAGCCAAAACAGCTCTTTTAAGAGCATTCAACAAATTTCTTAGGAGCATTCCTGTCTAAATAGTTTAACCTCTTCATAATGTTTATTTTTGTTTATTCCTGTCTCTGTATAGAAAACAGCTTGTGTCGTGTAGCTCAGGGTGATTAGCCACGGGGTTTATCAGTAGCCTATTTCCTCCATCATGCTGATGCTGTGACTCCATGTCAATTGTCATTGTGCAATTAGGAAAAATAACTAGGTATATACTAATTCCCACAAGTGATAGCTGATTGCTGTTAACAATGTTCCGCTTTTGTGCTCGGGGAGCAGGGGAGGGAGGGCTAATCAAAATGTAGGGGCGTTGCTGGAAGGTGAGGGCATAGCTAAAATTCAGAGCTCAACATGGCGGCCGCAAGAGTATTAAAAAATTACTCAAACACACATTGAGTCACCTAAGAAACGCTTTAAGCATTTTGTTAATGAGGGAATGACATAAGACTGTGATGAGAAGCTTTAAAACGTGGATTTTACGTGCAACCACCCCTTTAAATTTTGTTCTGGAATTTGACATGGCCATTCTAAGACATGAATATGCTTCTATCTAACCTCTACCATTTTGCAGCTCTGGTTCCTGCTGTAAGATGAACCTATGCCTTAATTTTCCCCGGCCTCTAGCAGGTTTTATTCCAGTATTGCTATAATTAGCTTTATCCATCTTCCCATTAACTGTCACCAGATTCTTTGTGTCCGGTAAATGACTGTATTTCCACAGCGTGCTGCCACCACCACCACCATCTCTCATAGTAAAGATTGTATATTCAGAGGGGTATTCAATAGTGGGTTAACTGCACACAACCCTTTAAATTTAGGATAAAAAGTTACTTATGGTCTCATCTAACTAGAGCACTTATACCACACCTGTGCTGGGTCTTCTGTGGATTGTATTTAACTGCATTATAAATCCTTCCTGACCAAAAACTCTCCCACCTGGGTTCTGGATCTCTGCAGCTCCTCCAGAGTTACCATGAACTCAGTGGCTGCTTTCCCAGACTGTGCTCTCCCTCTCCTCGATGTCAGCTTAGATGGACAGCCATATTGAGTTGAGACTTTTAGCCTTTCCATTTCTGGATGATGGATATTCCAATGCTCTGTGAGGTGTTCAAAACTTGAGATACTGTTCATAAAACATCCCTGGTTTAAGAATTAAAATTACTGGACCCATGGCCTGCCACGATGCTTTAAGTCACTGATTTTCTTTAACAAACCTCTGAGCATTCACAGAACAGCTGGATTTATCCAGAGATTGAAAAACAGACCAGTATACTCCATTTAATAATTTAGAGATGTGTAAGGGCAATTGGTTACACCGGTGTTGTTCAGCAATGGTCCTCAAGGCACGCTGGCTTGTATGTTGTAGATATTTCCCTGATTCAGAACATTTGATTTAAATTAATGGCTAGTGTTTTTGTTGAACAACAATCATCTGAAGCAGCTGCATTAAAGCAGCAAAACATCTAACATCCCTGACCACCAGGGTTGGGAAACAGGTAACACTGAATTCTATTTAAGGGTATAGGAGAAAAATAACTGGATGCAAATACATAGCACATGTGAAAAATAATGTATTATTTTTCTCCCACTTCAAAAATAAAAATTACCTTTGTTCGATTCATCTGATAAAATAAAAAACACTGAAGTTTGCATTCAAAACTTGAAGAGGAACCAACTGCTTTACAGTTTTTCTCAGTTGCTAAACACTGAAACCATTGGCTGAAGAAAGTTCTCAGTTGCTTGAACTCATTGTGCTAATTTTTCAGTCTGCTGTCAATACCTTCAACCATTTCACATGGTTTAGCAAAACTCTAAACATATTCTCATTCTTAAAACACATTCTGCACTCTAATACTCATGTCACTCACACTGGTAAACACAAGTGGAAACAACTACACATAACACATTACACAAATGTCATTGATTGAACACAATCAGTCAAAATTTATTTCACTTGCTTCAAATGATTTGACAACCAATATAAGCCAGTTCAGAGATCAAACAGGTTGCTGAAGGTGGGAATGAGAAAGTGTGAGAATGGATAGAAGAATTTATGTGAGAGGACGAGGACGAGTGCGTATGTGAGGATAGGGACGACGAGAAAGAGGAGGAGGGCAGCCCAAAACAAGAAGAAGCCCATTGATCACATGTTTCTACCTTTGATTTTTGTCACTTTCATTGTATACTGTACCACAGTGCATTGTAGGCTGTATATGGTACAGTAAACAAATTGTATGGTATTACAGTAAACATTGTGCTTTTCATTTGTTTTCAGTACTGACTGCTGAATAGATTTCGACTGGTTACAGGTTCATATCAAACAACAAGAATTACAGTATCATAGGGATAACGTTTTTGAGATGCAGGGTCCAACGCTGTAAAAATAAGGGCACAAGGAGGAAGAACACAAGAAAATGCAAAGAGCAAAATTGTAATTTATGATAGATTTTTAGCTTTTTTGTATGACATAAATATATGACATTTGTTTTTAGATTAAAAATGTACTTCTTCCTGAGAACTGTATGTTTTAAACAATGTGCTTTCTATTTATTGGTGCATTGTTTACTAATTGCTTGCCAGTGTATGTAATTTTGAGCAATTTGAGAGCAGTGTCTGATTTTGAGTACAGGTAAAACTGTTTTGAGGCGAAAGTTATATTTTGCAAAAGGAGTCAGATGTTTTGCAAATTGTGCTTGAAGCTGAGGTTTTTGCTTAATGTTTTGAGAAAATGGAGCAAGGTTTCTGGAAATGTGCTTTAGCAACTGAGAAAAACTGTGATAAAAAACCAAACCTGCTAGAACATTGACCAAGATACAGATGGATGGATAAATTATTAATTTTGATGATAAGTGACAAAAAAATATAGAAAAATATACTTATTTTTTGTACATCTTTCCTTCTTGGGGGATATATACTTTAGCCTACATACAGCATACAACCTCAGGGGAGCAAATTTCACAAAATTATGTGGATGCCCAGAAAATATTTTAAAAATTGTGGAGAACCTGAAAGAGGACCAATATGACAGTAGGATTAAAATGACAGTAGCTTCAATAAACACCTATGTTACATGTGAAAAAGAACATGACTGCAACTCCATTTAGAGTGACTGAGTGATAGCACGATTGATTTAATTAAAAAAGAAACAGACTCTGGTGGACGCAATTTCCTAAGTGACCAAGCCCAGAAGCCAGAGAACAAACATTCTGATGACGAAGGTACATCATCCCCTTCGACCTCACAGAAAGCCCCATGTCATGCCCCAACTAATGACCCCGGGGTCCAACCACTTACTACATTGCCTGAGAGAAAATCAGTAATTGACATCATTTTTCATGAGCTCAGCTGTAAAGGTGAAATAAATGACACTGTTCAATAATGCATCATATGCATCTATAGCTGATAGAATTTCATTCTAAACCAGGGTATACTCAGGGAAGAAAGAAAGGTGCTTCATCTAAATATTGACTAAAAGAAGTGTCACGATGCCTTTTTTATCCGTTCTGATTAAATAATGTATTTGATTCTACTGTTTCTGTTTAATACTCTTGCAAAATGCTTGTGCAACAAGCACTTGAAAATATTTTCTTGGGGAGATCAATTTATAAGGTTTTTTATTGCTAAAATTATCTGTGCTCTAGCAGCAGATCTATCAATCGTTTAGAAATTCTTTTTGGAATAATTACCTTTTTGTGCATGTAAAATGACTCGTAGTGTTGTATTGAGCATTTTCCTTCAAATTCAGAATACAAATGAGGAAAAACGGCTACCACACAACATTTGTATATAATATGAAGATAAAAGACTGCATTACAAAAGAGGAGCAATTCATCAAATAAGGCTGATTTGGAACAACTCTGTTAATGCATTTTTCTTGTTAAAAGCATCATTTGGGATCATTTAAAGTTAAGAATCATGCTCTTTTTTTATCTGCTTTGTTATCCATCAATATATAGTGAAACATGTTCTCCCCAACGTCAAAATGTTTAGTTAATAGAGTTGTTTCAGAGATCATCAGCTATCTTTTGTCGCACATAGCAGTGTGCGCGTTTTATTCATTTATTGCTCTTATTTTTTTTTGTTTTTTACTTTCTTTGGTTTTTTGGCATCCTTATATAGAAATATTGACATTAAAATGTAAATATTGTTAATGATATAAAAATGTGTACAAAATAGTATTTTGTCCTCTCATTCATGACAAACTGGCACCAGACAAGATATAATAGAAAAAAATAAACATCATTTGAAAGTGTATTTCATTTCTGGTGTGGTTTGACTTTAAATCAAGACCATTTTTTTTATTGTTCATATTGACTATGGCTACTTTGCCCACATCAAATTTTAGTTACTGTCTCCTCTGATCTCTCAAATATTTGATTTGTTAAAGATTTGGGTAACCTTCTGGTCATGAAAGAATCCAAGTCCATTGACACACACTGACCCCTGCTTTCCACCAGATGTGGAATGAAATAGATGTGTTTTTCCTGCCAGCTCAGCAGCCCTCCCTACTGGAAGCGTTTCAGACCTGCATTGTGTGCAAATACGTTTCAACCCGCTGTTTTCAGAAATCACAGAAGAATTGCAATTGCATGACCTAAAGGCTAGTGTGCAAGAAAAAGTTTTCACCAACCACGTTCTGCCAATACCTTCTGCTCTTTGATGTTGTACTATTAAAAAGCATCACTGGTATCATAAATTGGGTGATTTTCCTCTACAATAATACATTTCTTGGTGTTTATCATAAAGCCAACAATTTAGACAAACTGTCGGTTTTAAACCTGGTGTCACATGTGATTGTGTTTAATTTTTTTCATTGTTAAACATTTGGAAATCTGAACTTGTCTTTTATTTTGTAATTTGCCTGATGCTTTACATGTCTGATTTCCTGTCTGGTCCCATCTAAGCTGCTGAGATTTATGTGTTCTGACATCATAGCGTGTAATCAAAATAGACACACTTTATAAAATCACGAGAGCGCTAGAACACTCTGGGACATGTGTGATTCCCACCACTTTGCAGCCAATAGAAACTACAAAGTTAACTATAATTGCAGCAAGGCTCGCATTAACGGAATATTTTCCGTATTTGACGTTATTTTTGAACGCTGATGGAAAAATCAAAAGGATGTCCATCATTTTTACAGATTAGTTTTCACACCTCCCTCTGACTGCTTTAAGTGATGCACAGATTTTTTTTTTTTCAACTCTATGTACGGAGTCCAGCTAAATAAAATCCGCCTCTACTTGAAGGGTTACTGAGGGTCTGGTGCAAATCTCCAGCGGTTATCGGGCAAGAGGCGAGGTACATCCTGGACAGGTCGCCAGTGCATCCATCCCAGTATGCCTGGTTAGACGCGCTCCCAAGAGCCCAATGTGCACCAAAGACAGGTGTTGTGTGGCGTATGCTACTGCTTCAACTGTAGGCGTTCCTCCAGTAGTTTACAGTTCAAGAAACGACTCGTTCTGAGAGACTTTGACTCATGTTAAAAGTTTCTGTAAGAAGTGATTAACTTAATTGCAGACTCTAGTGCGGGAGCGAAGCGCGGACTCTGCCTGCAGATCAACAACTAAATCCCCTATGAGGGGTAGGCTAATCTATTTTGTTCGAGCAAAAATCCCAAACGTCATGTCAATAACTTCTGCGATAATAAAATTATTAGATTACCAAAAAAAGTGAGCATTTGCGCTCCATGCCGCGCAGGAACCGCATCAGGTATTCTTATAATAAGCGCATCATTTATACGTGTAGGTCTCGGGTCGTGTTGTTTCGATTGAATATTACGTAATAGATAATATTTAATAGGTATTAACTCATCAGATGATTGCTGGAGACAAAGCATGACCTCAACCTGGTTTGTACCTCTAGTGCAGAACAGTTGTGTAAAATAGCTGCAAAGACGAGTTGCTCTTTAAGCTTCATCTGGCGATTCACAACCCCTGAACCAAGTCCCATGGATATGTAAACTTTTAAAAAAAGGAAACTGACTTCGCAGAACTAAAGGATGTGTGGAATGGATATCAGCAGGGCTGGTGTATGAAGTTATATATAAAAAAAGTAATGGAAGACAATATTGGGGTATGTTGTGTTCTATAGTCATGCATCCTGATAACTGATTTTAAAAAAAATACACAAAAAACAATCACACTGCCATGAATTATGCCCGTGTCTCACCTCACAACATTAGCGTTGAGAGTGTTTTCCCTCAATACAACCATTTGAGGTGATGAAGAACCAAGATTCATTGCTGAATGTGATATAATAGCTATCACCTTCATGCCTGCTAATTTTGGAACCACTCCAAATGCAGCCGTGTCTCATCTAATGTTAATGGAAGTAAGTGCATGGTACTCTGTGGCCACACTAGCAGATACCAGCTGTTGAGACATAGTGCAAGAGCTTCCAATAACTGGGTCCTGATCTGGTTGGGACCTGCATATACCATAAACTTCTGAAATTTCTGGTGCAGAATATGTCAATCCTTCCTAGTTGCTGCCTGTCTCAGTTTCCCCAAAGTTTTATAAAGATGTGGCTGCCCTCGTGTACCCATTGGTTTCCACATCGAGCCATTAAGGTAACTGCATTCTTTACAAATACCTCCATGCAGGAACAGTTGCACTCAACATGCAATTCTTTTATTGTGGCTAGTCTAAGGCACACCTGTGCAATAATCATGCATCTTGATATGGCAGACCTATGAGGTGGGATGGATTATCTCAGCAATGGAGAAGTGCTCACTATCACAGTATTTTAACAGATTTGTGAACAACATTTGAGAGAAATTGTTATTTTGGGCATGTAGAAACTGTTTCAGATCTTTGAGTTCATCTTATAAAAAATTGGAGCAAGAAAAAAAAGTGGGGTTTTTTTGTTTTTTTCGGAGTAGGCTACTTGCTTGCATACTGCATGTACTACTGGAGACTCCCACTAAGGGGAAGAGTACAGAACTCAGACTGAATATTGACCCCGTGAACCAAATATATCTTTTGCTTAAGAAAGTTACAAAAACAGTAAAGCACAGCAGGTTGAACTAGCAAATTTGATTTGATTATTTGTATGGAAATAGTAACGCGTTAGATTAGTCGTTTCTGAAAAATGGGGTATATTAGGATTAACGCGCTACTAAGTGACACGTTTCCGGCATCACTGGTGATGAATTACAAACATTTTATTTTCCGGGACTCGATTTCAAAAACTACAAAATCAGAGCTGCAGAGAAAAATGTGGTTTCTTTAGAGATTTAAACAATATACTGTGTTTGAACCTTTAATCACACTTTTGATAGTTATTCAAAAATAAGTAACTCCCTAAACATGCCAAAGCCACTTCAGGTTTGCATGATGTGTAACCCATACATATGCAGAAACCATATTCTCTTCTTCTGTAGCGCTGCCAGTTTTTATCATGCGCTCTTTGATATTGAAAAAGGGGACTAGGAAACTAAAAGAGGCAAAGAGGGAATCAAAGAGACAAGTGGGACTGATTCAGCCTCAAATAATTCAGAGAATGAATGTATTGCATCTTTACAGCAAGCAGATCCATTGTCTGAGTTGTCATTGCCACCTCGGTACGGGGACTCGGCACTGCTCGGTAGGGTGGCACTGGGCGCCTTGTGGTGACAGCGTGACAGCAGGATCCTTGGGTAATTAAAGAAGCTCTCTGCTTCATACCCGCAGGGCAAGTCTGCCTGGGAAGTGGAGATCATACCTGACCCACTCACACTCAGCAGAAGCTGAGGCAATTTTCAACCTCAACAAATATTCTTTTCCCACCATGCATTTATGGATAACAGCATTAGGGTGATGTATGGAGTGCATGTGATGAAGCCATGTTCCCAGCAGCTAAAAATAGGAATGACCTGTATGTGACCCAAATTTAAAATACAGCCTACGCACACTCCTGTAAAATGCTGAAAATTTAAAACCTATATTTCACTGAAATAAATGTACTTTTAAATGAAAGTCAATCAAAGTGAAGGTAATTGACTAATCCGAAATTCTTAAATTGGCAAACGATAACCAGCCGGGGCCACAGGGTGCAGTATGAGTAAGCATTCCCACTGAACTGATCTGCCCAGAGGCAATACACCATGCACACAAGTTAAATGACGATCTACCAATTTGCTCTCATGAATATTAAGTAGGGCTGTGACAGTAGAAAGGGCTGGCTCTACACACGCTGCTGATCCACACCGACAGATCTGTCCTCTGATGTCTTGGAGAGGCGAGCAACAGTAAAACGATGAGCCCCCTCCTCCTTCTACCTCAGTGTATTTCATGTCTCATATGGACTAGAGTGACTGCCCATCTGATCAAGAGGGGAAGCTAGAGATCCTGGACTGTTTCTTAGTGAAACTGAGCAATAAAGACATTGATGTCTAAATTATGCTCCAGCAGCTGATGATGATAAGTGCAGAAGATTGGAACTGATGAGGGATCATATTGTAGTAAATTATAGCAGCTCCCTCTGCTGCTGATGATGAATAAAAACCTCCACGAGTGGAAATCTAATATTGCTGTGTGAAGTAAGAAAGTCTCTGAAAGGTGGAGGGAAATCCATGGCTGTGATAGAGTAAATAAAGCAAATATTACATTCTAGTTGCTGCAATGATTTCCTGCATATTTACTCTGGGTTGGATTTCAGCAGGAAATAAAAGACTGCTGCTGAACTGCAACAGCCAGTGTAATGAGAAGAACCTATTTCAAGTTATCCAAGGTTACAATGAATATAGTTTTACCTATTGGAGCTCATTTCTAATTTCACCACAGAATTACAAGCGAAGCATGGCATCGATACCTCAATACAACCCGCTTAACGAGTAAATCTGATAGTGATCATCTTAAAAAAACAACTTTGTTGCTATTCAAGTAATGACTGAAACATCTTGAATGCACTGTTTAAAATTTTTTTCTTGTTTTTTGAGGAACATTGTTGAAAGGTTCATCCAAGAATTGAATGCTGTGTGAGATATAAGAAAATGCTCACTTTCATTGTGTGCCCATTTAGGCGGTAGAAATACGTGGATTTCTTTTGAAAAACAAGCAAAATTGCAAGGAAATCTGTAGTCTTTATTTCAAATGTAGAGAGCGTATAGAAGTGTATAGAATTGTTAATTCAAAGAAAGAGGTGTGCATGTAAAATTGCTGTGAATATGTATTCAGTCTTTCTAATCAGTATTTCGTAGAATCACCTTTAGCTGCTAATCTGTTGGGGTCTATCCCTTCCAGCTTAGCACATTTAGAAAAGAACTCTTCTTTGAAGAATTGCTGTAGCTCCATCAGATTGGATGGAGAATGTCTGTGAACATCAGTTTGAAGGTATTTCCACAGATTCTCAATTTGCTTTAGCTTTGGGCACTGACACATGAATGTGCTTTGATCCGAAATCATTCCATTGTAGCTCTTGCTGCATGTCCATGGTTATAGTCATTTTCCTGCTTGAACTTGAACCTTTGCCCTAGTCTAAAGTCTTTGAATCCAACCTCTTTGATAATTAGCTCCAATCTACAAGTTCTTGCTTAAGAAAAGTCCTCCCATAGCATTATGCTGCAACCACTGTAAAATTATTTTCTCCTTCTTCACCCCTTTCCCATAAAGTTTAGATTTGAAGTGCATCACTAATCGTGTTGTGTCAACAGAATCACCCTCCTGAGCTGTGGATCTCTGCAGCTCCTCCAGAGTTCCTAGGGGCCCCTTAGCTGCTTCTGTGATTAATGTTCTCCTAGAGTGTTTTTTCCTGAACAGATGCCCAATAGCAGAGGTCCTCCTTTAGATAGACATGTCACATACTGGAAGATCAACCTTATTTTGTCACCAGACATTGGGTCAAGGGATGTCAGATATGGTGCAGTCGTGTGTGTGTGTGTCTGCTGAATACCTGCGCCTTACAAAAGAGAAGAGCATCTCTACTGCGGTTTCAGAGAGAATGGCCAAACTAAGACAAAAATGCTTTCAGTTTAGTGAAATCTTATTAGTTTCTCTATGGAGAAATGCAGCAAAAGGAATATCAGAATGGCTTTTAGCGTGTAGGATAAACAGCAGGCTTTAGAAGGGACATGGCGCAGACCAATCAGGTGTTTGCCAACATTAAATATGTGTAAGTGTTTCGTTTAAATATCTGTTTAATGGGGACTTATTAAAATGAGCTCTTATTTTTGTTATAACAAAGGGAGGATTATTTATGTAATATATTAAGTGTGTCTGTGTGTCCGTGTGGGTGTGTGTGTGTATGTGTGTGATCCAGGTGAAAATAATAAAAAATTATAATACTTAATCAGAAATACAAGTTCAATTTAGGGAGATTTCATTTAAAATATAAGAATATATCAATCAGTTGTACATTCTACTTCTGGAGAATGATCAACACATTTGATTAAGGAGGTACTTGAAGCATGATAAAATAGTTTTGGGGTGCACAAGTAAAAAAAGGTTGGCAGACACTGGCTTTTATACCTCACCCCACAATTAACAGACTTACCAAAACAAGAGTAACAAGAGAGTATAGGTTTTAATACATATTTAAAGATGACTAAAGATTATAATAATATATAAGTCTTACACTAATCTAACATTTAAATACATATATAAAAATAGATTTCAAATTCTCAATGTAAATATAAAATAATAGATACAAAGTCCAAACAATAAAATCCTTACATCTTTAACTTTATTATTTTTCATTGGAGTAAATATTTCAACCAATGTGTAACAAATGCAAGTAAGGAACTTTTAGTGTGCTTTCTTGTAGGTCGAAGTAGTTGCCTCTTTGAAAACAGAAATTGAAGCTACATTAAACAATTGATTCACTTCATAAAATGTTGTGCTTTAAACAAGTGTCTATCATGTTCGTGGGCAGAAGCAGTATTTCATTGAATCCTCCCCTGGGCATTCCTCAATACCCCCAGTCCTGCTCCCTCATCTGAACATCTCTTACTCACTACAACTGAAAATATATAGATCAATTCAATTTTGCTTTTGTGTTCTATAAAAATCATTTTTTAGATGGCATAGCTATAATTTCACGTAATTTGGGTGTTATATTAAGAATATTAAAACCTTATCCAATACAGATTCTTTAAAACAAAACAAAAAAAATGAAAAAGGTTCCTTCCATGTCTGTGCTTTATCAACTTGGGGTTGATAAAGCACAGACATATTTTGCTGAGTGGCTACATAATTCAAAATATCTGTTCTGATTGCTAATAGTGACCCCAAGGCCATGCCACGCTGGATGGAGAGCTATGTCACACATTTGAAAAAACCCTCCCTGTTAACAGCTACATCTATTTTTGATCGAAGGAAATTTTGTATTGTAATACTGCAATTGGAATAATAAGGCCAGGTAGAAGTGCACAAAGTGGAGACCTTGAATAGTGAAGTTAGCTAATCAAACATGGCAAAAGCAGAACTGTGTGTAAGAAAAAGGTTAGTTTTTAGTTAAATGTAAAATATTTTATTAAAACCAGTTTAAAAGAAAATCACAGCACTAGCTCAGGAGGTTATTTCATACTTGTATCGCCACTAAGACTCTAAAAATGAACAGCCATAGATTTGATGTCACATTTCTTTTCTTTTTTTGGTAAACTAAGGGCGTTTTTATAATTGTGGCCGTCCCAGAAAACAGCGAAGGAAAAATTTTGTTTTTTTCTGTTCACTTTGTGTGGGTTTCAGCCTGTACTGGAGTCCAGTGTTTTACATGACAGACTACACCAAAACAGTAGGTGGCGGTATACAAAAGAATATATAGCTATATAACAAACAAGGGAGTGGGAAGTACAGATATCATAAAATTAGCTATGGCCTAGAATGTAAATACATTGGTCTACTGGTCAATTGCTACCTGAAGCCATCTACAGGGTGACTATTATAGTAAACCCACTGCTTTGTAACCTGGTGTGTTAGTGTGGGATGCTTGAATAGCGTTGTTTTGGTCTCCTTATGGTTGAGTGTATCCAGCGTACCTGGACTCCTGATACTACCTCCAAGGCACGTCTCTCGGTCCGTATCCTGGCATGGTCCAGGCTGTGTTCACATGGTACGAAATAAGTGAATTTTGACCAAATATGGTACCAGAATACAGACTTTAGTTCCATGTGAAAACACCCTAAGCAAATGTTTCTTTCTCAAAGTTATCCTCTTCAAAGCCAGTCTGACATGACTGGTCAGCTGCTACTGTGTTTTTGGTTCCACTTAGAAATCACCCACAGTTCCTACAAAAAGGGCCAAAGCTTTTAGATTTGTCATTACAAATACAACCCCCAGAGAAGGACCGCAAGCATTTTATTTTAAAATAAGCAAAAATTAATACAAACATTGTTGGAGTTGTATAGGAAGGCATGACCAAAAAAGTTATGCAGAGAAATCTTTGATTATTTCCCTTAAAGTTAGTAAAGAGTTGGCTCTTTCCCAACCAATGTCCATTCTCTGGCAAACAAAATGGATGAAACACGGCTCTCCGTCACCATCAGCAGATGGATTATGGAGTCAAATGTCATAATTTTCACTGAAACATGGTTAAGAAACAGCTGCCCGGACAATGCTATTGAGTTAGCAGGACGTCACACACACCGAGCCGACAGTATAGCAGATGACTCTGGCAAGACAAAGGGTGGAGGTTTGTGCATTTATATTAACAATGCTTAGTGCATGAACTCTACTACTACTGAGAGCCACTGCTCACCTAATGTGGAGTTTTTAATGGTCAAATGGAGACTTTATTATCTCCCCAGAGAACTCACATCCATCATACTCACTGCAGTGTATATCCCCTATGATGCTAATGCTAGGCTGGCAATGAAAGAACTTTATGCAGTCATTAGCATAACGAGACTAAACACCCTTAGGCTGCTTTTGTTGTTACTAGTGACTTCAACCACTCCAACTTAAAGACAGTCCTCAGATTCCATCAACATGTCTCCTGTCACACCAGAGGGTACAAGACTTTGGACCATGTGTAGTCCAACCTAGGTGGAGCAGCGAAAGAAACCACCCTCCCCCACATTGTACAATCGGACCATCTCTCCCTTCTCCTAACAGAGTGGTACTCATCACTCATCCAAAGTGTGAAACCTGCTGTGAGGACAATTAAAGTTTGGCCAGAGGGGACAGGCAGAGTCCTCCAGGATCGATTCAAAAACACACACTGGAATACTTTCATTCACACAGACTTGGACCAGTATACCTCATCTGTACTGGACTACATCTCCACAACTACAGACAGTGTCCCCACCCAGATACAGATTACCATGTACCCCAACCAGAAGCCTTGGATGAGCAGGGACATTTTTCTCTTCCTGAAGGCCCGCAACACCGCCTTCAGGTCAGGGGATACACAGGTCTACAATACAACCAGGGCTAAGCTGACGTTTGTGGCAAGAACTCCAGACCATCACAGAGTACAGAATCATCAAACCTCCCCCACATCCTCCAATGTCTCCTTCTTTAACGAGTTCAACAACTTTTATGCTATTTTTGAAGGAGGGATCCCAACAGATACAACTAAAGCGGATGTGACTCCAGATCATTAACCACTGACTCCCCCACTGATGTAGGAGTGGTGCTGAGCAGGATTAATGTCCACAAGGTTGCAGGTCCTGATGGCATCCCTGAGCATGTTGTCAGAGCGTGTTCTGGTGAGCTGGCAGGAGTCCTAATGGACATATTCAACTTGTCCTTGGCCCATGCTGTGGTACCACCCTGCTTCAAATCCACCTCCATCATTCCAATAACCAAAAAATCCAACCCTTCAAGCCTCAACGACTAACGCCCGGTAACCCTAACCCCCATCATCACAAACTGCTTAGAGTGGCTGGTCCAAGGACACCTCAAATCCTGTATTCCCCCAACCTGGACCTGCACACAACAGAGCACCAAGACCAAATATCCAACCAAAGTCAATCAAACCAACCAATAAACCAACCAAGCACGAAATACACAGAATAGATTATCAAACAGAAACACTAGACCTGACCTCTGCCAAGCCACCTGACAGCTACCACCGAACAATAAACCCCCAGTTACTCCCCAGAAGAGCAATACTCGGTGGTCCACCCCAACATACACCAAACCCACAGCCACAGGGTCTGACGTACCAAAACCTGAGCCCCATATCGCGAGGGAAACTACACACTGTCACTTTAAAAATATAGGCATTAAAACTATTCTAACTTCAGGACTTCAGACTTGTTGTGGACTAACTTTTTTTATCAGAGGACGTGAATTTTACCTCTTTTGTTCAAGATGGGTTGGGTCTGTCTATGATCAGATGCTATGAGCAGTGTGTTTTACATTATTTTGCTTTTTGACTGGTTTGGCAAAGTCGTTTGCCGTTGATTGTAGTTGATTGTAACCTTGATTGGGATTAATAATTGGAATGGCATAAATCGTAGCTTTCCAATATGACCCAGAATTATTTAACATCCCACCCATGGAATGTAAGAATGCTTAGGGGAACACTTTCCTCTAAACTCTGCATACAGTTCTAATAAGAAGCATTTTTCAGCACCCCTAGTAATAAAACTGGCATTTATAATTAAACAACTGCTAATAAAGTCAGGTCACTCAGAGTATTTATGAGGTAATGACATAAATGAGTGATATGTGTGATGGACAGAAGAGGAGACTATGAACAGGTTTTGTAACTATGCAATATAAAAAACCCAAGACTTAATGCATTGAATGAGGTAAATGTATACATCTCCAAACATATAATCCATCCTCTAATGGAAATTTACCCGTTTCTGCATTATGAAGGGGGGGGGGCAGAAAACCTCTCTTCTCTTCAAATAAAGAACCAGCTTTCTGAACCAGACATCCATTCACCATCCACTGATAATCCTGAGCTAAATAACGTGATTTCTGGACTATAAGACGCTACTTTCTTCATACCCTTTGGACCCTGTATCTCTGATCAGTTTAAAACAGACTATTTTTTTAAACACATGAGAACATATTAACAATTTCTTTGAAGAGTAACACATTTATTGTTGACTGTCAAATAAATAAATATTTAAAAAATAGATAGTTAACAAACTTCACCACAGCCAGTGATTATAGCGGCTGACATGAGATGAAAACTAATTGAAAATAAAGAGAATCATCAGACTTTTCTAAAGACAACAATGATGCTAGATCCAGAGTAGACTATAATGTCAAAAGCAATAATTTGCTTCTTTAAATAATTGAATGCAGGTGTTCCAATTACTTTCATGGCCACAGGTGTATGAAAACTAAGCACATAGGCATGCAGACTACTTCTGCAATCATTTGTGAAGGAATGGGTTGCTCTCCAGGGATTAGATGTTACCTGTGTAATCTTGAAATTTTCAAGATTGTTAGTATTCTAAATAATTGGAAGAGATCTGGAACAACAGCAACTCACCCACAAAGGGAAACTAGATTACATAAAATCACAGCGCAAGGTCAGTGGATAGTGAGGGGCATAGAGTTCAGAGATCACCATATTTCAGCAGACACATTAGCTGAATATCTTTAAAATTCATGGGGCATTCATTTAACAACACCGAGTAGATTACTGCTTAAAAATCGTATCCATGATTAAGCAAGCAGCTGCCCTTTGAAGTTCTGGGCAAAAAAAGGCATGTTCTTTATGGAGTTAAGCTCAATTTCTTAGATCTAGTAAATAAATAAAAAAGCTACACTGTTTCAGCATGACATGCCTTTTCATCCAACATCAGTGTCTGACCTCACAAATGCAGATCAGTGAATACTCAAAAATTGCCAAAATATGGCATCTACACCTCATGGAAAGTCTTCCCAGAAGGATTAAAACTACAAGAAAATTTGGTGGAAATCATAACAGATTAGGAATGTCATGTCACTCAAATTCATTTTATGTGAAACCAGAAGAGAAAATACTTTATTGGTTTCTTGTATTATATATTTTTTGCTCATAAATGCATTAAAAGAAATTGTGAGTAGTTTTATCAGTTTTAGTCTCTTCCTATTTATCTTATTGCTGGTGGTTCCATTCTGTAATTTTTCCGGTACTTTTGGAGTCTGCTACAAGTAAGCTGTTCTCAGTGCAAATATTGCTCAGGTAATAATAGAATTACCATCCCGCTGTGGCCCTTTGACGATCCAGCACCGCTCCCTGATTTGTCCAGGAAGCGTGCACAACAAGCAGCTGGCCGGGTGTGTTCATGTTGATGTCACAGCAGCTGGCTTCGCTCATCCCGTTAGCTCTGCCTGCTATTATCGGCCCCCGCCCCCTCACCTCACTCTTTGCTTCTGTAAACTGCCGCTGTGTGCAGCGCTCATTTTAATACTCCAGACTCATTTGACCGTCTTTATGGACTTATCATATTAAACATTTATCGCTGCAATTTCGCTAAACCAAGCATGTTTATTCAACACTTAAGGGACCACAGCACGGCTCATTTTAGCACCCCCTCCCTAACTCCAGCATAAGGCGTGCTTATTTTCTCTTTTTTCTCCTTTCTCTCTCTGTTCCTTACTCCCTCAGTCTCTGCTGCTTGCTTTATTTAAACCCCATCTTCTTTTTGTGGCACTCCCAGATTAAAAAGGATATTTATGTACAGTGTCTCTCCTCTCATTTCCGGTCATCTTTTCTGTCTGTGACTAGGCCACCAAGGGACTAATGCCATGTGAAGCTTGGCAGTGAATCAGCCACAAATGTATTCAGGGCATTTAGTGCTTTAGATAAATTGGGTTTCATTTTAATCATCTGATCAAACACTTATTAGCATAATCACTTTTGGGAATGGATGGTCCAGATAAAGAGACCCATGAAAGACCTCATCTATGTGTTGCCAAGTGTCCTGTCAACACTTAGCAACACTGACAATGTGCATCACTGCTACCTGCTTCAAGAGACCCCTGCAGGGCCTTTTCTAAATTACCTTTTTGTACAAACAATAGCACCAATTCTCTATTTTTGTCAACAGCTCAGCAACAGCAAAATTATCTTTTTTACTCCTACATTACCCAGCAATCAAACGTACTGCACCGAGCCCCGTGCCCTTTTATTTGATATTGCTCAAGATGGCTTACTGCAGCGTTGCACCTTGCACTGAACAGAGGGGTCCTGAAAATCTAGGAATACCACAAAGTGCTAAGATTATTGACAATGCACTCAGTCTCACACCGGGCAGAGGGATCGATGGGTGGCTGGAAGGGCATAAATCAGACTCCTGTGGCTCCATTTGATTTCACACCCTCACCCACCCGTCCAGCTCCCCAATTAAAAGCTCACATTTACAGCAGCATGTACAACCAACAACACACACCTCATAATATACAGGAAGGAAGCTTTTTGGAGATTCACATAAACAGCAGCAAATACACAAGTAAAGCACTTAATTTACACTTATTATGTATATGCACACACACCCACACACACAAATCCACACATCCTCACACCTTACCAACAAGATGACAGCACTTTAAAAATGGCGGGCTAAAAATAACCATCACCAACTTGGTCTTAAATCTTAGCATCTGTGCAAGGTTTAAAAATAAAGAGCAGTGTCGAGAAACCAAGCTGGACCCATTTGTCTTTCTGTCACACTGTCTATCCAGCTCTTCCTATTCCATTATCCCTTAGCCTACTTTAATATCTGAAAGCTGGGCAGACATGATGGGGAAATGTCCACAGGAAACGCAGCCCTGAATATTAGTATGACAAAAGCAGAGATGGTAAAATGAATGAAAATCAGTGAGTGAAAACCTGCAGTGAGGCTAAGAAGAAAAAGATATTTGGGTTTGTGGATGTGAAGAAACGGTCACTTAAATTAGTGTTGGAGATACTGGTTTGCAGAATTTGCATCATGGATCACACTCAGGTCTGAGTAGAGGAGATCAATTCTTCCTTTAGGCAACTGAGTTCAAAGCTTGGTCCTGACATGTGGTCGGCTGAATTAGGAGGCAATATTTATGGGGTACAGCATGAATGTTTGTCTGTATGCGTGATAGAAAACTCATAATTCCTCCACCCCGTTGTCATTCACGATGAACAACAGTTCAGTAGTGTCACAGCAGCAGCAGAATAGTGCAGCAGTTTGTAAAAGACAAAATAAGCAGCCTTATTACTGGCATGTGACCCCATTAGAATTAGACAAGCATAATAACCTCAATATTTAAAATGTCCAAAACTGGACTAGAATATTTTACGCTAATGACTGTTTCTTTAAAGTATTGCTTGAGATTCATGAAACCTCTATTCTGTTTGTGATAACCGAATGGAGATTAAAATATTTCTAAAATCTTCTAAAAGTGTTATGCATTATCTTATCACTCAAGCTGAATGTATTACTCTTTTCCAAGTTTAAATCTATTAATGTGACTAAATTTGTTGATATCATTTAAGGCAAAAAATACTTCATAGAAGACCTTTTAATATAAATGTTTAATCAGTACACCTGATCTGTATGTATACGTATGCAAGGCTGAGGGCTAAATCTTCAAGTTGTGATGTTTCGAGTAGCTTTTTTGCTTGTTTTGTTTTGTTTTTGCTTATTGCTTGCTATAAAAAATAGCACAATAAAATATGGGGGAAGATAGAAGATAACTGAATTAAATAACTAGAAGGTAGAAATATACACACAATACACATATAAATGAGACACCAAAGAAACCTGAAAGCTTTGAAGCTGACAAAGGAGGGTCAAAATTAAACCTTTCTGGGTGCTTATATATGATACGACACAATACAACATGATATGATCTGAGTAAAAGCTCTTAATAATGACAGAAGTTATTTTTTAACCTTTATTATTTCCTTTCTCGATTTTCGATTCTGCTTTTCTTAATTTGTATGTATTTTGTATTTAATGTCCATTTTGTGTCTATAATTGTGTTTAAGACGTAATTAATAAATTATGTTGGTAACCTGTTAAAAAAATTCTTAAATTTTAAAAAACAAAATTAGAACTAAATAAACAGTATGCTTCTATTAATATGTATTTGTGTGTATCAAAAAGTCAATGAAAAGTCACATTTTATATAAAATGAGTAATTTGCCTGTCAAAAAAAAAAATCTTAGCTTTTTTTATGTGTTATTTTACAAACCCTAGTAGAAGTGTCAGATAACTATATAGTTTTAGTTTAGATACACTGTGCACACTAGTAACTGGTAAAAGTCTGACGTTTTGCATGGGGCTGATTTGAGATTGTGAGAAAACATATCAAAAAGCACCTCAGCACTACAGAAAAGCAGTGCATCCTTCTTGATCTGGACTGTTCCTACCTGTCAGATGATGCTTTTTACCGATTCTCTCCACTACAGTACCTGTGCAGCTCAGCACAATAATACAACATGTCACTTTGACAGGTGCTGAGTGAATTAAAAACATCGTTTCTGCTGAGGAATCCTGTCAGAGAGGGAAACCCACGCCAGATGTACTACAACCTCACTTTGCACGCATGATCAAACACCTACATCTGGCACCCGAGAGCATTGCCGCTCTTCCCCGCAGATGCTAAATGATATCGTTAACATTTTAATGCAACAGACATTTACACGCGGGCTTGCGCCATTACACCTCTGATTCAGTGAAATCCAGACAGACACAGTGTGATCAGCAATTAGATTTTACATTGGGTGAAAGATATACACATATGCATAGACACACACACACACACACTAAAGCTTGTTCCTAATTGGAGAGCTAGACAGACTCGAGGAGGAACGGTACAGTAGAGTAGCCTTCATTATAGAGTTAAGATGTATGAACTGGGGGATATCTATTATGATCACACATCAGGGTGTCCATTACCCAACATTAGCGGCTCTTTCAACTGGAATCATGCAACGTAACCCAACAAACTATCATATAACTAATTCAAGTGAGCAAGATGTAAGTAGGTTTGTAAACGTAATTTAGTCCATTAGATATTCATATCAGAATAAGACTGCACAACTTGACTGTACCCTGTTTGTTTTCATGGGTAAATTCAATTTCAATGGGCTGTTATATTCTTGCAGAACAGAAGTCTGATTGTTAATTACTTGGCAAAAAGACGACTGGCTGTTCATGCAGCTGGAAAGCTGGTCATATTTCTTTGCCGTAGACTAACTAGGGAAGCTACTATGCATCTTCGTGCAGACTTGAGAATCGCCTTTTAACCCAACCAATGGCCTCTTATAAGTACGCTGCCTTCATTGCCCTCATGTAGATTTATCACCTTAAGAAGCCCAGCTCGCTCCCTCTACTTGTGGCCAGATTCAATCCATCTATCCCACCCAGTTCCTCCAACATCTCTATCTAGAGTTTCAGGTTGCTAATAATGTGAGGTCATGTAAAATTGGCCAGCTAACTGATGCTGGCAGCTATTTAGCCTGCTGCAGGCTGGAGAGGACTGGAGGTTCTGGTCGATCTCCCTTTGTTCAGAGTGCATGTACGTCGGGTGGAGTTGAACCTGACTACAGTATTCAGAGAGGCAAAATTAAGTTGGTTTCTACAAATACTTGCTTCTAAAAATACTTTAGGCAATATTTGTATTCAGGAGCAAGACATATTTCTAGTGTGCTGTAACCCAGGAACAGAGACACTTGTAGCATAGGTTCACCTGCATTTTCTGCCATCTTGCACTGCTCAATCACAAGGGTCAAGGCAGTGACATCACTCCCATGGCCTGCTGTCTCTAGACGGTGCACAGAAAATAACCAGCAAACACTGACAACATCATCAGTGAAAAGATATCTAAGGAGCATGGCTACATTTGGAACACAAACTATAATGTACAACGGAGAACTTCTACAATAAGTAATATCGGTATTGCAAGTGCGCATGCTCACAAATGCAGATTGGAACCCCGGTCACGGCTTTTGGAACCCAAACAAACCCCCGGCTCGCCTGCAAACAGCGTATGCATGCATGTGCTTTCATTATGAGGGAGCCTATTAAAGCCTCTTAAAGGCTATTTTTCGCTGACTTTTTAAATATGCCCGGTACTCATTGTGTTGTGGTTGGATGTGGAAACGTCATTTACCACAATGAACGATGGAGAATGCAAAACGCACCAGTGTATGAATGATACACAACCTTGTAATGAATGGACGTGCGAGGTGGATAAACAAGGCAAAAAAAAAGTGTAAATAAACATGTTAATTGTTCGATATTTCTGTTGTTCCTCTAGATCTAACCGTTTTAGTTTTGGTAACATAGTCATTAGCACACAGGCTTCGCATAGCTTACTGCTGGAAGTTGATATTAAGGATTAATGTTTAGAGCATCACAGCCTTATCCGGGCTTTTACTGCTTCTAAAAAGAAAAAAATCCCATTCAAAAATACAAATTGGGATAGTTTAAAAGCACGACAGAAGCAAATAAGCTACGTGCTAAATGCAAGCCATAGCGCGTTTATTTAACAAGCAAGAAATACCTGCGATAGGATGATACAGCACATCTTGACTCCATGAGCTCTGGGATGAAAAGTAGCTGAGACCACTTCTACATGACAATATTCTCCTCTTCCCAGCCATCTAACAGCATTTGGGTCTGGTATTGTCACTTTGTAATCAGCCTAGAATACAGCACTCTCATCTTCTATCTTCAAAACAATCAGCCCACTACGACAAATATATGTTTTGAGTTTGCCGACTTTCCGGCGTTGAAAATAATCAATTTTGCAGCTTTCTTTATTTAGATGTATGTTCGCTTCTGCCAGTTTGGAGTCCAAAACCCCATAATGCATTGCACGCAACGCAACACCGAAATGGCTTATTAACACAAACACATTACCCATAAGTCTTTTCAGCGTACAACCGTTTTTTTTAAGGTTTTTTTGGCCACCTTGACCTTTATTTTGGTCTCTTTTCAATGACTTTGCACACCCCTAATGTATGTGTGTGTATGTGCCTAAAGGTCACAGCTAACTGAGGTAAAAATATGATTGCATGATTTCACAAACTCTGCATAAATGCTCGTTTATTGACGGCAAAGGATATAAATCCTTTTTAAGCACCGTGTATGTCTACAAATCATCATAGCCTTTGTGGGAGCTCTGTGAAATGCCCCTTCTCATTATAGCTTACCAAAAAGGATCTGAATGGGCCAGTTTAGCTCACTGTGCTATTGCCTACAGGCAGCTTTCAGGCAGCTATTTCATATTTGTTCTTCTGTGCTAATGACTGAATTTATTGACTCAACTTTGGTGAGGGCAGGTGACAGCAGAAGTAAAAAGTCAGAAAGAAAGTGAAGAAACAGCTGCAGGATGTGAAATATTGTGAGTGTACAGTATGTTAGATAAGACCCATGCCACAAAGCTGTCTTTTGTCTTTTCAATGTATAACAAGGTTTGTAAAAGTTACTGAGACACTAGAGAAAGTGTCTGAGAGACCACAGCTTCTCCAGCTGTATGTGGCATAGATTGGTGTATCATCGCCACTGTAAGACTTGTTGCTGCAGGCTGCAGGTCAGCTGGCTGAAAAAGGGGCACTTCATCATTTCTCTGCTTATACGACAGCTAGAGTTGGCTGTATGAAAACTTTTCCGGTCACTGAAAACTCTGACTCTCATGATTCGAAAACTAAAGGAGCACCACTCTTCTTTAGATATAACTTTAAAAACTACAGATGACAAGCTACATGTAGCACATATATATGCACATTTGCCACATGTACATGACATGTTACATGGTTCTTATTGACAAACAATTGTAGAATGGAATAGAATACATAGAAGGATGTCAAACTGGATCCTGTTTGGTGTGATAAGCAACAGGACTACTACTAACTTTGGTGTGTGCTTTTATTTTGCCTAAGTATGTCTAAATAACAAATCAAAGTTAAAGATGGCATTATCATTAGCGTTTTAATAATCAATGTTGTGTCACTTTAGCAGCTGTAAAAATAATTTTTGTTTTTCTATTTTATTAAAAAGCACCTTTAAGAGAATTTCCATTCTAAGAAAAAGTCAAACAACAGTTCCACAGGGACCAATGCCTATTTGTGAGTGTTTTTGCATGAGTACATTTTTGGTATTTAATAATCTTAGTTTCCTAAATTTAGATATGCAAAACACAAATGAGCATTTTCCGGTAATATGGGGCTTAGACAGAGTAAAACGGAAGATTTTATCAAATTTAAACCACAATCCCAGGTTAACATTGACAATATCCAGTCAGTTATATTTGTTTTTGTTTCTAAAAACCATTTTCTGTGTAAGGAAATTCTTGAAGTTAACTTTTTTAGAAACCAGATTGCTGTATTTCCTCCGCTTTGATGGTTGCTGCACTATTCATGAGTTATTGTAGTTCATTTATTGTCAATTCACAAAATTCCGTCATTACAAATTCCTATTAGTAATTTGATCAGGCAATAAAAAACAGATAGGAATTTACTCAAACGTTGTTATTTGTTATGGAACAAACCAGTTGTGATATTGACATGACAGAGCTTCATTACCAGTGTTCCAAACACCCAACATTTTTGGCTATTTACACTTTAAACAACAGGCAACGCTATGAAGTGAGTAATAACAACTAAACACCAGAACATGCACCCATACCTTTGCCTTTAATATGTAAACATTAAATTCAACTACAGTTTTCCAAACAGAGCAACTATAGTTTTCAGATAGCAAGAAATACATGGTTATTGTATTACAACAATGCCAACTCACTGAGCAATAGACCTGATTTTATTGTCGAGGCTACATATAGACCTAATTTAAACATGAATCAGAGTTGACTCGACAAACCACGCAGACATAGCGGGATATATTTTATTTATATTTATACCATATTTATTCCAAACATTTTTGTCCTCATATGTTCATTTTTATATCCTTAACAATCATTTAAAACGTCACAAAATAAAGCCTGTCAATCACATGGAAATGCAAGATTTCGTCTCACAATATTGTAGTACTGAGGTACTGTTAAGAAATACTATTTCTTTGAAAAGTAAATAAGTGAGTGAATAATTGTATACATTAAGACATACTGTGTCTGTGTGCATGCTATGTACTATCAGATAACTTTCTTATCTGAATTGTAATTATATATTCATACAATCTGGTCAGGCTTTGTGCTGGCAGGACGCTTTCTAAGTATCATCAAAGGAAGTCAAGTGAGCTGTTGTAATTTCCAAACCAGAACTACTGCACTCTTGTACAGTAGCAGCTTTGAAGTTACCTCATCTACTTCCCCTCATAAAACAGATGATAATGTACTAGCAGGATGACTCTAGATAGATGGACACCAGGTTTTAATTTATATTCATAAAAACAGAAAAAGACTAATCTAATTGAAATATGGTTTACTGACTATTTAGATAAGTAGGTTGCCTGTTTAAAACAATATGCCTGCATTTTCTGCCTCTTTAAAATGTGTATTGACATTTAGGCTTAAACTGGAATTTATTTGGTCTAAAAGTGAACGTTTTTTACGTCCTGTAAATCATTTTTTTATACATGTATTTATGGTCTCAATGTACACTAACACAGTAAACTTGACAACATATGCTGAGATAAAAGTCAGTATCTCTCTGTTGAAAGCACAGGCTCCTAACAACATAAGTTGTGTGCCTGCACAGGTCCTAATGCACAACAAATGTTTCTTTCATTGTTTTGTTGTCCATCTTCAACAATTGGTTGACTTTTTAACACATAAAAATGTCTGTTCTCTAGAACACGTTAGCCAAAGTAAAGCCTATACATCTCAAATATCTAAATACGTCTTTATTGTCACCGCTATTTATTGTAATCAATGAATCTCTCAAATTTTTGATCTAAAATAAACAGCGTCTCACATTTTTCATACAAAAATCTTAATTAGTCTGGTTTCACTTTGTGCTTCCTGAAATTTCTGAGTGGTTAATAGTGCTTGTTTTGGTCTTCATTAGAAAAAAAATTAATTGCGTGAGATATTTAAATGAACCTCTAACAGAGCTGAATAATCTAACCTAAATATGGTCTACATGTAGAAAAAATAGCTAACTTCTTTTATTGGAAACACCAGCTGGATTTTTTTTTTTTTTGAAACACCAGCTGGATTTTTTTTTGCATTATAATTGATACTAAAGGCATTTGTGGTGATTATTTACAAAAACATCTTTAGTACATCAGAATTTTTTAGGAGAGCTTTTATATCTCAGAAAAATGTGTATCAACATTTTTATATAGATAACACAGAAGCAATCAACATGCATGGCTTCCATTTGACTTGTTAATACACTTGTTAATACAATGGCATGGTGTATGCTGTGATTTATTGACTTGCAGACCAATTTCGTTTGCAGACATCTGATTAAGGAATTGCTCCTTACCTTCTCTGCTTTGTTCTGATTCTGCCATTTTGTTGTGGTACCCAAGTTATGAAGAGGTTGGGTCCAACCATGCACTGGCTAAAGGACCACACAAGTAGCCATCATCAAACATATAGGGTTCCACACTAAACTGTAAGTATAGAATTGGGTGTGTGTTGGGGGGGTAAGAACGAAGCTCCCAAGACCCATTACACAGGTTACCATAGAGACAGGCCAGTGAGAGCAGGCCCAACTAGAAAACAGCAAGAATTGTCTGGAATTCAATCTCTGTGCTGGCTTCAATCTACAAGGTCATTCATTCATTCTGACAACGACTGCTCAGCCGATGAACACCTCATTCTCATGATAATCAACAAAACATCCAGTCGCAGAGGACAAAGTCTTACAGCCAGGCTCTGCCATGGTGATGGAAAAATCAAGTAAAAGCAACGGACGGAAGCGTGCGTGATACAATATCTTGGGAGACATTAGCACAGGAAAAGTACGACGTCTGCCACTGAAAGCTGTCTGTGGCTTAATCCCTATCAGTAATTTGCCACAGGCCTCCTCAATAATCCCTTATGCAATAAATGGACACAATCTTGCATGGTGGTTGATCTAATGTCAGAGCTAGATGATTGTGATTAATGAGGACTCCTTATTGTTCCTTTATGAGTTTCAGCACAAGCTGGGCTGAGGGAGATACCATTTTATATGGAGTCGGTGTCAATAAACAGCGCCGACCAAGGGCTGCAAAAAAAAATTCGACGATTTTGAAGCCGTATTTTATCATGCCGGCTAGAGGGGAAAATCCATTTTGGGGTGGACACTATGTCTCATATCGCAGCTCTTGGATGCGACTAACTATATTCATACCTGTAAATGTAAATTTAGGCATTTTTTTTATTTGGTAATTCATCTATTCATTTTACAAATTTTTTCATCCGAAGCCAGCCACCCATTGGCTGGTTCTCTGTCGTTACGTGAACGAACCCCGATGTGTCGCCCTGGTGTTTATTCTTATGGACATGTTTTCTTTCCCTTCTCCCCTCTCCTTTATCTAACACTCGCTTTGCCTTTCCTCTGTTTTCGTACACACCCAGGCAGCCATAATCCCTCCCTGTAGAAACCACTGTGGCCAGTACGTGAATGCAATAAACTGTATCAATTTTCCACCATTGATTATGGATACGCTATATGGGTGCACAGAAATTCTGTGCTTGGTAACACCGGTGTGCAGTGATGCACAAACGTGCAAAAGGAGCACATAAAAAGTAAAAATGACTCATTATTTGAAGAAAAAATGGAAATCTGGTACAGACATTTATTTCTGTGGGCTTTACTTTAACATTGTATTTTAGTATTTGCTAAATTAAATAGACTGTCCTTATTATCTTTAACTACTATCTTTAAACTGCATTTTAGGACTAATAAAAATTATCAAATTGATGGGGATATGTGTTGTGTTAAGGTTGAATTAAGAGCAATCAATAAACTGAAAGTAATCTTAATGCAAAGAGAAAATGCATGTTGTAAGTATCTAAATTTGCCTTTTGAACACCATTTCATTCATTCAAGCCAACATGAACTTGAAAAATATGTTCACAGTGGGGGAGGGGGAAAGGGTTAAACCAAACGTCCATTATATTAAAGACGTCACTTATTACTAAGGGCCATGGTGGAAGTAAGCAGTGAACGGATGAGAATTGTTAGACACTGACATGAAATAAAAAAATATTGTTTGCAATTAAATTAATCAAAACTTTAAATAAAAACACAAAATCTGTCAATGTTTTTTTTAACATGTTTTATCCATGACCTTAAGCCCAACAAACAAACAATATTGTGGCATCATTTGTCTCATGATGTGCCACTGAAGGCCATAAAATTTGTATTTTTGCAGGAGAGCCTGAGGGATTTATCAGTTCCAGCCTCGCCCGTCTCTGTCCATCTTCATCAGGGGTGTCAAGCCTTTTGACAACCGTATAAAATCCATTCCATCTGGGTCACAGGTGACCTTCCATACTCCCTCTTTCAGTCGTTAAGCAGTCTGACAGTAATTTGTTTTGTTTCTCTTTTCTGTATAAGGTAATACAAATTTAAGTAGCAGGTTAAAAACTTACCATTCAAGATGCTCTGGAGGAAGATAAAAGCCAATATCCACATGCCCTGCTCCGTTCAATCCCCCCAAAGCTATGCTTTCTCGTCTTCCTCCGACCGGTGCCTCCCTGGGTTTCTCTTCAGTGCGCCTAGTGTACGGTTAAACATTTGCGTGTGTCTTGAAGCGAACCAGTCCGAGTCTCTATACTTTTAGTATTTTTTTTAAATCTTCTTCGTACTTTAATTTTGCGTAGCTGACTTGTGTCTTTGCTTTTATTTATATTTTTTGCGCTCGGACAAAATGAGGCTTTGTGATTGTCTTGGGGAGAGCGCTGCGCGCAGACTCTCCTCTTGTGCTCCGCGTCTTGCTGCTTCTCCCTGTTATTCAAAGGGGATGCTGAAGTGGTAAAGCCCAGGTGTGTGTGATGCTGAGTCAGAGCCGGGTCCTGGTGCCAGAAGTAAATTCCCAAATTAGCCCCAAACTAAATCTCCAAAACAAATTAGACAAAAAAGAAGAAGAAAAAAATCAGAAGCTTCGATTATCTAATTTAAACAAAAACTCTCGGGTCATCATTGGAAAAAAAAATAGTTTCAGACAATTAGAAATAGTCAAACTAATAGAGCAATGAAGCAAAAAAGTGGAGAGAGAATGCGAGAATGAAAAAGAGGCTGTTTTTCTCAGACTACAAAGTCAAACCATCTTCATCGCCTCTTTGCGTCCAGCAAGAAGCGAGCAAGCGCATCTTCCCCGCTGTCGTTCTCTAATCGCAGTCTCACCGACTCTCTGAGCATTACACAGAATAACCCTCTCCCCCTGCCCCTGTAGACGCTTTAATTCCTCATTGCCTTAAAGGAGCAGAGGCGGCTAACGGTCCGTCTTGAGGGCAGGACACTAGAAGGAGGAGGTGTTGGAGAACGCACTGAGCGGTGCATTTGCATTAAGGAAATAAGGCACCTGACGCACCGAGGCACCAAGGATCTTTACGCACGGAGCAATATCGGCTCAGGGAGAAGGCGGTGTCTGTTTATGTGCAGGTGCACTCAGCATCAAGATCTGACATTGATTGATCAAGCATTCGTTTTTTTTTTTTGTGTGTGTGTGTGTGTGTGTGTGTGTGTGTGTGTGTGTGTGTGTGTGTGTTTCTGGGTTCCGAAACAATGGCCTATAGGGGGGTGGGAGGGGTGGGGGGTCTTCCCTATGCTTATTTTCTCAATCATCCAATATCCTGTGGGCTCACATCTCCAAGCACTACATACCAAAAATCAGCTGGCTGGATTTTTTTTAGGAGAATGCCCTGCTACTATTCTTGAATTTTAGATGCATTTGTTCTCTAACACAACTCAGTCACTTGATTGGCTTGTCGCAGGCCTCTGCCGAAATGAATAATATGTAGATGAGGAATATTAGTGACTTTATTGGGGTGTAAAGAAGTAATGCATGTTAAAGTATCTGCTTTTTATTGCTGATCCTCAGTCGGAGTAAAAATGATGGAAAACTTCCTGGTTTTGTTCTCTGGGCTATCAGTTGATTAACCTCAAACTGTCCTAGCTTTTTACTTGAACACTGTTAAAAAGAAAAAAAACTCTCTAAGTTTTCTTTAAAAAATAAGTCAACACATTTCACTAGCTTTTTTGAGTCATTTCAACTTGACAGTGAATGGTAGAGTCAAGCTGAAAAATCTTCAAAAAACATAGTGAAATGTGTTGACTTGTTTTTTTTAAGCAAACAACTTTTTTTTAAAGCGAAGGTGTAGCATCTGGTGCAGTTCCAGATTGGGGATCGCTCATTGTCAGACAATCAAAAAATAAAGTATAACTGGCAGAAATTATTTCAGTATAAATAAATAAATGCTTCTTTTTCATGTTTAATGTAATTTCAGGTATTAAAATCATCTTTCATGAGCACAGTTCTTGTGAAAGGATTTCTGGCTGTTGCTGAACCAATCACAATCGTACACTTTCCATTGACAGATAGTTAGAAAATGAGCCTCAATTCCGTCCATCCTTACGTAGGTGAAAGAGAGCCCTTGCGTCGACGGATAATAGCGCTGTCTCAATCCATCAAAACGGAGAGGTATAAACCAGGCTTAAGGATGGAGTTGCATGAAGAGCCTCCACACACAACAGATCCTGGACATGGGCTTCAAATGTCTTATTCCTATAGTCAAGCTTCTCCTGTTCTGTTGTTCAGTGGTCAGCCAAAGATGGCGCCGAGGATGGCAGCCGTGGTGCTTTCGTGCGCTCTGTTTTGTTTGTTCTTGTGCGTTAACTATTCGTCTGCGTGCTCTTATACCCGCATGGAGCTTCTGGACATTAGAACTACCACCCCTACGGACTTATTACCAGTTTTTTTTAGCATCAGCTGCGGACCTGGTCCATTTTTTGACCAAAAGAGGGAAACGGCGCCGTGGAAAGCGAGCGGGTTCACTCGTCCGCCTGCTCAGACGGGGCGCGCGCACGCCTTTACCTGGCATCTTTCTCTCAAACGTCCGCTCACTTCCCAACAAGATGGACGAAGTAGCGCTGCTGATGAGAAGTCACAAGGACTTTTCCTCGTCTTGTGTTTTGTGCTTCACGGAGACGTGGCTAAGCGCGAGTGTCCCGGACAGCGCGCTTCACCTGGAAGGCTTCCATCTCCTCCGCGCGGATCGCAACGCGGAGCTCTCCAACAAAACAAAAGGCGGTGGCGTTTGCTTCTACATCAACAGCAGCTGGTGCACGAATGTGACTGTGATCTCCCAACACTGCGCTCCTTCTCTGGAATATCTTTTCATTCACTGTAAGCCTTTTTATTCACCGCGTGAGATCGCTTCATTCATTCTGGTGGCTGCCTACATTCCGCCGAGCGCGGACGTGCGCGAGGCTCAGCGCACGCTTGCAGGCCAGATATTACATGCGGAGCGGTCTTTTCCGGACTCTCTTGTTATCGTGCTTGGTGACTTTAACAAGGGAAACCTGAGCCAGGAATTACCAAAGTATAGACAGTTCATTAAATGCCCGACCAGAGAGGAGAACACGTTGGATCACTGCTGCACTACAGTCAGCAGAGCGTATCATGCTGTGCCGCGCGCTGCCCTCGGACATCAGATCACGTGATGGTGCACCTAATTCCCTCATACCGACAGAGACTGAAATTGGCCAAGCCTGCGGTGATAACAACAAGGAAATACACCTCTGAAGCTGTGGAGGAGCTGCGCTCATGTTGGGAGACGACAGACTGGGGAGCGTTTGGAGCAGCCACGGACAATCTGGACGAGTATACGGACACTGTGACCTCATACATTCAGTTCAATGAGACAAGCATCATCCTAACGCGCACCAGGATTTGTTATAACAATGACAAGCCCTGGTTCACACCCAAGCTCCGGCGCCTACGTGAGGAGAAGGAAGTAGCGCGGCGGAGCGAGGACTGGAGTACATACAGACGAGCAAAGTACCACTTCAGCAGTGAAGTGAGAGGGGCAAAATCTGTGTACTCCAACCGTATACAGGAACACTTTAGCTCCAATGACTCTGCAGCCGTGTGGAGGGGGTTGAGGGCTCTCACAAACTACAAGCCTAAAGCCCCCCAGGCCCTGAACGACCGGACTCTCGCCCAGGGCCTGAATACACACTACTGCCGCTTTGAACAGCCGTCTGCTCCTCACACCTCTGCTCCCCCCACCATCACCCCAACCATCAACGACCCCAGCACTTCATCAAAGGACTCCTCAGACCCCCCCTCCTCCCCCCCTGCCCTCTCCATCCAGGAGGAGGATGTGCGCCGACAGTTTTTGAGGCTGAACAGGAGGAAGGCCCCCGGGCCGGACGGTGTCTCCCCCTCCACCCTGAGACACTGCGTGGATCAGCTGGCCCCCGTGTTCACGGACATTTTCATCACCTCCCTGGCGCTCTGTCGCGTGCCGTCCTGCTTCAAAACCTCCACCATCGTCCCTGTCCCCAAAAAGCCACGGATCACAGGACTTAATGACTACAGGCCGGTGGCGCTGACGTCTGTGGTCATGAAGTCATTTGAGCGCTTGGTTCTGCGCCACCTCAAGGACATCACCGCCCCCTCCTGGACTCACTGCAGTTCGCCTACAGAGCCAACAGGTCTGTGGATGATACAGTGAACCTGGCCCTCCATTTCATCCTGGAGCATCTGGACTCCCCAGGAACCTACGCCAGGATCCTGTTTGTGGACTTCAGCTCTGCCTTCAACACCATCCTCCCTGGACTGCTACGAGACAAGCTCTACCAGCTCAGCGTGCCCGACTCCCTCTGCAGGTGGGTCACTGACTTCCTGTCGGACCGGAGACAGCACGTGCGGTTGGGGAAGATTGTCTCGGACAATCGGACTACAAACACTGGGACTCCTCAGGGCTGTGTACTCTCCCCCTGGCTCTTCTCGCTGTATACAAACTGCTGCACCTCCAGTCACCAGTCCGTAAAGCTGATCAAGTTTGCGGACGACACCACCCTCATCGGACTTATCTCAGACGGTAATGAGTCCGCCTACAGGAGAGAGGTGGACCGGCTGGCTTCTTGGTGCAGTCACAACAACCTGGAGCTGAACGCCCAGAAGACAGTGGAGATGATCATGGACTTCAGGAAAGTCACAGCCCCACCGTATCCCCTCACCCTGATGGACTCTTCCACCCCCATCTCCATCGTGTACTCCTTCCGTTTCCTGGGCACCACCATCACCCAGGACCTCAAGTGGGAGCCAACCATCAGCTCCCTCATCAAGAAGGCCCAGTAGAGGATGTACTTCCTGCGGCAGCTGAGGAAACTCAAAGTGCCGACCGAGATGCTGGTGCAGTTCTACACGGCCATCATCGAGTCCATCCTCACCTCCTCCATCACCGTGTCGTTCCCCGGCGCCGCAGACCCGGACAAACACCGACTGCAGCGCATCGTGCGTGCTGCTGAGAAGGTGATTGGCTGCAGGCTCCCATCCCTCCGGGACCTGTTCTCCTCCAGGACCCGGAGGCGTGTGGGTCGGATCACAGCTGACTCTTCTCACCCTGGACACCGACTATTCTTCCCTCCTCCCCTCAGGCAGGAGGCTACGGTCCATCCAGACCCACACCTCCCGCCACCTGAACAGTTTCTTCCCCTCCGCCATCAGACTCATGAACAATAACAAGACCCGATAGTTCAGTTAAAGACCCATGTAGGATAGAACCACCTGCACTAAGTAACTTTATTTTACTGCACTGTGTGGTCTGATCACACTTAGATCTGCTGCTGTCATTCACCTGCACATCTGTGAATGGAACCCTGCTGCTGTTCTCATGTTAAAAAGGATGTTTATCTTTTCATAGTTCTTTTATTTACATACAGATTATAATATTCATAAAGACTTTAGCCTTATGGCTCATTCTTTTTATTTTATTTTTTATTTTTTTATTTTATTTTATTTTATTTTTACTTATGTTAAATGTTTTATGTGCACAACTGTACCGGAAAAAATTCCTAGTTTGTGAACTTGTTCTCAAACAATGGCAATAAAACCGATTCTGATTCTGATTCTGATTCTGATTCCAAAGTACTCTTCTCTGATGAGAGCAAATTCTGCATCTCATTTGGAAACCAAGGTCCAAGAGTCTGGAGGAAGTATTGAGAGACACACAATCCAAGATGATGGAACTCCAGTATGAAGTTGGTGCATCAAAAGGGAACCAAACCATTACTGAGTACATATGCATGATTATACTTTTCAGATTTTTGATATTTCTCTATTTAAAAATTTCATGCAGAGAAAACACTGATTTTCAACCGGCTGCAAAAGTTATTTTAGGTTTTGTGTAAAATCACTTAGCCGACTACAACTGAAGTGGCGAATTCTCCGTTTTAAAGGAGACATATTATGAAAAAAATCACGTTTCCTGGGATTTGGGGTGTAATTGTGTGTCTCTGGTGCATATACATGCATACAAATCTGGAAAAAAAATAATATCCATGCTGTTTTGAGTGAGATAGGGGTTTCTTAATTGATCCTGCATTCAGTCTCTGATTGAGCTGTTCAAAATCTGTCTGGCTTCCTACATCACAAGCCGGAATATTGGAATATCCACACCTCCTTAAAATGCTGTCTCCACCCACCAGTTACAGCAGTAAACAACAGTTACCATTCAGATTAGGAAACACCCTGTTGAAGCACCACGCAAAAGAAGAGCGGCATGGGTTGAATTTTATTTTTTATGGTAAGATGTTGGCGGTAAGGGCGGGGAAGACAAGAGATCTGCAGCCGAACTGAGCTGCTGAAAACGGGAGAAGGCGGGAGGTCTGCCGCAGAAGAGCACGATAGGTTGGCTTTGTTTTTTATGGTAACATGTTGGCTACTCAAACTCTTGGTTGAGTATTGTTTTTGTATGGTTGAACAACTGCATCCTTGTCTGTAACCTTTACACATAATAGCAAATGAGCAAAGATTGTAGAAGTGTTGGGCATAGCCAAGTTATCAGCAGCTCATGTAATATGTAATGAGCAGCAGAAAACAGCATAATCTGCAAGGGGCTGAAGCACAGGGAAATACAGGTTGGTAACAATTGTTTCCTACAAGTTATTTACAGCAAACAACTTCAGAAACATGATTTCTCAAATTTATATACCTATTTTAAATAGTGGAATAATAGTCATAAAATGTCTCCTTTAAGCATTTGCTTCTGGACAGAAATAACCAGGATTTTAGATTACGCAATGTCACTGTCTGCAACAAAGAGGTCCCGTGATCACATGTGGGAGCCGTGTTTCCACCGTATGTATCAAGTTTGTGTTCATAAATCTATAGGTAATGTCACCAAGGCTTCTTCTATCTTCATATACAGTCTATGGTTTCCACTCAGACGCAGAACGGCTGCTTGTTTTTACAAGCTCAATTATGTGGAAATTAGAAAGCATAAAGTTGTTCTGACTGGTTAGGATTTGGGGGAACTACTGTCCCCTAAAGGTTTGGCATGCCGATGAATGTGCTTCACAATGCACTTCCGCCTTTAGCTATGGATGTTATTTCTTTTTTTTTTAAACAAGGTTTTGAGGATTGTTGGGGAGAAACCATTTTACCCAGATGAACTGGGCAGCATGCCTAGCTGCAGCCCAGGAGCTCTCCCATTGGTCTGTGGCCACCAGTGGTGACATCAAAGATGACATCACAACCAAATGCTATAGCAAAGAAATTCTAATAAAGAAAGAACTCCCACTCTCTTGGTACTTCCGGGCTCTGAACAGGTAGCAGTTCCACTCTGGTTCCATGTGAGGGCGCTCTCATGATGAATGCAGAATGAATGGAGGTCTATAGAGCAATACCCCTAAAAATCCACTTTTCTCAGGATATCATTTTTTGTCTGGTAATTTACATATTTTCCAAAGTAGAGACAAAGAAATAACATATTGCTGGTTGTAAGATTTTTTAGAATAACTTCTTTGCTTTGAAAATTACTTTAAAATGTTAATGACGTCATACACATCGTACGACCAGATATACTGCTTTACAGCAATCCTTGTTTTACCTTTTAAACTTCATACTACATACATAATCATAGGCAGATATCAGTGCTAGCAACAAAGAAAAAGTTGTTGGGTTGAAGAAAAAAAAACGTGGTCGAAAAAGTCTGCCTAAACATTCTGGTACCGCTTTGGATGCTGTGACTCCGTCAAGCGGTACATCTGGTTGTAATCACTCCTTCACTGACCAATCAGAGGTCATTAACAAAATGCTAGCGAGTTATGGTCAACAATAACTCAACCTGTAAGACAACGAAAGGACATACATACTCATTCATTGAATTTTCCTCCTATAACCCATGTTGAACTTGCAAAACCCACAATCAAATCTAAGATTTCTCAACGGCAATGGGGTGAATGAGACAAATTTGGCCGTCTAGCTCCATAGACTCCCATTCATCTTGCACTCATGGCGATGGCCCCCTGTGGAACTCTGGTGGAACTGCAAACAAATTAGTGGCGAGGCTTTCCTAAAACGGCTTTGGCTATAGGAAGCCTAAGCCACACCTTTCTACTTCAGGTCCATGGGTACCCTACCCATGGGGACACATGGGCTGACAGGACGGGGAGGAGACTTAGGCTGAAATATCAATATTGAAATATCAATTAAAAATCAATACAAAATTGATATATTGAAAGATTGATATAATTATTGGTGATTATTTTAACCCAAACACTGTTTAAACATCCCTGCGTTTCCTAACAGGATGTTCAGTTTAAAAGAAAAAACCCTGTGTGTACATGGCTTATATCAAGTTAACCATGTTTAAAGTTCTAAATCACTAAGAAACAGTGTACTACATGTTCTTTGTGAAATAAGGTCACTAACTCGCAGCTGCATTTGCAGACTGAATATGAACATTCTCACTAACTACCAGAGCCTGCATTAGCCACCAAAAAGAAAGCAGGTAAAATGAGCGTGTCAGAAAGAGCCAGTCCTTTCAACGTCTCAGGGAAAATTAGTATTCATGCTCTGGCCTGCCTTGGCTTGAGACCGCCCACAGGAAGGTTGACTTTGCAGCCTGGAGAGAACAGTTAATGTCTCAGCTAATACAAGCTTGAAGCCAAAGCTAACTGTTAGCAAAAAGCTAACTGTTAGCAAAACTAATTATTTGATCAAAGGCAGCATATCAGTCACAATGCTGTTAGCCAATCAGAGACAAGATGTTTGCATTTCGTGAATAATAATGGGTTATACTCATTATCCTGACATTTCACCCATCCATTCCTTTAATTAGAGGCAAAAGATTTATACGATCTGAAGAGACTGGGACTGAAACACTTTTTTTTTCACATTAAACAGCTCACAATGCATATCATTGGGCTAGAAACCATATCAAATTCATTGAAAAAATACAGAATGAGACCTTTTTACAAAAAATAAATGAACCAGTCAGTTATATAGTGAACCACCACGTTTTATATGTTTTATTGATTAAACTGAATCTAAAACTTATTGAACTGTTATTTTATGAACGTGGGAATGGGCTCTAAGCCAGTTGTACATGGGAGCCCACTTGCAGATGTAACCATCAACTACCAACCATCTCAGCACCAATTTGTTCGGACATTGTGCATTTAAGGTAATCTATCTTCCAATAACGAGCTCCTTGTTCTAGACGACAGTCGTATCTGTCAGTTTGTTTTAATATATGGCACTTTGGATAAATTGTTTTGAAAGGTGAAACGTGTACATAATTTGGTCATCTGGAGTTGTTTTCCTATTGATTAATTTTCTTTCGTAGTCATTTTACATCTTTTGAGTTAAGACTGAATGAATTTGGGAAGAAGGGCCTTTCAGAGCAAATTAAGCTGAAAACAAACACCACCAACAAAAATAGATATACAATGCATGAGTAATGAATGGAGCCCTACTGGCCAAAAGGCCCTTATCAGTAGCTTAGGGGCTGTTTACACGACAACGTATTTCAGCAAAACTGAGGTTTTTCTCTGCGTTTTGGCCACTCGTTTACACGACAATGGAGAGACCGGGCGTCGAAAACGCATCTTTTCGAAAACGGCTGCCAGAGTGGAGAAATCTGAAAACGCTGTGTGATTAGTTGTCATGTACACGCAAGTAGGAGACTTTTGAAAACGATCATGTCACTACCAGCCGCCTACGGCCTTTCTGGACTTGCACATTCCGCCTTTCTTCAGAAAAAACAACAATAGCGGATCCAGGTACGCCGTTACTGATGATGTAGCTTCTGAAGTTATTTGGTCTCTGTAAGCAAAGTTTGAAATCATGCGGCTTTTATGCGTTTGCCGACGAAAATGCATACAGTATATGCATTAAATAATAAATACGCCTTTCTATACTATACTATACTAGTCACACTGCCATCTAAAGGCCGCACATATGTACTACATCGTTTTCAATCATGCCCCCCTTTCGTGTAAACGGCAACGTTGTCGTGTGAAGCCTGCCTCAGTTTGCCTATACCTCTCTCCAACGCCCTTCTGTAGGGATGCAAACCTTCAAAGACAAATGATGCACATTTTTGTGAAGCTAAACGAATGACAAAAAATGTTTAAATTCTTTTACTTCAGTCGACCTCACTTTTAAATCATTCTGAAACAAAACAAAAAGAAAATGTGGCTTTCAGTCAGAGCCTAAAGAAATGGGCTTAGCAAACAGTATCAGCCTCCCTAAAGGCGCCTACACACATGCACTCCACACATATCCCCCCTGAACCCCATAATCCAACCCGCCACCACCCCTCCATTTTAATGCTTGCCTTGAAGTCAAGGGTATTGCTGTGGAAGGCTGCAGAAGCCTTGTGGGCCTGTCCACACAGCCGAGTTACACTGAATATGATTTAACCAGCAGCGCAGTCTGCAGCTCACTCTCTATCCCACATGACAGGACACTACTGAGAGTGAAATCTCCAGGCTAGTCATTTTATTTATGCGCTCATATCTGTTGTGAGAGGGAGGTTTTCGTGTTGTTTTTTTGAGTTATTTTGGGGGATTTTTGCAATTCTGAATGTGAACAAACAAAACCAAATGCAGATCTATAATGGTGAGAGTGTTCAATTTTACACAGGTCAGTCAAAGGGCTAATGTGTGTGTTTGCTGCAGATGCTAGATACATTCTGTGGCTGTGTGAGTGCAGGTGTTGTGCTCGGTGCATTTTCCTGTTTAGTTGGGGCTTCTTGTCCACAATATCTGCCCACTAGTCTGCCTGGCTCTCTTCACTCCGGTGTAGCAGACAAACAGGAGTGCCGCTCTACATTTGCTGATGTCTGTACCAGAACACACTGTTCCAGCTTGCCTGAAATGCTTTTTCTTTGTTGTTTTTCTTCTATTTGAGCTAGACAGCAGAAGTTAAAATAAGACTTTTTTCTATTATTTTGAAAAACACTAAATGGTTTTCTTTATAGCTATTGCT
The DNA here is from genome assembly GCA_028564705.1 of Apricaphanius iberus. Taxonomy (NCBI): domain Eukaryota; kingdom Metazoa; phylum Chordata; class Actinopteri; order Cyprinodontiformes; family Aphaniidae; genus Apricaphanius; species Apricaphanius iberus. The sequence continues at coordinate 689,515 of JAPXFQ010002758.1, forward strand.
CCTCCATAATGCATGTTTAATTGAGTAAGAGGATAAAGTAACTTGCTTATTTGCCTAAGCTGTACAATAAATCTGAATAAGATTAAGTCTTTGGTGCTAAGGAGAAAACACTGGTGAATCAGGGCAGTGGGTCAGAGATCCTGCCTCAGTAAGTTAATGGAGGATTAGCAGGACTGTGCTGCAGTTTTTTGCTCTAAATCTTTTGCATAAACAGGCAAGTAAGTTTATTAGGAGATGCAAAAATTACACTTTGACAAATTTGAATGTTTAAATATTAATATTCACTGTCGGTGTTGCTAAGTTGCTTTTTTTATGTAAAATAATAAATAAAGAGATCTTACTTCTGATACAAGATATTACCCAGGGAAAATTACCAAAGTGCGTCAGTGTTCCTAATTTCTCTGTTGAGGATTACATGTATACAATGCATTAACAAGGATGTTAGAATCACGAATGTGACACATTTTCCTATTGTTCCCCCTTCAGCAGTGTTAGAAAAATTACATTTTATTTTATTTTCAACTAAAGGTGACATTCACAGCCTGTGAAGGCAAACAAGCTCAAAAGACGGCGGAAGAAAAAGATCTGAATGTGGGTTCAAGGGATTGACTGAAGGATCCATGGCATTAGGGCGTGCCATCTGACATTTTAGGATAAATTAAGCATCACAGTAATTTAGCTCAGCAAACAGGATTTTATGAGAAGCTGAAATTAATACATTTGGAAGAATAAACTAAAGCAATGCAATTTTTTTTAAAGGTTGTTTGTTTGACTGTAAAACTAATACTATAAAGGCATGGAGTCACACAGCCAAGTTAACATTTGCAAGGGGTTATGTGTTGTGTGTATAGTACATACAGTCTCCCACCAAAGAACATACTCCAAGCTTAGTAGTTCTCCAAGTATACACAGTTTTAGAGTGTGTTTGACAGCAAACACACAGGTGGTGACATCACAACTGACCAAATGACCTTACAGCAGATGAGAGCAGCTGCATCCAAAGAACTCTGATGTTATTTACTAAAAATCTTTAGCCAGTCATATTATATAACCAATGTCTATTTTCCCAATAATTATTGTATTATTTCTGGTATGAGCCATGGTTGGAGCTTCAAGAGTCTCCAATATTTGATTAGGGCAGCTAATTGCTCCAACTGTTGTTTAAAAATAAAGTAATTGGAGAATACTAATTGTGTCCTGGTCCGATGAGCCCCAATTTTATTTTATTTTTTCAGGCTTACAAGTAAATTGCAAACGGTGGTGGGAACTACCCATGGAGATAACCCTGAAAACACCATCTCCACAGTGAAACATTTTGGTGGAAGCATTATGCTGTCAGGATGGTTCCCTTCAGCAGGGGTAGAGTTGGTGGGAGGAAAAATACTAGACATGAGGCTAGATACACGGCCATCCTTGAAGAAAACCAGATACATGAGCAAAAGACGAGGCTGGGTCCTTACAGCAGGACAGTGACCCTAAACATACAGTCAGAGCTACAACGGAAATTAATCTAATAACATTCATGTAGTAGAATGGCTCCGTCCAAGTGAGAAATCTTTGTAAAACTTGAGAATTTGTGTTCACATATGTTTGCCATCCATTTCTGCTGAGCTACACTATTTTGCAAAGTGTAATGGACATTTTCCAGGTTATGAGACAAGCTGGAAGAGACACACAAAATACAAATCCACATCACACACCTTCGTTGTAGTCATAGATTCATATGTACTTTTATTGGAGTTGTCTTTCACATGAAATCCCACTAAAATAAATAAAATTTTGTGGTTTCTATGCGACAAAATATTTAAAAAATTCACGTGCTAGGAAAAGTTTTGCTAAGTTTTGTAAGTTTGATTTCGAGGTTTGTATTTAACAGACATTGGAGCTTCTTGCAGATCAGATGTTTCTGTTGGAGGAATGTCTCGCTTGAGAACAGGTGCTCATGTTTATCACAACAGTGGAACAGCTGTACGACTGATGTGAAAGACAATACGTTAATTTTCACTTTGAAGGCAAGAACCATGACCTTGTGGCCAATAAGCTGAGGTATTGAGCCATGAACCCTAACCCAATTATACTCAGGCACAGCTGAGAAGTCATAGACAATGTAATATCTCTAATAAACACACACACACACATACACACAAACACACAGGAAGATGCAGTAAGAGTACACAGCATGTGGTAAAATGAAGTAGTAGCTTTCAGTTCTCCACCCCTACCCGCTCCTACTATGATGCCTAAACAGTAGTAAGTGAATGTGACAATGGGGCCCCTGGGCTGCTGCAGATAGTACTGGCTTTGCTGTGTGGCCATGTGTGTCTCTAATGTGTGTGTGCTAATAGACAGACGGAAGACAAAAGAGCACATGTGAGACGCTTTATGAGCCAAGGACATGACTCTGTGTGCTAACATTGAATCTGTGGCTGATCATTGTCTTAATTTCCATTCTTGTTCTGAAGGACAAATTAGATCAAAGGTATTTGTTATTGTGGTTTTACAAGATCCTCTTTTATTATCTAATTATAACATACTGAAGAACTGCCCATTGTTTTGGGATTTTTTTTATTTAGGGTTTTTTTTTCTTAAAGAGAAAAAATGTTAGCTTAAATGTTAGAGTGTGGAATCCAGTAAACGTCTGTATCTGTAGGATTTTAGATGTGAAGTTCCGTTCGGGTGCTGCTAAATAAGTGAAATTGATTACCTGATGATCAGTAAGTTAGCACCTCTGTTAAATCAGAAGGTTTTGATGTTTGCTGGTTTGAAGCCATAAAGAGTGTAGGTTAACACAATGCCACAGAGATAAGAAATCAGTAATGATCTTTGAAAAGCTATTTTTGTAGCTGATCAATATCAAGGATCATGAGTTCTAATCCTTTTTTCTTCTTTAACAATGGAAAGCATTCAAGATGTTAGTCTTTACAGGAGATATCTGGGCTACTTCGACCTGAGCTGTGACAATGACTTGACAATCTCAAAATGTACACCCCACAATTACATGTTACGAAAAGATAATAGAGTCGATTATAGACCAATTGGGTCATTATTTGACCTGCAAAAGATTCATTTAACTGATATAAATATTTCCTCTTCTGCCTTCGTGTAAATATCCACCAGAATTACATGATGCCTTTTATTAAGTTGGTCTGCCCTCTGTAGCTATAACTGCATAATTTATTTTACCGTTCTTCCAGACGCATATATGTAAGGTAAGACACTATTGTTGGATAAGGAGACCTGGCAAACATTTCCAGTGTAGTTCATCCAAATTTGTTTTGACAGACCTGTTAATTCTTCTTTAGGAAGCCCTCCTGTTCTCCACTCATTACCTGAAATAACTGCACCTGTTTGAACTTGTTACCTGTTTAAAAGACACCTGTCCACAGATTCAAACAAACTCCAACCTCTCCACAATGGCCAAGACCAGAGAGCTGTGAAAGGACCTCAGGGATAAAATTGTAGAGGGCTGGGATGGGCTAAAGGACATCAGCAGATTGGTGATAAGGCAACAACTGTTGGTACAGTCATTAGAAAATGGAAGAAGTTCAAGACGATGGTCAATGTCCCTCGGACTGGAGCGGCATGCAAGATCTCTCCTTGTGTGGCATCAATGATCATGACGACAGTGGGAGATGAGACCAGAACTACACGGCAGGACCTGGTCAATGACCTATATAGAGGTGAGACCTCAGTCTCAGAGAAAACCATCAGTAATAAACTCCGCCGTCATGGATTAAAATCTTGCAGTGCATGCAAGGTCCCCCTGCTCAAGCCATCGCATGTCAAGGCCCGTCTGAAGTTTGTCAATGACCATCTGGCTGATCCAGAGGAGGAATGAGAGAAGGCCATGAGGTCTGATGACACAAAAGTGGAGCTTTTGATCTAAATGCCACTTGCCGTTCACATTCAAGATGCCGTGTTTGCAGAAAGAAGAAGGATGAGTGCAACCCAAGAACACCATCCCAACTTTAAAGCATGGAAGTGGAAACATAATTATTTGGGGATGCTTTTCTGCAAAGGGGACGAGTGGAACTGCACCGAATTGAGGGGAGGATGGATGTGGCCACGTATCATGAGAACTTGGCCAACATTCTCCTTCCCTCAGTAAGAGCATTGAAGATGGGTTGTGGGTGGGTCCTTCTAGCATGACAATGACCTGAAACATACAGCCAGGGCAACTAAGTAGTGGCTCCGTAGGAAGCATCTCAAGGTCCTGGAGTGGCCTAGCCAATCTCCAGACCTGAATCTAATAGAAAATCTTTGGAGAGAGCTGAAATTCCGATTTGCCCAGCGACAGCCCTGAAACCTGAACGCTCTGAAGAAGATCTGTATGGAGGAGTGGGCCAAAATCCCTGCTGCAATGTGTGCAAACCTTGTGAAGAATTACAGTAAACATCTGATCTCTGTGATTGCAAACAATGTTTCTGTACCTAATATTGAGTTCTGTTTGTCTGATGTATCAAATGCTCATGTCGTGCAATAAAATGTAAATAAATTATTTAAAAATCATCCACTGTGATTTTCTGCATTTTTGTTTTAGATTCTGTCCCTCACAGTAGGAGTGTACCTTTGTAACAAATTACAGACCTCTACATGCTACACTGTATATTCAAACTTTAGGTCTGCTCACTTATCTGTCATGTGATATTTCAAAAATATGAAACAGATTTTATCTTCAATGGTCATTTACTTGTAGTCTTGTCTGAGTGAATTAAAGGCTTTTTGTCTCATTGGTGATTTAGTGACAGGGCAACTTTGGCTCAGTAGGTAGAGTGGTTGCCTTAGGTTCAGTTCCAGCTTCCTCCTGTCACATCTAAATGTGCCCCTGCAAATTATGTGTGCATTTTCTTCCATCAAAAACTAGGTCACACTGAAGATTTTACTGATATATAGTATGCCTTTATCTATAACCACAATAATCTATATCTTTATCTATGCAGGTCACTCCCTACCTACACCTGCTTATGGGACATATATCCCTCCCTCAATGCTTGCCCCATTGTCAACCCTTTTTTCTGTTAGTGTGTGTGCAGATGGCTAGGGTAATCCCTAAGGATGTGGCCACTTGTTTAGACAACTCCTGTGAAGAACAGTGTCTCTCCCAACAAAACAGAGACTGTCCAATCACCAGCAACTGTCAGCCTTCAACTTAGTCCTCCACAACCCAGAGGGGGATCAAGTTGCCTTTACAATATGTGGCCCATTAGCTCTGAATAGAAACATCCTAAGCACAGCTATGATGATCTCCTTTGTTTGCTAAGACAATGACATTGATAAAAGACAAGCTATGCTCGTGGCTCCTGATACAAGTGGGTGTAGGGTTACAAGTTGCCCTGTCTAGAGTGAAGGGGCCCCTAAACAGACTTCTGTGTGGTATAGCTTTACACTACACAGTACCCAAGGGATGAAAAGACACCTGCTGGTCAATCAGCATTTGGACACATGCACAATCTTTAAATTACAACTGAGAGGGTGCCAAATGCATCAAAAGAATCAAGGCTTCTGAAGTCATCATGCCACAGGTACTGCTGACAAAATACTGAAAATGAGATGCATGTGTTTCGATCTCGATGTAAAAATAATATAGAGGGGTTGTTAGTGTAGTTAAATCATCTGGTAAAATCAACTGAATCAAGTGTATATTCTAGAAAAGCATCATGTGCTACACTTCATACAGTACAGTGTTATGCTATATATACTGCTATAGTAGAGCAGAATATATAGTATATAGCTTTCAGCTGTATTCAGACAGTAAACTGAGTCTGGCTGGACTGAAGCAGACAGAGTTAAAGCAGGATATTCACGGTCACAAGGCATCGCCTCGTCAAAAGTCCAAACATGCACTGATTGGCCGTTTACGTTTGTCATATGCCTCTTAAAACACTACTGTTGTTAGTGCTGGGTCGCATTTCAGACTCTCTTAACTTCCTGAAGGGGTGCAGGCAAGGGCGGGATGGGCTGGTGGCAGAGTAGTCCGATTGAAATGTCATTATCCAGATCGCATAGCATAGATTTTGAAACTCCAGTTCGGTTTGACTCCAGCCGGACTAAGGTGTATATATGCATTTTAAAAGTCTGATTTCAGTCAGACAAAGGCAATACTTCAAACTTTTCCTTCTGCATGTAAACGTACTGACTGTTGCAGTGCAGTAAATAGATGCTGTTCAAATCATGTCCTTCGGTCTTTCTGCATTGTTCTTTTTTTCAATTGTTTCATTCAGCTACTCAAGCTTAGACTTGAAGCCGTCCAGGCTGTATCCCATCTCTCGAGCAAACACCTCTGGAGCTAAGCACCTGCGTCTTGTGAATCTACATGAACAAGTAGACAACAGATGAAATAGTTGAAAAAATTGCCTCACCTCTAGTCCTTTAAGAACAGGAAATCTACATAAAACTCTTCAACTTTTTCATGTCAGTGTTTAAAATGAACGAAGCAATAGAACAAGGAGGAAGATAGACATCACAACAGGTGGGGCTTTAGTTTGTCCAGAACTTTTGCGAAAATGTCAAATTGTAGGAGGTCAAAGTCTTGTCCAGCTCAGGAATTAAAGAAATTTAATGTACTGAATGTAAAATTAAAATGCCTTTTTTGATACAACCTAATGTTAACTTCCTGTTGGACAAAATGTTGTTTTTAAAGCAAAAATGTGTAGCACTTTTAAAACAAAATGCAATGACTCATGATCTAAATTCCCCTAAACCTTTAGAGCACGCTGAAATCATCAGCAGTATATTAGCAATTCAAATATAATGGCTTAAGATATTGTGGAGTGTAACTACGGATTTTCTTATAATATTTCTGTTAATCAACATGAACAGAAATGAAAGAATATAAAAGGTATACTGTCTGGAATTGGTTTAAGCACATATTGCTTTTATAAAAGTCTCACTATATTTAATACATTAATGTTGCTAATATAATGCACATCTTAAAAATATACAGCTCTGTTTCACAATGGTCAGTCTGTGAAATGAAACAGCTGGCTATGTGTTAAACTATTGTGTGGTTACAATACTTATAAAATCATATCAGCTTTATGGTGTGTCCACACCAAACACGATAAAGCGACCAAAAAAAGTGCGACACGCGCCTAGCTGTTCGCATGCGCATTCGCACCTTGAAGCTTGTAAAAAGCAAACTGGATGCGCTTAAAATATGGCATTTTCATGTGCGACCTGGCCTTCAGCAGAGCTGGGGCCAGAGTATAGCTGCCGGTGGATTATGGACCGAGCTGACGACAGCGTGGATTACGTGTTCGGCCTGGCCTCCAGTAGAGCTGAGACCGCTGCACTGGGGGTTTGGTGAGCTACAGACACAGTCTAGCTACGGCAGAGGGATCCATAAACTCCGGCTCCTTGCCGCCTGGAGAACGTGACCTGCTCGCCCACTTTACGAAAAATTATTCATGAGGGCCCTGGCTTTTTTTCTTCAGCACTTTCCATAGTTTTTAAGTTGTAGAGAAGTAACTGGCCTCTTTATTTTACTTTATTTTCCTGAAAGTACTTAAGACTTTCCTGTGCTTTTGGGTTTATCATCTTCAGATATTTTTTTGGGGTGACGTGGTATTTGATCTGATATTTTTCTTCCAAACAACCACATCCAAAAAAGCTTCAGCTTCATCTGGCTTCATCTGACCCAACTATTTTCTCCTAGTTTCTCACTGTCTTTTCCAAATTTACAGTCAACTTTAAACAAGCTATAAACTTATTTTCTTCATCAGTGGAGTCTTGTGCAGTAAGTGTGCATACTGTAGAAGCCTTTGTGGTTGAGAGAATTACTTATTGTTTTCATAGGGAAAACGGCTATTCTGCAAGTGAATGTAGACATATGATTTCAATTGTATTTGAAACTGTGCAAGTGATAAATCCCATTAAAATGATTCCAACAAAGCATTAAATGCAATAAATATGATTTTACTATTTGTACGGTGTGGTTTGTATGGTTCCCATTACGACTCAATAAAATATTTGGATTGCTTTGTATGGAGTAAAAACTTAGGTAAAAATGCAAATTTTTGTCATTTGTTTTAGCCTTATCTACACAGATATCCTTTATACAGTGTAAACTGTTAGCATGACACAGTCTGAAAGAGTACGACTCCAGGCAGTGGAAGATCGCGGGCCCTGCAATACAGTAACCTTTCCCATCTCCTACTCAGTTCCTGCAACTAACACCCCAGCCTACTACAGCAACCCAAGCCAGTTTCCCATTGGTTAGCCCCAAGGCACAGAGGAGTATATCTGTAGCCAACCTTGACGTGCTAAACTGGGACGCTGAAGGGGACAGAAATGGAAGGAGAAGAGTGGTGAGGAGCGAGTGCGTACGGAGGAGGGAGCAAGTTAGGGGGCAGGGAGTGGGGGTGGAACCAAAAATATAATGAAAAGCTTCTGGAGGTGTGGAAGGAAATGGGGTAAAGGGACAGGGGGGGACCAAGCGAGGATGGAAAATAGAAGTACAGGGAGGGAGAGAAAAGGGTGGATTTTGGTCATTTGGACTCCAGCTCCATCCTCACTTGGTCTCCCAGTCCTCATTTTCTCTGTTCAAAAAACTGGAAAAATCAATACGCCCACAGTCTGGTATATCCCCACATGAACCGGATCATTAAAAATATGTGAACAAACTCCTTTATCACTATTTTTCATCACCATTTTATCGCTATTATCACCGATGTTAATGTTAACGGACGCAGACATCAGTAAATCCTGAACATGGCTGTTATATAATAACCCAATCAATGACCCTCTAATTATTCCACTGTCACAATCAATTGTCTAGTTAAAGCAGTTCCTCAGCCTTGACTCACAAAGCACACATGGAGGCAGAAGGCCTGCTGTCAAATGCACAGAGCACAAGTGAAGCGGGGCTGTTGTAAGAAGAATATCTGACTTCTCAGCTTCACAACTCAATCCAACTCAGGGTCGCTGTGTTGCCTAGTAACGATGGCACACCACTGACCTCTATGTGGTCATAAAAATGTATGAAGGAGCCCCTCCTGACCCCCCACCACATTGACGTCCAACCTCCTCCTTTCCTCCCATCGTCCAGGCCTTTATGCGACCACGCTATGCCCCCTCCTCCTTCACATACAGAACACTACAGATACAGGCCTTGTGGGTGGTTGGTGGGAGGCTGAGATGATGCAGATTGCATTCGATGAAACTGATAGATAGCTGTAAGAACAGAGGGACACAGTCAAGCGCAAAGGAGACTCAAGAGTGTGCTGCAAGGTGAGCTGGTGCACCAGCCCTCATCGCAATATTCATTCAGCGTGGAGTGTGGAACATGAGGGAACAATGGAATATCATCGATGTCCTGCAAATATTGTATGATAAGTGTGCGCAAGCAATTTGCTGGTGAGAGATGAGGTGTACCTGAACTCCGTTCACTCATGGGAACAAAGAGCCAGGTTTCGGGTTTCTAATTGGGGAAAACCTTGGAGATGCCCATCCTAATGAGGAAGCAGACTCCAGGTGCCGCAACGGATTCAACCTCCGGGAGTCACACTGGGAATGTGACACACACACCTGCTCCATCTGTCGATCCTTCGATAGATACCTGCACCTCGAGCAATTATTTTCGCAAAAGTCAGAGCAAAAATAAATAAAGAAAAATACGGAGAATTTAACTGCATCAGAGAGGTTTGAAGTCAAAAGATGAAGTATTTCCACCAACACTTAGTAGCAAATAACTGAGACTTGGATAGGATAGGTTGTGATACATAGTGGACAAAAATTTAGGCATGCATTGCAGTTAAACCCTTATGAGTTCATACTTTTTAGAATCACGTTTGGCTGTATCTATACCACTAAATATTTTGGGGTGTAGGGTCTATAAAAAATATTCACACCCTTTGACGTTTTACCCTTTGAGTGCTATTACAACTCAATCATAATCGGTCAAGTCCAGCCACATTCTTTGACCAAAATATTTCCTAAAAAAGTATTCAGTGTCAAAGTGAAAATTGATTTCTACAAGATATCAGTTATTGGAATCTATGCAGCTATGTTTAAAAATTAATTTCCTGACTCCATACTTTAAATTGTCTAAAGAGATGTATTCATAGCTGGAGATATTTCATAATTATCTAATTTTGTGCGATATTGCACCAGTATCAATGTAAGGATATTAGAGTAAACGGCCAGAAGTTGAATGTAAACCACATTTTTCAGATTTTTTGTCTATGCAAAAAATACCAGAAGTGGATACATTAAAGTCTGCGTTTGTACTCTAACAAAAATGTGGTGATGATCAAGAGGTGTGAATACTTCTGCGGGGCATTATATTTCAGTCTTACTTTTAGAAAAAAAAAATCTACGATTAATATCTACTCCGCAGTGGACATCTGTGTATATTCCTAAATCCCTCCAGTAGATTCAGACTGATTTGTACATGGGTTTTCACATGTTCCATGTGGGCCTTAGTGTGAATGATTACAGGAGCACTTCATTAAACATAACCCACTCGAGAGCGGTGCCCTAACATCAACTCGGTAATGAGGATGTCCGCAGCCTATCACCACTCTCCCGCCCACAGCGACAGCAACATCTGCTCTGTTGCGCCCAGAGCATCAGGTGGGATCCATGGTTTTTGAACAACACAGAAGGCCCATGTGTGTCTCTGTTTGTGCGTGCAAGCTGTAGAGTAACTAGGGAGACTGGTGTGGATATGGCTAGTGCCTTGAGGAGCACAAAAAATGGGTGAGTATCTAACTCTCATCATGCCCTTTTTTTAGACTAGCCTTTATGACTCTAATATGTGTTAGTAAGACTTTTCCTTTTGATAAAAAAAATGTACAGATACCCTGCAGAGGGAAAACTACTTCCACAGGGGGGAAGAGTAAGAATTAATAGCCTGCGTGTTATAGCCTTCATCATACTTCTGCCTGTCTCAGACTGAGTGCATGCATTTAGTTAAAAGTAACAATCTCAAAAGACACATAATCAAAATCATCTCTCCTTCATGAGGCTGGAAACACGGAGAGAGATTGCTTCCACTGACGTACGGTCTGGTTAGCCCATTTAACTTTCATACACAGTCTCATCTTATCTTGTACAATCAGATTAGAATAAGAATACTTTGTTACAGAGTTGACAGGTCTGGGAAGGAAAATAGGGAAGCAGTTTGTTATGAAAAGCAGGCTAACTAAAACATGCAGAAGAAAAACAAATGCCTCAAAAAAATAAAAAGCACTAAACAACGAGTATTATTCAAAATATGAGAGTGTTAAATAAAGTTTTTATCATAGTCTCAATTTGTAATTCAATTAGTAAAGCAATCTGAAGCTACATTTTTATCTCTTTAAACATTTGAATAAATTGGTTTAAAAGCTAATTGACCCCATCCGCTCTGATAATAAAACAGTATGCTAGATTGGATCCCGAAATGAGATTTGCCTCAGAAACATGTGGACAATCTGCCCCACTGTGATCCCCATTTACTGCTCAACCAGCTCTATCATGTCTTGTTGTAATTACGCTGCATCCTAAACGGCAGCAGATTCAGCAAATCTCTCATCGGCATTATAGACTTATAGTGATTGGGCTACGGGGCTGATTATCTCGAGGCTCAGAGATACTAAAAAGATGTTGGTGTGGGGTGCATGGCTGGAGTTACAATGTTGTTTCCACAGTCAGCCAAAATAGTCCTTGAAAACAAAGTTTTAATCACTCCATCTCAATACAATAAAAATACCTAAACCATTGCTTAACAAAGTTAATCTAAATTCAATTCCGTTTATTTCAATTCAGTTTATTTTTATAGTATCTGGAGTTTATTTTTATAGTGATGTCTGTAAATATCAAAGACATCAGTTTGTTGCAAACGTATTGATATTCAGTGAAATTTTTCATATTCTGTCATTTTCCTTCAAAATCCCAGCCTGTTGTGTATTATATTTACATTTAAGGAGATAAAATACAGTCTGGCAAGTTTAATAAATGGAAGGCAAACAATTGTGGTTTTGAATATTTTCTGAAATCTGAAAAGTGTGTAGTAAAATTTGATAATAGAGACCATCTTTGCATCATTTATTTTTATCCATGAATATATAATTAATATTTATGAATATGTATGAACATGCATTTGTGAAACAGCTAAGAGGCCTATGGCACCTTTGGGGGAGCTGTAGTAACACATGGTTCAGCTGGAAAACTGTTTTGACAGTTGTTGGGCTGAAGGAGGTAAACATCTAAAACATGCAGGGCGGTGTGCCTTGAGGAGCAAGGTCGAAAAACACTGATGTAGGGGACACATCAAAGATGTGGAAACATAACTGATGAGGCCGAAACTTAACTTAATAGCTAATGCAAAATGGGTTGGAAAACAAATACCAGCAGCAATGAGAAACACTCTTGTAAAAAAATTAATAAAAAAACAGTTAAAGACCGAGGAAGAATTTAAACTGCGGAGGAGGTCAGACAGGACAGCAATAACGCCTGATTCACACCGGGCACGGTATGCGTGATTTCTGTCCACAATAACAACTACAAATAAGGAGAAAGGATTATAAAAAAAGCCACACTTGCCTTCTGCTTTTGCTGAAGAGTCGTTATTCACTTGGGTTGTCTGCAATGGGTAAGTACACTCTGTTTTTATATAGTCTAATGTTAATATGATTAATTAAGTGTTTTTTGGCTTTTAGCTATCCAAATAATTTTACCAATGGAGCTAAATTATGTGCTTCGTATTACCACGTAACATGCTTTTTATTTCTTTATTTCTAAAAAAAAAAAAAAAATCTAGCTTCTGGGGGGGAAAAAAGTACCTTATCTGGAAAGTTAATGCAGCACCGCACACACCCCCGGAGCGCATTATAAATATTCTGATTGGACTCCATGTTTTTTTCGTCCGTGCCGCAACCATACGGTAAAACCGGGCCGCATGCGTCCAACACCTGGTGTACATGCAGCTCTTTAGAGCTAAGATTGACTGCTTTTATTCAAATAAAATTCATGTCCAGAGTGACATCCAATGAAGAATCTGTGGAAAGACTTAAAAGTGTATTTTTTTCCATCCAGTCTGACTTAGTTTGAGCTATTTTGCAATGAAGACTGGGCAGACTTGTCAGTCTCTAGAAGTGCAAAGTTGTTAGCTGATGTACAACAAAGGATTTGCTGCTGTGGTTGGATCGTTCCAAGGAATGGCAATTTTATCTGACAAAAAGTGCATCTACAAAGTTTTGACACAGAGGGGCAGTTACAAATCCATGCAACACTTTTCAGATCTTAATTTTCAGTAAATTTAGAAAATCATGGTTCATTTACTCACACCTCACAATTATGCACTTTGAATTGGTCTATCACATAAAACCCCCCAAAAAATATGTTGAAGTCAGGGATTGCAGCATAATCAAATCTAAACAGTTCGAGAAGTGTGTTTTTGAAAGATTATGTGTAATCCAAATTTCACCTCTAAAGCAAATCCATCTTCAGAGGGTCTTGTGATGTTAATATTAGTCTTAATATGTTAATCTAAACATAAACAGAAGTCTGATTAATCATCTTAGTACCAAATGGCCTCAAATGCAAGCTAAAAGCTTTGTATTTGCGATTATATCATGTAAACACAGACACAAACCTTTTCCACAATTTTCCATGTAAATCACATCGTACAGACAAGAAAAGAGGACAGTGGAAGCAGACAATGTGAAGTGTTCTCCTGCTTTCATCAGCTGTAATGATCAGAGCGGTCAGGATTACATACCAGTGTCCCAGTAAAGAAGCTTTGTGATGCCAAATGTACCACTGACTCACTTAATCTGCTTTATTTGTTTAACCCCAGACGCTACAGCTCCTTCAGATTGGATTAAACGCGCAAGAACGGTGGGGAGCGCCTTTCTGTGGCTGAAACAGGAACTGCACAGGAGACGTTGGCAACATATGGGAAACAATGAATCAGCAGATAAAAGAACGAAATAGAAAATAGAAAACTGCATCAGATGCTTTAAGATTTAAAGTAAAGCTGGGACAAAATTATTATTGGTTAACAAATTAGTTAGAATCAACGGCAAACAATGACAAGCAGTTGATTAATGTAAATTTTGTTCATTCACATAATTTCTTCCTGATGAAAGACATTTCATAAGTTTGGTATGCTGCACTATGTAATAACATATTTGAAGTCAGACGTGTGTAGTCCTGAAAATCCCCTTTGCAAGGTAACTTGTCAAGCCTCTGACTCTTCAATTCATTACCTTTTCTGAAAAAGAAAATCAATCTGAGGTCTGATTCTCACTGTCACCTACAAAGGAGGTAAAGAGACAAAAAGCGTGGAGAAATCTTGTCACCCCAGGATACACTGAACACATGATCACCCACAAGATTCACGGTGCTTACCCTGTTTTTATACTCTCAGGCTATGGAACAAAGTCGTCCAAAAGGATGAAGAAACAGGAATTGTACTAAATTGGGTCATTCACAAGACCCAGTGCATGACATGCGAAGAACCGGAAACCTATCTGTCACAGCCTCTCCTCACATTATACTGTACAAGTCATCCAAACTATAGGGATTAACTTCAATGAGAGAAGTGGAAATCATGTGACGGTGTATCTGGAGACTCATGCGGCTATCAGTGTGAAACACTGTCGTCTCTGTGTGAAACAGGCAGCATGGAGAAGGCCTGTAACATTGATCTCGCTTTACCACTGGGATCCTTTTCCTCTTTCTCTGAATTGTTAGTGTGGAAAATAAGACTATTTCAGCTAAAGGGGGGAAAATAGTATCTTATTTTTTCTGCACATTAGAAACTCTGAAAGTTTCTAATTTTTGTTACGCATAGTAAATTGCACTGATGTTGAAGAACATTCCTAAAGGAAATGCCTTTGATTAGTGTCTTGCACTGTATTTAAATGCACTAAATAGTGCTTGTATCTTACTTAAATAAGTATTTTATGTAACTGAGGCCTTTTATATTTTTATGGTTTGTTACAATGACGTTTTTTTGTAAAGGTTAGGAGTGTATTTTGTTTTCAATACATGGAGCACAACACTAAAAGAAAGTGTGTTAAAAGTGGTATATACATTTTCTTCCAAATAAGTATGAAAAAACATTCTTTTAGCAAAATACATTTTGTTAAAAAGGGCCAAGTGTACCTACTGTCCCTTGTAAAGGAGCTTAATGTATTTTAATTATGGGCAACAGACCAACACAAACAATTTCATAATTGTGAAGTGAAAGGAAAGAAATACATGGTTTTCACCAGATAGATAGATAGATAGATAGATAGATAGATAGATAGATAGATAGATAGATAGATAGATAGATAGATAGATAGATAGATAGATAGATAGATAGATTTTAAATTGGTTTAAAACATATATTATATTCTTTGCCCTTTACTATTTCATATTACATTGTGTTGGTCTATTACCTAGATCATATTTATTGTAATACATATGTTAAAAAAAAGCATTATAAAAATTTACATATAATTAAAATATAGACAAGTACTTTGTATTTTTTATTGTTGCTTTGTCAGATTGTTTTGGAACGGACCATAAACAGTTCCCAAGGCATCCTGAAGGTCTTTTAAAGTATTTATATTATTTATTTATTTTTCAGACTTTGGCTGCATTGTTGTTTGTGTAGCCATTTAGCACCGACCTATTAATCATTTAAATACAAAAAACTTCTACCTTCAAGAAAGAACAAATGACTACACAGCAGCGAAGTAAACATTATAAGCAAAATTACAGAATAAGCATTTATTTGGTTGGCAGGTTTAAAAAGCACAATTTAAACGTATTTGTTTAATCTTATCACTAATCAAAATAAAACAGTTTGATAGAAAAAAAACATAATTTTGACCATCTTAATCTTACTAAGAGCTTTTTTCTACAAACTTGACTTGCACTTCAATATCAGCTCTAGTGTGGATGATACACAGAGGTCGGTAGTAACTAGTTATTATTTTTAAGATCTTTTTTGCTATGCTGTAGCCTACTTTTTACTTTTACTTGCATAATATTATTATGTAGCATCACTACTCTCATTTGAGAAAAAATCCTGGATACTCATTTAACTGAATAAAGAGCACACATATTTTAACACCCCCCCACCCCCACCCCCCCCCCCCCCCCAAAAAAAAAAAAAAAAAAACACCAGTTACATCTACAGGTTATTTAATGAGGCCATCTGCTTCCACACAAGCTTTGGTTTTTCCATTGTCTGTTGTTGCACTTTGAGGTCAAGTGAAGTAACCAGTATAGTGAACACTATAAACCGTCAATAGAAGTAAGTTTTACCTTGTTCCAATACTAATTATCGAATTACTTTACTTTACTTTACTTTATTATACTAATTAATTAATTTATATAAATTAATCCATTACCTACTGTAAATGTATATATATATATATATATATATATATATATATATATATATATATATATATATATATATATATATATATATATATATTTCTTTTTTCATTTTAGTCTTTAAAATATCAGAATTTACCCATAACTTTACATTATGTCTGTCTGATGACATAAATATTACATCAGACATTACTCAGTGCTCAAGTAGTGTTTTTACCAAACGCTTTTTTACTTGTTTGGATGGCTTCTTTACTTTTACTTAAGCAAAAATATGTTGAAGTAGGGCTACTCTTAATTGAGTACAACTTTTACATACTGTTTCTTACATGGCTACTTCTGATGATACATCTGCTCTTGTCTGATGCACCCAACCCCCCCCCCCCACCCCCCCCCCCCCCCCCCCCCCCCCCCAACACACACACACGCATTTTGCTCTGACACAACTATGAAACAATTTGCACCTACGAATATATTTCAGGTTTGACTCTAATGCTTTTATCATAAATTTCTCAGTGCCCACCTTGCACAAAAAAAGTGGTTAATTAAAGTTGTTTGATTTGCTTTTAATGAAACGTCCCAGGCATTTGTCAAAAAATGAAAATAGCTATAGGAAGTTGTTATAAAGTAAAGAACCACCGCTTAAGGCAAAAACATAATAACACCGCGACATTTTCTTTTTCTAAAACAATCCAAATTATTTTGTTTAACTAATCTGTCACCAATCCTGCAGGAAGTGCTGACAACAGTTGTATCAAGGTAGTTAAAATGCAACCAATGGGGTTTTAGTTACCTCTCAAAATAATGGTCCATGGTTTTATTTTTTTTATAATTACACGAAGTATAAATCGTGTGGAAGTGAAATTTTAATAGTATTAGCGTGTGTATTTATTTTGTGTCTGATTTGTCGAATCACAAAAAAAAACTCTCAATTTTGGGGGGTTTTCCCATAACGCAAGAATGAGCCACTTATTCAAGATGCACTGTTGTATATACTTACTGTAAAATAACTCCAGTTATATATATATATTATCCCTTTTTATTTATTTGTATTTATTTTTACTTCACTTATTTACGTTCTGTACTAGAGAGAAAAGTTCCCGGAGTCAAATTCCTTGTAAAGCTGATTCATGAGTTGTTATTTTACTTTGACAGGCAAAACAGGAAGTCGCGTCGTTAGTAGCGGCAGTCTTAACGGGGTTGGAGGTGTGGATGGAGACGAACGTTTTGGATAAAAATAGCGACTGTTGGAAGTTTCTCTTTCTTTTTTTTCCAGTCATATACTCTGTTGCCTTTAGAGCATGTCCGGTGTGTCTGTTATTACGAAGAGAAGGTTGTGTTTCCATGATGGCGACAACAACACAGCTGCCGTTCCTATGACATGACAGCCGAGCCGAAAACGTCAGGAGCGAAAGTTTGAGCAACAACTTCTTAGTAACTTTTCCAGTTATTAACGTTGAAAGAAAACGGGGATTTAAAAAATAACAAAACCAAAAACGACCCAAACAATGGCAGTCATCGCTTTGTTTTCCATCTGGGCATTTGCTTTTAGTCTTTACTTTGGAGCGACGAAATGTCAGTTTTCAATTCCGCTGAAAATTTACCCGGGGAGGTATAATTTATCCGCTGAGGTGAATTTGTCCTCCATCCGGGTGGTAACGCTAAAATCAGATGGAGACGGTCTCTCCCTGGCCTCTGATCCCAGCGGAACGGTCAACTTTCTGGACATGGTCAACAACCTTCAAGGAGACTCTGGAAGAGGCTACTACATAGAGATGTCTATCGGCACGCCTGGCCAAAAGG
This sequence comes from Apricaphanius iberus, assembly GCA_028564705.1. Classification (NCBI taxonomy): domain Eukaryota; kingdom Metazoa; phylum Chordata; class Actinopteri; order Cyprinodontiformes; family Aphaniidae; genus Apricaphanius; species Apricaphanius iberus. The sequence goes on from JAPXFQ010002758.1 coordinate 707,635, forward strand.
TACCGACTGTATCACCCTGACAAAGTTTAAAGATTTGTTTAATACCCATATCATTTTCATTGACAAATGCAATTCAGTCACTGTCTTAAATAATAGCGTGTTGTATTGGATTTACTTGAAGAATTATTAATTCAGTGTAACTTGAAGGGAGGGGAAAGAAATTATAAGAGTGACGTATTTGGTTGTGACACTTTATTAGTCTTTCACATCAGCTGTTAATTCAAGGACGATCGGGACAAGACAGTCCCGCATTTGTAGTGTGCAGCAGCTGGCTTTTTCAGCCGTGGGCTCTGTAAAGTAGACTAGAACTTCCCACTCACATGCGCTCACATGATGCTGCCTGTGAGGACCAGTGTTTCTTTCCAGGCAGCTGACTGGGATTATGAGGCGCCCACAGAGCAAAGAGCCCCCTCCCCAAGTCCAAAACTTGTGCAAAACAACAGTGGTTCAGGCATATTTGATGCTGGTAGGTATATGCTTGCAAAATCTGCACACAAAAAAAAGATTTAGGAATCAAAAGAAACAAATTCACCCAAAAGGGTAGTGAGATAACTTGAATCCAATATGTTTTCTGTAGGTAATTGATATTTCTGTTTTTACACCGAAACCTGTAAAACTTTACAACCCAAAATCATAAAAAAAGGGGGGGAAATTGCAACATTTCATGTTTTATTTCAGGTTTTACGGTTGGATATTCCACAAATGATCTTGGATCAAAGTTACGTATTTTCTTTTTGGTGATTAAAGTAAATTTTTATTAACTTAAAAAATGTCAATTTATGAAGACAAGTCACATTGTAGAATATAGTGTTACTATCATAAAACGGTAAAAGAGGAAAAAACAAATCCCACCTTGCATTATTTTTCAAAGTAAACATTACAGTTACATCCTAAAAATACGTTATAAAATAATTGTTATGGGTTATGGACCTTGGGCAGGCTAAATAATCATTGTCCTCATGTAATACATCAGATGGTCTTTTATATAATGGTACTTGAAAGCTTTATCTGAGTATTTGGTTGATTTCTTTAAAAAAATAAAAGAAAATCAATCAAACTTTGAACCCAAAACGTCTGCAATTAGCTCCTGCTGTGTTGCTCATTGGAATTAGAGGTACATTTACATAACTTTTTTTTTTAATTGCAAAACCACAGTAGCAAAGAAAAGTTTATTTATTTATTTATTTATTTATTTATTTATTTATTTAATATTTTAGATGACTGTGCAGCCTGCAGGGTAATCAGTGATCCTAAACATCGATAGTCACATATGCGCTGTCAGAGATGGGTTATATAGACTTCAGATCTCACCACAATAACTTGTTTTTTATTAATAACAATAAAAGTAAATAATAAAATGTGAAATGTTCTTAGATAAAATTAAAAGAACAAAATTATTTCTTGATTTTGTTTTTAAACAAATGCTTCTCTGAAAATAAACTTTCCTATTTTACGAAAGGGCCCTTCACTGCAACAAGTGTAATCAGCAGTTGCAACTGTGCCATTGAACAGTACGCAATAATTTAATTTAGTAATATTGTGACACGTAAACACAGCTTTCAATAAAGATCTCCTCAAACCAGCTGTGGTATTGTTCAAACAACGTGGCTAACAATCCTAAATAAACATTAGCAACCCCTTTTGGGGAGTTTGCCAACATTGTTTGCAATTTATTTCATTGCTAATATCCATCCAACTCCCTAAAATGTACCAGTAAACTGTATGATAATTGTCCATTCCTACCTCCTGCTCTTTTCTTTGAGTTGCGAGGAAATTCTGCCAGGGGTAATCTGTCATCATTTTATTCCTCTTGTAATGTAAAGTGCCTAACAAGATCGTGTTAATGATTAAGAGGGGATAAATGTGCATGAGTGGGGAAATGAAGAATACATGAGGCCTTAGGGTCAGCAATTTGCCGTTGTGTTTGGAGTGGAAGCGTTTGAGGCAGAGCTTAAACCAAAGGTGAATTATCTCATTAGTAAGTTGACCTGTTGCCCCCCCTGGGCCTCTCAAGTTAAACAGATCAGAGCTTTTAAGACTCATGGGGGGGTGCAGCTTAGTTTCTCAGGCTTTTAGAGGCTTTTTTCAGTTCTCCGTGCTCCGGAGAACGTGACAGAGAAATCAGAACTGTCTTTTTGGAAAATATGAGGAGCATCACAGTTTTTAACGCTTTTTTTTAAATATAGAAAACAGCCATATTTTTTTTTTCTCATATTATAATTTGAAAGTGTGAGATTAATTACTATTATATCCTGCAGCTCAATTCTTCTCCCTGTATTTAACATTAAAACTAAAAGAAAATACCAAAAATATTGGTTTCTTTGTTTCTCAATGTTTAGCAGATCATACTGGGTTCCTATGACATCAGTTTTTATTTTTTTTCCCCTGTATAAATATATATATATATATATATATATATATATATATATATATATATATATATATTTCGACTTTTTTTATTATTATTCCAACAGGCAAAAGCCTGTAAATCAGCCATCTTAAACATGCAGAGCATTGTGCCATGAGGTGTTCAGCGGCAACATTTCCATCAAGTTGTTAAATAATGAAAAAATAACCAATGGACACTAATGAAACTTCTCCAAATCATCGCTTACTTGATGTTTGATTGTATTTTACGACACTAACCCAGCAGTTTAACTAGCACAGCAATTGAACCAGTTTACCTGTGCGTAGCTCAGTGGGTGTGATGTCAGCTGTTACATCTGTGTGTTTTTCGAGGTGACGGGTCGACAAACACCTGGCTGAGGCCCGTTTCAGTTTGCATTCTCTTTAAACAGACCTGTGGGGGACAGCTTTAGTAAATCAGCACATATAAATTTTTATACAGTTTGGATTGGGTTGTATAGTGTTAGAGTGCCTTTTATTGGTGGTAACTGTGTGTAGTATTAATATGCGAGCTAAATTGTGAGATATAAAAAAGTATTTTTGCATTATGGAAGAGCTAAGAAAATCTCTGGGATTTTTTTTTATTTTTATGTCTGGATCTAGATAAAAAACGGGCGGATGGGGCAGCGAAAATTACTTGTTTTTCAAAATTGTATACTCCTTATTCCTTACTCCAATCCATGCTTTATGTCCTTCCTTACTTTGTACTCTTGATTAAGATAACCTTTTTCCATCCTTGGTTCTTACCTGGATGAGATTACAATGCTAGAGAAGAAGCAGTTCCACCACTTTTTGATATTCCGGCTGGCCATTAAACTTCGCTTCTCTTGGCATAATTGCAGCGAGTCCATTACATCAGTTATTCACGCCAGCGGAGCTCAATCCACTCAGGTTTAAATTGGTCATTTGTTGCCAGAATGTCCTGTAATTCAATACGATTGGGTCACACTCTCTGTATTATACCAACTAAATCATGATGTGATTACAGGGCCGTGGTGTTAAACGAGGCGCTATTCAAATCAGCCTCTAATTGCTGCATCTGTTAACATGTGGCACAGCCGGGCTGAGACAGGCTGCCGAGAGCCTCACATCTGCTAATTGGTACAAACAGGTAGCAGCAGCGAGCGCTCGACAGCAGGCTGCCGTGAAGAGAGAGAGAGATTTGCCTGAGGCACTGGAGCTAGAATAGACAAAGATATGAGAGATGGAAACAAGTAAAAAAAGCCCTTACTGTCCAGACTCACACAAGTTGAAAGTATTTTACTGTCAAACTTGTTTGGCTTGTTTAGGCAATGGATTGTTGCCACTGACAAGGCAATAGTATGGGCTTTTTGATGGTACGATTGTTAAGGATGTGTATTGGCAAGGATCTAGTGATGCAATATATGTATCACAAGGGAGAACACAATATATTGTGATGCTATATATTGACTACACGTTTGGATTTTTAAAAACAATTTTTACTGTGGTAAAATATATGGTTTCACACTTAAACATTCAGTTTTATTACTAGATTTAGTTGACCCCCTGGAGTGAAGAAGGTGAAAAAAGCCACCAACTAGCAGTCATACCTTTATTTGTATATATATATTAGTTAATGGTACGCCTGGGCAAAACATTTATTGAATGTATCAATTCAAATTTTTTGTTGCAGGGGATTTAAAAAAAAAGTAAATCAAGTTTTTGTGTAATGGCACATTTTTGTGTAATGGCACATTTTCGGCTCCCCCGAGCTTCCGTAGCGGAATTGGTATGGGTTTGCTTTGGAGCAAGAGACCCAACGCTGTTACATATGGCTGAAACCCATCAAAGTCAAGGGCAGGAGTACCGTAAACCTATTCCAACAATTACAACAGAGGCATCCAGCCGAATATGAAAAACATCAGTCTCTCTGAGACGAACAAAACCGCAGTGACCAACAAACCTTTGCTAAAAATCAGCTAACGGTAGCTGAATACTTTGCACAAGTTGTCTGCCTTTTGTACTTGTTGGTTTTCTTATTGGGGTGGGGGGGATCGTAAAAAAAATCAAATCTAAGGTTTTATTTTTAAGGCCACATTACTCAGCCCTAATCAATAGTTTCATTCAAATGTTTAAAAAAATGGTAATAAAAATCGATACAGGGCTTTTGAATATTGATACATTATTGTGGCATGAAATATGATTTTCTTGGCATACTGATATTTTCTTACATCCCTAGTGACTGATTGGGACAGAGCAAGCCCAGTAAGGAGAAACCCTTAAGACTAAACACAGCTTTAGAAAAACAAGTCAGTAAATCATGATCGAGTTGACTGCTAAGTCATTGTTTCACAAGGAATAATCACACACCTTAGCTTAACGGTAAGGAAGTTTTCATGAAACAAGTTCAGGAGCAAGGCATGAGGAAGTTATTTTTGGTATGACTCTCCCTCTGCAGCATTTTAAGTTACTTCCTGCTAGTCCATCGCTGATTTCAGTAAAAGAAGCCTGATCATAGTTAGATAGTGTCTCTTTGCTGCTGATTAGTTGGATTAACGTTTCCGCAGCCCGTGGGGTGGATGAAGACCTGTTAGATGTGGGAACAAACAGGTGGTTGTGGGGTCTTGTCGTGGCGGGGAAGGCTTTTTTAGGGACTGCGGATGTGGCCTCTGCTTTAGCCGAGGAGGTGACAGAAGTCTACTGGCTAATTAGTTCATGCTCGCTGACTTGATGCCTGGAAGACAGAATTATGTCCACACTCCCAACATGACACATAGCCAAACGGCTGGCTGGCTCATACGGTCATGTCAGGCGCTCGAGGCCGCCATGTCCGTCTCCCGCATAGCACATTAGAGAAATATTATGTCACACTCTGTGCAGCCCTTTTTTTTCTTTTTCTTTTTTTTTGCTTAACAGCAGTTTGTGTGATTATGGACTCTGTAGGAACAATGATGTGCCAAGTTTATCTTCTGTTTTTCCACCCAACAGAAAAAAAGTGGCTGTTAAAATAAACATTAAAACGGTTTTCTTTTCCTGTTTTAAGGCCACTAAATAAAATCTAAAGCAATTTAAGCTCGCTAGCAGCACACTTGTGTCGGCTGTCATTTTTACAATGTTGTCTTAGGAGTTGTTTATGTAAGGGACCAGTAGCTGATGTCAACGGTTGTTAAAGCAAACTCTTCCTTGTGTGTTTCAGCTCAACATCCTGGTGGATACGGGCAGCAGTAACTTTGCCGTGGCTGCCGCCCTGCACCCGTTCATCACCCGCTACTTCAACCCTGCTCTGTGAGTTGCACGGACCCTTGGTGTGGCAAAACTCACATGCTCCTGAAAATAACGCCACTCCCACAGTTGTTAATCAGCGCAGTAGAATTTGTCAGTGGCTTCTTGGTAACTCAAAATAAAGTGAATTTCATTTCACAGATATATTTCTGGCTTCTGTTTATGTTCATTTTAATGATTATGGCGTTCAGCCCCAAAGCTCCGTTTTGCAGGATAAAGCAAAAGACAGCAATAACAATAATTCTTATTACAGACTTGTTGCATCCATTTTACGGCTTGTAATGTCATGGTGAAGATTGAATTGACTTGTCAAACTGTCACTGACTCCCTCCAGAAGGAGGGTAAGCCACAAATTATTATAATTAAAGAAGCTGGCTGTTCAGAAAGCAATTTCCAAGTATATTAATGGTAATTTAAGTGAAAGGACAAAGTGTAACAGGGATAAAAAAAAAAGCTCTGACGAGTGTGGATTCCAGCTGGAGTGAATAATTTTGGAGCCACCACACAGATGTATGCAGGACATGGGCTACAACTATTCATTGTGTTAAAGTCACTACAGAACCACAGCTATCAGAAGCTTCATCTGGGCTAATGGAAAAAGAAGGCCTGGAATCCTCCTGTTTGATTTTTTTTGGGGTTAAATTTCACGGTCAGACTGGAGAATCCAGATTTCTTCCAATCCAGTTTTTGAGTTTCCAGCCTGTGACAATATAGGGTGCTATGTCCTTTGCTGGTGCCACTACCAGGAAGTGTTTGAGCACTTCATGGTTCCGTCTGCAGATGAGCTTTATGGCACACACTTTTTGGCTAAACTGCCAACCCTACCCATACCTGCTTTGATGACTGTGTATCACTGTCTGATTAACCAGGTCAAGTCCCTGGACTAAACTCCGTAGATAACCTATGTTGTATTGTGAAGAGGAAGATGATAGACACCAGCGCTCCATCATGAAAAAGGAACTCATATAGTACAGTACAGGAACTTATGTTTGAGTTAAAAGAATCCTTTCATCGGTTGATTTTATATTATAATTTTCGGAGAAACAGAATTTTGGGGCTTTCATGAGCTAATCCTTAAGAAAAACAGAAACAAACACTGTGTGCAGTGAATCTATGTAGAGCGCTTCAATTCTTAATTTACTGAAATACTTTTTGATGAATTAATATTTATTGAGAAGCAACTGTAGTCATGTCTCTATATTATTCACTATTCACAAACTATTGTCTGTGTTTCATACCTGCATATTTCTATTCACACTGTTTTGCTTCTTCTGCTCCCCAGTTCCAGTACCTATCAGTCAACTGGTCGCTCTGTAGGCGTCAGGTACACACAAGGCAACTGGGAAGGCGTCCTGGGAACTGACTTAATTTCCATCCCCAAGGGCCCAAATGGAACTATCGCTGTTACCATCGCTGCCATCCAGTCATCTGATGGGTTCTTCCTGCCTGGCATCAACTGGCAAGGCATCCTGGGGCTTGCCTATCCAATGCTGGCACGGGTGAGATTCAGACTCTTTAATTTCATTCCATGAGGACCCTTTTTTTTTTTTATGTCACAAACAGCAGTTCGCTTGGGAGATCCTTTTCCAGATATGATCTGAGCTGATTAAGATGAGATATTTACAGCCTGATTTTTCAAAATTCCAAATAAAATTATTAGCACCAGCTAAAAACAGCAACAATGTTGCAATTTTGGTCCCCAATTGAACAAAGTCTACCAGACTATCAGGTGTGAATGCAGTCTAAGAAATACAGAAAGTAAATGGAATCAACCCCTGAATTAAAAGGCTGTCTGAAGCTGTTCAATAGCAAGAACCCATCACATTTCCTAGCACTCTATGTACATTAGGCAACTACTACCCCTTGAGACACTTATCAGGGTAAACTGTTCAATATACCGCAATATTGATTTTGGGTTATAACACCCAGCCATAGTCAAGTCTATGCCTACTATTTGGCTGGAACGTCTGTGAATTATGTATTTCATTTTAACATTAAAAAACTTAATGTGTGTGGTGCTCCATGCAAGCGTATTCCTGATGAAAGGTGCTGCTCCCTGTCCTGAGTCGTCCATATTCTACTGATATTGGTGAAATGCACCGCACCTTATTAGGGCCCCTTTTAAATGTAATAAATTATAAGTAAAACATGCCAACACACACTCCCTGCAAAAATCTGCTGTCTAGAGAGCATCTCAGTAATGGAATAAATGATCTAAAAATATTAGAGAACTACAAGGCATTTCATCTTTTAAAAAGTATTAAAATTTTATCTTAGCTTTGGATATACCTGAATGTTTTAAGTATTTTATTGAGGTTACTTTTATTGAATTTACAAGTTAATTACATCTGGCTTTTCTATGTATTCTGAAATGTATGGATTTTGCTTTTAAAATTTCATATGTCTAATTGTCATTGGGATATTGTATATTATTATTTTATTTTAGTAACTGCATCCCAGGAAGATTAGTGACCACTCTGGTGGAAACTAATGGATATCCAAATAAATAAACAGCAGGTGCAGAAGTGTTGAGCACGTAGTGAGTTATTATGCGTCTTTGATGGGGAAAAACAGGGAAAATCAACATAACTGTCATGTTTATGGTCATTAGAGTGTTAATTATTATCAGGTTAGTGTATGTGAATTATATTTTTTGGTTTGTCAGTAATAAACTTATGCTTTATGTGATGGTGCAAACATTTTTGATGTTTACTAAATCACAATGTGCCTGGAACTTCTACTTATTTGGATGTTCTCCCGATGTGTTGTGTCTTTTGACGGAAAAGGCCACATTGCATATTCATCAAGGGCAAAATGGATTGTGCGCGTCTTGCTGCGGGTTTAACAGGTGCAGTCCTACCTCTGTGTGCTTAGGAAATCAACTCCAGCATGTTTTTGCAACGTTGTGCAGTTTGCTCCCGTTTTAACAACTGCAAACCATTGATAAATCAGGCCCATGTCGTTCCAATCTAATACTAAATTACAGTAAGTAAAATTAGTGACATTCATATGATTGAAAACCCAGTAGCCTGAAAGTGTGTTGAATTAAAACCACAGCCCGGAGTATTTCAGGGAGATTTATTTTTTATTTTTTTATCCAAAGTACCAAACATCCCTTCTCGCCCTATCCCACGAGCTTCCTCCTCCCTCTACCCCTCCCCAAGGGCGTAACTTTGATGTTCGCATTATTGGGGACACAATTTGGCGTATCAGACCGGATACGTTCACTTTTTTATAAACCAAACAAGAACACATTCAATAATCAATGAACCAAATAAAGAATAGGTTTAATTTTTGTTCTAAATCAAATGTTGTATTGCCTTTTTATGATCTAAAATGCACGGTAGTTAACCTATTATAACCTATGCTGACATATGTCTCACCTGTGATTCCAACTGGTCTCTCCCTGAACCACCGCTCATCAGACCGGCCGTAGTTTCATCCTATTGAAATAACACATGGTGTCTAACTTTGAAATAATATGTATGATGCTGAGCTACCTGGCTGGGGATCTTCTGTCTACTCCTGATAAATAAAATTATGTCATGGGCACTGACAGAATACATCACATCTCTAAAATCAGCAGCATACCTACATTTACATTTAAGGGCAATTTGTATAATAGTCTACTTTAATTAACATTAATTAGCCGGGTTTTCATTATAAACAAGGTTACTGTGAACTACAAAACACAATGGGGAATGTTTTAGCTGTTTGCTCACAGAAAGCTGATCCATGCAAACAGCAGCAACTTGCCAAAAAAAAATGTTGAAAGATTAATATTTATATTAGGCTATATGACTAAAATATGTACAGATAGTTATGGAGGTGTTGGGGGGGTGGAGAATTATTCTAAATGAATAAGGAAACACGCGCATGCTGTACTGGTCTGTTCTCCGCCTTTGGCACACACGTGCATGCTTGCAGCCACTGCACACAGACTGCGCACATGGCATGCACGTCATGCTGCTTGTAGTTTTATTTTTTTAGCAGACGTGCGTTTGCTGTCACAGCTTGCCCTCTTTCCCTGGCTTAGTATTGTTGCCATGCTGAGCCCGCTTGCTGGTGGTGACGGCCGGGTCTGGGATGACCTCAGCGCAGCAGCTGCAGAGCTTTAAAAAAAAAAGGCCGCTCAGTTAGAGGACCCACACATTCAGTCGAGCAACGTCCAAAATCTATACTATAATCTGTACGGGTTTTCCAGTCATAATAAAAGGCTAAATCAAATAAGCTAAGTCATATTCTCTCTAGAACCCGGTTGCTTAGCAACGCAGACGCCGTGAGGCAGCACTGTCTTTAAAATGATTCATTCAAGCGTTTCTATGAGTTGCTGTAACTACCTATGGCACAATATGTGACAGAATATCCGGTTTCCAGTTTCACAATATCCATTTTTCCATCGTCACGTTTGGGAGCTCTCATCACCGGTGTCCCGTGTGTCATGTCAGATCTTCCAAGCACAATACATTATCCCTTAACATAGGTATAGCGAATGTCATCGTTAGTATTACAATAAATTGGCATATGTTGTTTGACTGAGTTACAGTTTTGTGAAAATTAAAATTGCTCCAAATGTCCCTTTGCCTCCTTTTTTTTTTCACGACATGCTTAGTTAATATTAAACTTCGATCCCAAACACAGTCGACGTGAACGTATCATTTTCATTTTGGTTTGGACAATTCGGTACATCGGAATATTGGTATGGACACGTCCACACTGTCCATACGCAATTTTACGCCCCTGCCCTTACAATTGGGCACGTGCATCACCTGTGATTTCACAGCAGGTCATTGTGTACTTTATCAATAAAATGCTATATTGATTCGCTTTATGAGTATATGACTGTCCTGCTCATCAGAAGTTTTGCCAAAGCTGCAACGCTTTGAAGCCTTTTAATGGTGCGTTCAGACTGCCGGCTTTGTCAGCGTCAGCAACGTCAAGATTACATGTTAAGTCTATGGTGTAGGCCGTTGGAGGACTCTGCTGCGCTTTGTGAGCTTTGGCTCCGTTGACTTTTCAAGCTTTTCCTGCATTTCAAGCTTCAAAGCTCATAACGCTAGCAACGCAGAAGTTCAGCTAGATGAACTTTTAACAGTCCTAACGCTGTTGACGCAGTACGGCATCCAATCAGAGCGTCTCACTGTTGTGATGTTGCCCGACGTCGACGCTGCCTAGCCAACCACGATCCGCAAGAGTTTAAAACAGCCAGCAGAGAAAGGCCCGCCTACGAACTTTGCTAGCTTTAGATTAAAAATGTATCTTCTGTGTATATACATCGAACTAGTCGCTTTATGAGCGTTGCTTGACGCTGACAAAGCTTGCGGTCTGAACGCAGCATAATATTCAAAGGTAACCAATCTCCATTGTTGAAACGCATAGATGATGTAAATCGATGGGGGAATACACATCGACGTAACACTCTGTTCTTTAAGGCGTTTTTCAGCGAGTTAGTCTAGTTTAGCAGAAGTTTGCTTCGAATTATCCATGACCACTCTGCCAATACAGTAACTGTAAACAGAAAGACACAGAGCAACCTGTGTGCTCAGCCTCATCTCCACAGATTTGTGTGATTGACAGCTGATAACTTGGATTAAAAAAAATGTGCCGGTCAGTGTGAATTGCATAGGGGTCTATGGGAGGAACGAGGGACTTTAGAAAAATAACAAATGTTGTGGAGCACTAGCTTTTTATCGTAGTACTGAACCCCACTATCATTTTAAGGATATATAAAACTTTGATATGTAATAAATCCTGCGGACTGCATCTTTAACACTCTGCATTTTATTAGTAGTACAATGTTTACATTAGTTTTGCGATAGTGTCAAACTTAACTTACTCACAAGCAGTGTTCTTGACGCGGAGATCTCTGTCCGTTTCTCTCGACAGCAGGAGACATCTCGCCCACAATTTAATATCTCCTGGACAGTTTTAGTACCAACATGAGTTTAAATAGGTTAATAAAGCTTCTATAATGTCCTGACTCTGCATGAAATGGCTTTAAAAACAGATTGACACCATAACATCAAAAGGCTGTAATTAATGATGATGGGCTTGATATTACCCTTTGTGTGCCTTGCAGTACTGCGTCAGATCCTGCTCTGCATATCTTTTACTGTTCCGCATAACGTTCAGCTGAGATCTTATCTCAATGTAGTCACTGAAGTTTCACATGACAACATAATGGTTACATTTCTTTCATTCATGTTTTTCAGCAGCTACAGTGTGATGCTCTTCTTTGTTCTCTTTGAGTCACTTAAAAAAAATTTGATTCATCTCATTTTCTGTATATCTGTACGTCTTTTTCGAATGGATTTGATTCAGAAAATTCTCTTCCTTTTTGATGAGATGTTAAAGAGCCTCCCTTATGCATACATCGCTGTGAAAAAGTCTTTACACTCTTACAGATTTCCTGTTTCCATGTTTTTATTTTTTCTCACTTAAAAATTTCAGATCATCAGATGTTGTTAAAGTTAACATCAGGCAACAATGACCTAACTAAAAAAAGAAAAGGAACTATCCAAACCAACCTGCCTCCATGTGATAAGCAGGTATTCCCTAAACGTAATAACTGGATGTTCCAACCCTGGCAGAATCAGCTGCCAGCAAGTGTTTGTGGGTAATGAGTCTTTTAAGTCACTGTGGTGGAATTGTGACATGCTCAGCTTTGCATAATTGTTTTAATTCAGCAGCATTAGAGCATCTTTTAGCATGACCAGCTTGCTTAAGTTCGTATCATTCCATCTCTGTTAGATCCAAGTCCGAACTTTGAAGGAGCCACTGAAAGATCTTTGTTTTGTTTCTTCTGAGACGTGCAGAGGTGGGTTTGCTGATGTGCTTTGGGTCATTGTTCTCCTGTAGAAGCCTGAGCTTAAGCTCAGTGCTGGTCAGTTATTCTCCTTCAGGGTTTTCAGCTAGAGAGCAGAATTTATGGTTCCACCAAGTTGTTCAAGTCGCACAGAAACTTGATTATGTGCATCAGGGCAAAACGGAAGTTTTAATCAACAGTCCTGATGACAAGAGAGATTATTTTACCAGAATTGCAACGTTCTAAACCGGATGTTTTAAAAAGATGCCCAAGACCTACCTTTATTTGGTTTTCTTTTGAGTTATTTTATTTCTCAAATTTTTATTTCTTATTTTATGTTTTACTTATTTATTTTCAGTTATTTTACATATAAAGAACCTTGTGTTAATATTACCAAGAAAAGTGCTTTACAAATATAATTGCATTACCTCATTTTACCTTAGGTCTGCAGAGATTCAGATGTTGGGAGCTTCTCTGACTTCCTGAATGAGTCGTCATTCCACTCTTGGAATGGTCACTTTTGTTCCATGATTTTTCCAGTTGTGGTTAAATGCTCTTAATGGGATTATCTGGATTTGCGATGCCTTAGAAATGGCATTGTAACGTTTTCCAGACTGAATGATGTACGTGACTTAGTTTCTAATTTGTTCTTGAATTTCTTTCAGTGAAGGGATGTGTTGCTTTTTGAGGTTGTTGAGCCTACTTCAACAGTGGAGTAGAATCAAGATAAGGCTAAACCAACAACTTGTGGTAAATCACAGATAATTCTTGATTTAACAGCATGGGGAGAAAAAAAATCAGCTTTGGTTGCACAGAATTTTCTTCTTTAAAAATAAAATAATAATTTGATAATCAGCTTTTTGTATTTACTCCGGTTATCTTTATCTGATATTAATGTTTGCTAAAACAGGAAATGCATTAAGGAGTAAATACTTTTTCACAGCACTGTAAGTGTATAGTGTGACGAAATCCAAATATCTTGACGTGGTGTTGGCTTTCCTCAACATGATGATTTAGTCGAGACCAATGCAAGAGATTCTTTCTTCCTGAGCTGACAGTCGTAACCTTTGGGATCAAATTCTAGCACTAAAGAGCAGATATACTCACAGTGACCACTTTGTGCTTTTGTTATACCCAAAAAAAATCAGGTTCCACTTTCCTGAGAACTATTTGTCACGCTTGACATAACAGAACTAACATGAAGAGGTTTCTCACAGCGAAAGCGAGAACATTGTTTGGTCAAAGGGCAGAATACCCATCTGGACCTTCATTTCATACACCCAACTGCAGTTTTTATGGTCAGATCTTTTTTATTATTTAAGTAAGTATTAAGTATTATTTAATTTCACTACATGGTGCCTGTGCACTGTGTTGTGCTATTAACCGTGAGACATTTCTGAGTATCTATTTTAATTTGATAAAAGGTCTGTTACCATATTTTCCCATCATCCCATTTAGGCAGAATCCATTTGTTTGTGACACGATTATTTTGTTATACTGTAGAGAATAAGAAACGGTCTGCAAATGGCAGGGCCTGCAAGTATTCATACTCTTTGGCTGCAGTATGTATTATTGGGATTTAATGTGAAGGACAAATGTAGTGTATAAATAGTAGTTTCTAGATTCTCCCACATGAATTCAGGGTCCCTGCCGCTCCTCCAGAGTTACTATTCATTGGTTCTCCGATGTGTGCCCAAAATTTACTCTCTAGGGCCTCTGATGCCCCATTATTTATGTTTTTGTTGGATCAAATTCATTCCACCGAACCTTTTTCAAGCAGTCATTTGCACTGCAGTCTTTTTCGGAGTATCAGACTAAATGAGTTTAACTCAAATGTGTGTCACCTTCCTTTAAGAGAATGAAAATACATTGGATACTTTTTATTTCATCCTAATTAGTGTATTGCATAAAGTTCCTTTAATATACATGTGGGATGGGTTTGTCATGTGGAGAAAAAAAAAATCACAAGTTTTGAGGGTATGAAAAAATAACCTAGCAAGACTCTTTTATAGCTTATATTCCAGTGTTTAAATAAACACATAATTGTTGATCCTGCATTTCTTGTCTTTCCATCAGCCCGACTCCTCCGTGGAGCCGTTCTTCAACTCTGTGGTGAAGGAGCTGGGAATTCCCGACACGTTTTCTCTGCAAATGTGCGGTGCTGGACTGCCAACCAGCAGTGTCGACGACCCTCCTGCTGGCAGTCTTGTAAGTGTCCAACATATCCCCAGAGAAGTGCATATAAATAAAACGTTATGTACGGATCAGTTTCAAAATCAGATAACTTTTGGTATTGTTTGATATCGGCTTTGCATCTGTGTTCTTTAAATACAGTGAGGGAAATAATTATTTGACTGTTCGCTTATTTTGTTTGTCCAATGAAAACGAAATGAAAAGTCTCAGAACAGTATCATTTTAATGGTAGGTTTATTTTAAACTGTGACAAATAGCGCATCAAAAGGAAAATTGAAAAAAAACTTTAAATAAAAGATAAAAACTGATTTGCATTTCATTGAGTGAAATAAGTATTTGATCCCTCTAACAAACAAAGAAAAATTAAAACTTAGTGGCGAAATCTTTGTTTGCAAGCACAGAGGTCATATGTTTCTTGTAAATGATGACCAAGTTTGTGCAAATTTTTGGAGGAATTTTGGTCCACTCCTCTTTGCAGATCATCTCTAAATCACTTTTGAGGCTGTCTCTGATCAATTTTGAGCTTCAGCTCCCTCCATATTTTCTATTGGATTACGGTCCGGAGACTGACTAGGCCAATCCAGGAACTTAATATGCTTCTTCTTGAGCTGGTCCTTTGCTGCCTTTGCTGTATGTTTTGGATCATTGTTGTGCTGGAACACCCCTCCATGACTATTTTCAGTTTCCTGGCAGAAGGGAGGTTGTCGCTCAGAATTTTACGATACATTGCTCCGTCCTTTTTCCCGTTGATTCCAAGGGGCAAACTCCCCTTAAAATATGTGAAGCCAACCCGAAAGTGACAAAAATTGCAGTTCAGCTCTCATCCGCTGGGGGCTGGCTCCAAAAAGGAGCAAATTCCCATTGACTCCCACGTTAAAAAGGCTAATTTTACAGCAAAAATAAACATGTTTACAGCCTGGTTCAAAAAAAACATTTTAGGTTAGATTTTTCAGGTTTACCATCATGACAACTCTGAGGGGGCTGAATTTTTTTCTAACTTCTCCGTTTATTTGTAATTTAATTTTGAAATTATGAATAATTAGGGGCGTGTTCATTTGATTGACAGGTCTGTCTAGGCTAACGCTGGTGGCTAATGGTGGCTAATAGCTGCTCCGTAGTCTGCTGTCCCCCTCTGCCTGCAGGGAAGCTCTTCACAGCCTGGGACCTGGGACTAACGTAAAGATTTCAGTCATTTGGTGTTTCTGAACTCCACTAGTTGCGTCTGCAGTTTTTATTTGGTTTTGGATGTAATCTGCAATTATTGGACAAAGACGGCCTGCTGTGGTGTTGATTACAGTAACAGACCGTCCAAGAAGTTTATGCTTTCGGGGGAGGCTTCATACTGGCTGATGCTTAACCAGCTTGGGGGGTCTCTGTCAGGTGGCCAAGAGGAATGCTGTTCTGGTCGGAGCTTTTATCTCTTTCTACACGCAAGTTGGGACAGGCGATCGGTCGGGTAGCAGAAGAGCAGCAAAGTCGGCAGGACCGGGATGCCACGGCAGACCCTGTCAGAGCGGGAGACTCAAGAGCGGGAGACGGCTAGTTCAGGCTAGAAGACTACAGATTTGGACTCTAGACAGACTGGATGATCGCTGGTTAGATCAGTATTGGTGTGAGGAACACAGCTGGAGGCATGAACTAATGGATGAGATGTGAGGTGAGTCAAAAGCCTTTTATTTTTTGAGAGGATCTGAGTTTTCATGATAACTTTGTGACTGCTTTTTGCTGGATGTGTTGTTAAGATGAACCCGTCCTCAGCCTCCACCGATGTTAATGGAAATAACACAATATTAGGCCGTATTGATCCGAACCATTTGGGTCTTATTATATTGATATGTTTTCTCTACTTGAGATGTTTCTGGGTCTAAAGTGATCGTTGTTGAAAAACGGGTTAAAAGCGTCTTAACCGTGGTCTTCTGGCTGAAACCGGCTGCAGCCTATGTCAGCTTCAGTTAGCTCCTGACTAGCTTCTGACTAGCTTGTAGCTATGTCAGCTCGAAGCGTCAATCCTCCGCCCCCAGCCTCACAGCGCCCCTCTCAGCTCCACCTCTTTGCCCATTTTTGGAGTTTCTGAGAGTGACTAGGTGAGTGACGCGGACAAGATGGTGGCAGTAGGAACCGCCCAGTTGGCTTCATTTTTGCTCTTCAGAAACCTATGGGTGATGTCAACGAGGGTTTGTCTAATTATATACAGTCTACAGTAACGGGGTGCGCTTGGGACGGGAGGGGGGGGGGGCGTTGAGGGTGAGGGGGGGCTAAACTCAACCTGGGTGTCTAGTGACATGTGTTTTGTTAGCAGTGTGAATGTTGGGGAGGATTTAGATATGCCCCTGGCATGGGGGCTGGTGGATTGCCGGGGCCCCCATGGGGCTCGGCGGTACCGCTGCCGTGGGCCCCGACTGGACGTGCTGGGGCCTCCCACCCCTGGTGGATCGGGCCGAACGGGGGTGCCTATTGGAGTCAGCAGGGGAGCTGGCTCCCTGGGGTTGGCAATGGTCACCCCAGTTATTTTCTCCCCATCCCCATGCCTCTGTCCACCTGCTCCTTCATTCTACCATTCACAAGGCCTTGGGACGTGGGCACGTCACAGGGGTGCGGGATGGAGCTTCCGTCTTCGCTACCCGGTGGCGGCCTGGGTCCCGATTTTATTGAGCAATTTAGACACTACACTTGCAACATTTACAGGGAACGCACATGTAGGGACCTGGCGGTGTGGCGCCACAGGCGAGACCCCCCCGTTGAGGGGGCCTCGCCTGTGGTGCCGGCACCCACTGGTTAAACGCATCTAGACACTGAGGGCCCGGGGGGGGAGATGGGGGTACCCGGCAGTATTCCCATGTCCCCCCCCCTCTGTTTTAAGTGCACATTAGAACAACACGCAACAACACCACATTGAGCTGGGGGAGAGAGGCTGGGGGGTCTTTCCACACCCCTGTTCGTTGGACCATCAGGGGTCGGAGCCCGGATAGAACATCACGCCGTCTGGTCGGGGTCCTGGGCTGGTGGGCTGCTCTTGCCGGTGTGGGGCCTTGGCGGTCTACTTGTCCCCGTCCTGGTGGGCAAAGGGGTCTGTCTCCTGGGTGCAGGGGCAGGGTTCTCTACTGGGGTGTCTGTCCCTGGGCCTGGGAGTATGGAGTATAGTGTACGTATGGGGGGTATGAATGAGGGTATAGCGTCCTTTTTTCGTATGTCCTGTATTTGTAAGAATGTGTACACAAGAAAGGGAGGGTACGTATGAGTGTCTCTGTCTGTCTATGTCTACCTGTCAGGTTGGGTGTTTGGCTGCTCTCTGGCCTGATGCATCTTCTTCCCTCCCCGTCACTCCCCGTCGGTGATGGTTGCTCCTGCCCGCTGGTTGATGATGACTCTCGATGCCTGGGGCTGGGGGTCCCGGTTGCGGCCCGGCTCGGTCCTGGTGCATGTCGGGCGGGTCCTGGGTGGTCCGGTGTGTCGGGCGGCCGCTGTTTCGGGCCGATGTCCTCCTTGGATTGACTGGGGCACCTCTTATGGGGGTGCCGGGTTTGTAGAATAGGTTGGTGCCGTCCGGTGGATCGGTGGGGACCGTGCCTGGCGCCCAATCCTCCTGCCGGTTCCAGGACTTCAGCTGGCTGGTCTGTTCGCCTGGTGGGGCTGTCCGGCATTGGCTGGGCCCCTGATCTTGGCGCCCCACGTGGGGCGGGATCTGGAC
Source organism: Apricaphanius iberus (assembly GCA_028564705.1). Lineage (NCBI taxonomy): Eukaryota > Metazoa > Chordata > Actinopteri > Cyprinodontiformes > Aphaniidae > Apricaphanius > Apricaphanius iberus. The sequence goes on from JAPXFQ010002758.1 coordinate 725,970, forward strand.
CCTGGAGCTGGAAGATCTGGATGTCCAGGTGCCGGCTGGGCGCGGCCTGGGGAGGGCGTACATCCGCTGTGGCTCCCTGGCGTGTGGATGTGTGGGGGCGGGCCGGGTTGTTGGCGGTGGGTACTGGTCCGGGGTGGCGGCGGCGTGTGTTGTCCGTCGGTTGGCTGCGGGTCCTCCTTGCCTGCGGCGGCGGCGGGGGACCCTTGTCGGCTGGTCACTGGTTGGGGCCCCGCTGGGGGGTGGGGTGCCCCTGGTCCCCGTGGCCTCCGGTTCCTGGTCCGGGCCCGCCCTGGCGTAGCCGGTTACCGGCGGAGCCCGTGGGCTCGTCACTGCGATCTCTCGGGCCCCAGCATCGCGGCTGGTGGGTGCTCCCCTGGGGCTTCCATCTGTTCCCCTCTTGGCGGGTGATCGACCCTGCGCTGATCCGCCTGTGGACTCTGTACTCTGTGGGACGCTGGATGCATACATCTCTTGCCTCCTCCATGTCTGTGCCGATTCCTGTAGGACGGATTGACGGTTCCTTACACCAGCTATCAATCACTTGCATGGGGAAACCTTATTCCGACCTGCATGCTCGCACACACATAGGTGTGGGGACATAGGTGAGGACGGACATATCTTAAGCTGAGGTTATCATCATTAGTTAGTTGTTCACAGGAGCTTACCAGAAACATTTGTATTATGTTCATTAATCAATGCTTGTGTGTAGTGAATGTGTAATTCTTTGTTTATTCTACCAGATCCGAACTATTGGTTTGGTTCTGTACACTTTGTTGTTTTTGTATTACTGTTTCTCTGCCGTCCGGCAGAGGTGGAGGACTGGGATGTTTTCTTGTGTTCTTTATTTACCTCCCTGTCGTGTGTCATCGGTTCGCCCCTCTGTTGGTCCGGTTTCTTTTCTTCACCTTCTTCCTTTCTCCCTTCTTGTCTCAGTTTAATGTCCATGACGTCAGGAAATTGAACCCACAGTAATCACTAATAAAGATTTTTCATACATATACATCAAGTGGCGTACTACAGCGAAGCTGTAATACTCTGCTTGGGAAAGTAAAACTGTTGGGCTTGTACTTGGTACTCAGACACCAATTCTGAGTAGCATACTGCTAGACAGGACACGTTAAAAAAAAAAAAAAAAAAAAAAAAAAAAAAATAATAATAATTATATACAGTCTATGGTTGATTCAGTAAAGTTGCCCTGTGCCCTCAGCAGAAAAACATCCCCAAAGCAAAATGTTTCCACCTTCATGCTTGACAGTGAGGATGGTGTTTTGGAGGTCAAAGGTAGCATTTTTCTTCCTCCAAACACAGCGAGGTGAGTTAATGCCAAAGAGCTCAGTTTTGGTCTCATCTGACCACAGCACTTTCTCCAAGTCACTCTCTGAGTCATTCAGGTGTTCATTCGCAAACTTCAGACGGGCCTGCACATGTGCCTTCTTGAACAGGGGGACCTTGCGAGCACTGCAGGATTTTAATCCATTGCGGTGTAATGTGTTTCCAATGGTTTTCTTGGTGACTGTGGTCCCAGCTACTTTGAGTTCATTAACCAAGTCTTCTAGGATGATTTCTCACCTTTCTCAGAATCATTGACAACCCACGAGGTGAGATATTGCGTGGAGCCCAAGATCGAGGTCGATTGATGGTCGTTCTTGCTCCTTTCATTTTGGAACAATTGCTCCAACCATTGTCTCCTTCTCACCCCAGCTTCATGATAATGGTTTTGTTGCCCATTCCAGTCTTGTGCAGTTCTACAATTGTGTCTCTGACATCCTTGGAGAGTTTGGAGCTTGCTTGATTGTTTGATTCTGTGGACAGGTGTCTTTTATACAGGTGACTAGTTAAGACAGGTGTCTTTAATGAGGGTGACTAACTGGGTAGGAGCGTCTAACCACTCTGTGGGAGCCAGAAGTCTTGATGGTTGGTAGTGGTTCAAATACTTATTTCACTCAATGAAATGCAAATCAGTTTCTATATTTTATTTAAAGTTATTTTTAAATAACTTAAGGTTTATTAAATAAACCTACCAATAAAAATATACTGTTCTGAGACTTTTCATTTCTTTGTCATTGGACAAACGTACAAAATCAGCGAAGGATCAAATAATTATTTCCCTCTCTGTATAAACTGTTGCAGTAATTCTCAGACAAGGAAATGTTCAGCAATTTATACTCACATAATGGTTAAACTCTAATTGATCAGACAGAGCAGTGGATTTTAAAAACATAATACTTGACGTCGTCTGTGTCAGCATATTTTCCTTTTGTACGCCCACTGTGGTTAGAGAGGAGCTAATTAAACTAAGATGGCTTGCTGCTGAGAGCAGGTCTGTCTCTGTTGCACACATGACCTTGGCACCTCTCATGCTGCATCTCCATCATATAATCCTCTGATGCTGACAGATGGATTAGATGGCAGGAGGCCCCTGTGTGTTTATTTACTGTGCTGTGCCAGAGTATGAGCAGATGGATAAACCATGCTTTTTTTTCTTTTTTTTTGTAGATAATGGGTGGGGCTGAACCAAGTCTGTATCGAGGGTCGATTTGGTACACGCCTATCGTAGAGGAATGGTACTACCAGGTGGAGGTTCTGAAGCTGGAGGTTGGAGACCAGAATCTAAATCTGAATTGCAAAGAGGTAAACGTCAAACTCTGTACTGATGCCCAGACTGTGCTGTCTGACGTTAATATAAAGTGCTGTCCATACTAAATACTGAAACTTCTGGTAGATATATTCCTTGGTTCTAGCAGCATGATCTCATGCGAAAAAGAAAAAAAAATTCAATGTTTAATTTTAGTACTTTTATTCAATTTAATCAAATCTGTGTTGACAAATGGGGCACATTCTCCATTAGAAGAATGCTCTTGTTTTAAGTTGCCTGGGAACTTTGACCCATTTTGAAGAATAAACTTGTGTGTCTTGAATGGGCGTCTTTTGTGATTATCCAGAAAGAGAGTAACAGAGAAGGAAGTTGGTTACTTTTGCTGTAAACGGTTTGGATTCAAAAAAACCCAACAGGAAACATGGTACCCAGAGTTTTTAAAGAACCTCAAATTTGAGCAGGAGATGATATATGAGCTAATACAGGAAGTAAATTTAAAGTATTGATTATATTTGCAATAATGCATCTACAAGAGCATTAAGTTAGCTCTCTAAAATATGCAAATGTTTGATCAAACTAACACTTATTATTAGTCAAGATGACACGTTTTTTATGTTCTTTATAATGCATTTATATCTTTATGACTTTTTATAATTTTGTAGATGTAACCAATTTTCAGTTTAACATCTTGTTTTCCACACATTGTCGACATACACTGTGTTGCTAATGAATGTGTGTATATATATATACACCAAGTTTAAGCATGAAAACATTTACACCCTCCTCCCCCTCAATCCTATCCCCATGTTTGGACACACACAGGGGAAAAATAAAAAGGACATTGAAATAGACGATAAAATAGGCAATATAAGGTACACTGGGCTGAGTACAGATGAGCCAGGTCAGATAAGGAAACGCCATCAAGGGAGCAATCTGCACCGGCAGCAGCAGATCTGGAGAGCACCCAAACAGCCACAGATGACAACTGCTCCCGAGGCAGAGGGCTCCCCCAGAGGAAACACTGTAACAATGTGTATATTTATTTATTTGTGTAAAATAACAGGATAACCTGTTAAAATAAGATAAAAAAGATTAAAAATAAATAAGTAGGTTGCTAGGTAAAGAAATCATTTTATAAATAAATTTAATTTAATTTAAAGGACAAATACAAGACCAAGTAGTGAAACACTGGCTGCCACAGGAGTGCAGAGACCACGAAGGTTCGTACGGTAAAAGCATTTTTGAAAGATAAGAAGGCCCAAGACAATTAAGACACTTAAAAAACATTAAAAGAACCTTAAAATCGATCCTGAAACAAACAGGGAGCCAATGCTCCCACGTGCTGTGGAATTTTGCAGAAGCTGATATATTCTTTTTGGGAAGACTAGAAAGCAGGACATTAAATGGTAAATGGACTGAACTTATATAGCGATTTTCTAGTCTAGTCTAGCCGCATTAACCCATTCACACTCGCATTCATACACCGACACCCAACATGGCTCGGCAGGACAATGTAGAATTTGGGGGTTAAGTGCCTTGCCCAGGGGCAAGCTGGAATTGAACCTACGACCCTCCGATTGCAAGCCAACTACTCTACCACTGAGCCACAGTCGACTCACATTACAGTATTCGATTCTTCTGGTGATAAAAGCATTCATCAGTGTCTCCGTATTGGCCCGAGAGAGAATGGGGCGCACTCTGGCAGTGTTCTTTAAATGATAGAAACCTATATTGGTAATGTTTTTAATGTGTGGGATAAAAGTCAGCTCAGTCAAAAATGATGCCCAGGTTCTTCACTGACAAAAAAGGATTTAAAGACAGTTATTAGAGTTTTGGTAAAAGTTTCTCTCCCTGAGCCTCAGGACTAGGCCTGGGTGGTATACCGGTTCATACCGAAAACCGGTGTTTATTTTTGTGATGATATAGCCCAGAAAACTTCGGGAAGGTTTAATGAGGGGAACTGTTTCAGCCAGGACCGATTTCACTGCTACGCGCTCTTCACCACATTGTAGAAAAATAAAGTTTTTAACTAAGTACAGCTGCTGGCAGGAGCGAAGCACACAATTCTGATTAAGTAATTCCAAAAAAGAGGAGCCTTGTCTTTATTGGCTTTAAAATGTCAAATGAGAACCGAACGGCATACCTTTTAGAAACTCTTGAGAGTAACCAGTAGGGGAAGTGTTGAGCGCTATTTGACCATCTGTAAGTACACGAGGTCAACGGCGGCAAAACCAGTTGGAAAGAAATCATTAATAGCGGTAAATATGTTTTACATACCGTCTACGATACTTCTGCCGTCTTTTTTTCTGTTATCTGAATATTAACCAGCTAATAATCTCCTACGGTCGCCATGTTTATTTTACTTCTTCTTTGGCAAAATCTGGTCTGAGTCTATACTTCGCCCCCTAGCGGGGTTCTTCAGTACTACATGCAAAACAATTAGAAGATGCAATTTGTTGCTTGCGCCAACGCGAGGTTTATAAAAAATTATACATTCAGCCTTAGAACATTAAGAATGCCCACTAGGATCATAATCATTTTAATTATTTTCATATCATTCACCTGTGTCTGGAAAAAAAACAATATGATGCAGTCCATATGGCAGTAAAATGGGCTATTTAAAGCACATTTTTTAATTCTTCATTCTTATCAGATAATGTGGATATGAACGGTCGTGTATGGCAAAAAATAACGTTAAATACCGTAATACTGTTATGTTTTTTTAAAATACAGTGATATGAACATTTTGCCATACCGCCCACCCCTACTCAGGACTGATGACTAAAACTTCAGTTTTGTTCTGGTTGAGCTGGGGAAAGTTTTCTACCATCCAGGATTTGATGTCTAAAATGCAGTTTAAAAAGTGCATCCAATGGCCGTGTGTCATCAGGAGACATGGAGATGTACAACTGTGTATCATCAGCATCTGCAAAAGTTCATTTCATGTCTTCTGATGTCACTGTCAAAAGGGAGCCGAGGGTTAAACGCACTGGGCCTAAAATCAAACCCTGGGGCCCACTACACATGATCTTGTGGACCTTAGATGAGCAGGTCCACTTTTAGATGAGCAGGTCCACTTTTATGAACTTACCATAAAAGTCCTGTCTGTGAGATATGATGTGAACCATTTTTGAACAGCCCCAGAGAGGCTGATCTGTTTTAGACAGGTTAAAAGAATAGTGTGGTCTACTGTATCAAAGGCAGCGCTTAGATCCAGTAGAGCCGACACTGTCACCTTCTGAGCATCATAGTTTGATCTACAATAATTAAAAATCTTCAGAAGGGCCGTCTGGGTGCTATGGTTCACTCTACAACCAGATTGAAAGTTCTCTAGGACATTATGAGCATTATTAAAATCATTAAGTTGAATAAAAACAAATTTTTTCTAAAACTTTACTTAAAATTGCTAAATTAGATAACTATTGAAAATGTTAAAATCAATAAAATCTAAATTGCTGTTCTTCAGCTGGGGCCTCATTACCGCCCCTTTAAAGGCAGGAGGAAAATACCCCATCTGAAAGGAGCAATTCATCTTGGATAAAATCTTGTCACTAAAAGATTCATAAAATGGCTTAAAAAATGAAGTGGGGATTGGGTCCATAATACCTCACTGAGAAGAGTCCCAGCTTCTACCAGGACAAAATTGTCCAGTGTTTCCTCTGATCGAGAGACACCCTCAGATTTGGTTAAAACCATGTTACTTTGAGAAGATAAAAAATATTACATCTGATGGTATCTACCTCTGAAGCAGTCTGCAAACTCATCACATAGTTTTGAGGGTTTTTTTTCTGAAATACATAAAAATTCGATCAATAGTGGGGGGGGGGGGATTACGATTATTTTTGTGGTCTGATATGATTTTTGCAAAGTAATCATTTCTTTAATTTCTTAAAGCATTATTGTAGGATTTGACAAGTTCTGTGTCTAATTGGATTTATCATGATTTCATATTTCCTCCATGTTTTTCTATGCTGCTGCAGTTCCTCTTTAGTTTTTTTAAGATCTTCATTTCTCCATGGCACTGCAGATTTTAAGTATGTGTTTAACTTTAAGTGGCGCCAGCAGTTCAAGAGCACACTGGTTCCTTTTGTTAAATAATTAACGATAAAATCACAGGGGGCAGGTAATAGAACAGGAGGAAACTTTTGAAAAACTTCAAGGAAACCTGCAGCCACTTAAGGGGTTAGATGACGTTTCCTGACAGTTCTCACAGAGGCCTCTATTTGGATAGAACTGGTGGATATTTACACAAACACACAGTAGTTTTCAGAGACAGCCAAGTCAGCAACAGAGGACACACTAATGGACAGGCCATATGTGATGACCAAGTCCAGGGTGTGTCCTTTGTTGTGAGTTGGCTGCATAACTGCGTAATAATTCAAAAATTTTGAGAAATCTGTTGATTAAGGATCTAAAAGGTTATCTATATATAGATTACAGTCCCCAACTAAAATAGTCCTTTCATAAGAGTTGTACAAAATGTATCTGAAAATTCTTGAATAAAAAGTGCATTCTTTTTAGGAGACCTATAAACTGTGACACATTAAATCTGAGGAGTTCTAAAAACAGACACAGTATATTCAAAGGTACCATAATTGTCACATAAAACACGTTTGGCAGAAAGCGTGGATGAGAGCATTGAATAAGAGAAGGTAAAATTTGATTGGGAAGGCCTCTGCAAGAACAGCAGGGACATCTGCACTCAGCGATGTTTCCGTTAAAAATAAACACTGAAGGTTATGGACTAAAATCAGATTGTTGACCATAAAAAACTTTGTTCAGCATAGAGCGAACGTTAAAAAGTGCCATATTAATAGTGGATGGAGATGGAGTGACTGTATGACTAATTAGGTTTCCACGTGTTTTGGTAGAGAAACTGGCCCACTTTATAATAGGTCCTCTACCATAGTTTGCATTGTCATTATGTACACTATATTATCGTACATATGTATATTACATTATTATCCTTCTGTTTTATTTTTCTCTTGTATGCATCTATATACTCTGATTGCCTGTCACTTTGCCGTTGTTAGACCTAAACTTCTGTCCATTGGACAGTAAAGGATGCATCTTTTCTATTCTATAGTAAGAATGTGGTACTTTTCTAAATATTGTTCCTTTGAGTCAACCATCACAGTTGTGATGGACAAGACAGAAATACAAATTTGATCATAATTTTTAAACAACCCTTTGGAATTTTGGCGGCGTCTATTGGCTGTTATTTGGGTCTCAGAATTATTTAGAAAACTTTGAATATATAAATATAAAATATTCATTTTTTCATCTACTAATAGGGAAGCAACGATACTGGTATTTGGTATCAGGGTCGACACCGCTCTTATGTACTGTATCAGTTACAGTTAACAGGATATCATGAACTGATACTTAAAATGTGTAAAGTCTCCAATAATTTCACAGAGAATTTGTATTTTTCACTTAAAATCTTTGTTTTGTGGTCATTGCTATTAATATTTGTTTTTTAATTTAATAATTCCCCATCATTTGTTGTAACAATCAGAGGAGAAAATAAGACCTGTCTTCCAATTCATTGTGTTTTTTTGGGGTGGGGGTTTTGTGTGTGGTAGAAGTGTCCAAGTATTGGTATCATATCGGTTTAAAAAAGTGGTATCGTTGCATCCCTATCTACTAATTTAAAAGTCTAATTAATTGTTGGATTTTCCAAAAGAGTTTAGTAGGACGTTATAGTAGGGGCATAGGAGATTAACTTAAAGGCTTTTTACACATCCTTACTTCAACGAATTATGCCAATACAGAAATTATTTAAAGTGTGTTTCTATCTAAATGACAAAGAATGCACTAGTAGACAACATTAAAGGCCTCAAGAGAACAATGGCAAATATAGCAGACTTGCAGTACTGTTGAGGAATGTGATCTGGTTTGCCTGCTTGTGAAAATACATCCTGGTATTGTATTCTATTTTAGACATCTCAGAGAAGCCTGTTGAACTAAGAACACTGTTCTTCTCTTTCTTTTCAGTATAACACAGATAAAGCCATAGTTGACAGCGGGACAACGCTTCTGAGACTGCCCGTCAATGTCTTCAGTGCGGTGGTAGAAGCCATCACACGCAGCTCTCGGGTACACTGCCTTCTTCTCACACACAATGATGAAGCATGTTGTCAGAGCAAAGGCATGCAGAGGAGAGTAGTGCACACTCACTGTTCAAGGATTCAGTAGTTGTAGATAGAAGGGTTCATGCTATTTCTGCTAGGAAAATAAGTATCTTGCCTCCATGCAGGTTTTTGCAATTCTTTGCGTATTTTTCACCTTTTGAATCTGCACTAAAGATCGATTTGAACAGTTCTTCATCATGTACTTTCAATCGTGCAAAGCTTACAAATGAAAGACAACATCAAAACCTGTTGTAGTGCCCTTCTGTTTCTATTCTCTTGTCCTTTACCTCGTCTTCCTCTGTTTTTTGTTTTTCTCTGTGATTTAGATCGAAGATTTTTCTTCAGGGTTCTGGGAGGGCTCCAAGCTTGCCTGCTGGATGAAGGGTGAGAAACCCTGGAAGTATTTCCCAAAGCTCTCAATTTACCTGAGAGCCACCAACACCAGTCAGTCCTTCCGCATCACCATCCTGCCTCAGGTGGCTATGCACAGAAATTTAAGTCACAGCTCCACCTTTCTCCACAGGTTCTGTACCAGTCTCATATTGACTAATGGCTCGTATTATTTTGCTATTTTGCAGCTTTACATCCAGCCAATCACAGATGTGGACGGCGAGCTGGACTGCTACCGTTTTGGTGTGTCCTCATCAGCTAGCGGTCTAGTGATCGGCGCCACAGTGATGGAAGGCTTCTATGTGGTGTTCGACCGGGCCCAGAAGAGACTGGGCTTTGCGCTTAGCAGCTGTGCAGGTAAGAAAAGGATCCCTCTAAGATTTCCACTAATTCTAAATGGAATCAGAACTTTTTGTTATTAAAGTTCATTTCTGTTCTTCAATTTAGATTTGAGGAACACCAGTTCTTAGCAAGTATCTCTAACTGTTACTCATGTACCAGTGAACTTATTCCTGTTGTATACCTTTTTTATTGTTATTTGTTTACTGTTTGTTTGAGTATTGTTTATTGTTATTTTTTATTCTAAGTAATTCAACATCATTGTTTCTTCTCTGTTTCAACTCACTTACAAATTGTGTTTTAAAAGACAATTTATCAAGTTGCAACATATCAAGAAATGGCTCAACACCAGGCTGATAATGGAACAGGGCCTTTATGGCAAAATATATACATTTTTTTTTATAGCACACTTTCAACAACAAGGTAAATCAAGGTGATTTTCATGATTCTGTGGTAAAGATTTTATGTGCTCTTGGAGTTTCAACTTTGCTAACATGAAAACAATCTATATGCGGATATAAGAGCATATATGAAACCTGTATGCAGTTTATATGCACATATATTTTGCCCATATACAGCACATATATTATAATATATCCCACATATAAGCCAAATTGAGCTGTATATATGTGCATATAGAGGCTATATACGTCTCAAACGTGGTATTTTTATATCCAGATATAAGCCCTTTATGTACATATGTCTCCTATATAGCTTATGACAGGATCTGGTTATTTATCTCACTTTGGCAACACCCACTTGAAATTAGTATCACATATAATTGGCATCTTGTGGAAATTAATTATGGCAAGAAATAGAATTGCCACCCTTGAAACTGTTTTCTTTTTGTGTATTGTTTACTTTATTCCAATTATATTAAGAGGCAACGGCCTACTCAAGCGTCGCGTACAACCGCTCCGGATTATTCATCCCCAATTTCCACTGCATGCACTCCGCTAGGCACTCCTCAGCCGTTCGTTCCCTTCCCTCATCCGCATGCGGATTATGCGGTCCAGCACACAGTATTTTGCCCTCAACTGTGTCTGGAAATTTTCAGGAAAATATTTTTAGAAGTGTGACAGTGTGGAGGTCTTTTCATTATAACTCCAATAGATCATGACGAATGTGTTGTCCCTTGTGGTGAGTGGGAAAGACTCTCACGTAGGAGACCGGGATTCACTTCCTACCCCTGGCATCGCTGACACCTGAGACAAAGTGACAGTCCCGGTTTTGAGTGGTGCTAGCATGTGTTGGAGAGTCTACATATTATTGAAGACTATCGCTGTCTAGACAGGATGTAAAGTCCTTTGTCAAAGGGTTGGCAGTATTTTCCATAGGGATGTTAAAGTCACCAAGCAAAAGGACATTTTTTGAGAGGGAACATAAGAAGGCAATATATTCTGAAAATGTATCCAAAAATTCAGGTTTGGACTTAGGTGGTCGGTAAATGGCTACTAAGATGGTCGGAACAGAACCATGTATGCATGCATTTCAGTGCAGTGGATTCAAATGTCTGGTGAGAAGAGTCAGGAAAAGAGGATACCTTGTACTTATCCTTGTCAAGTATGGTGAGGCCACCACCACGTCCAGAAGTACGAAATTTGCAGGTGTGCACAAACCCAGGCAGAGTGGAAAGTTTAAACTCTGGAAAGTCAGCTGGTTGCTGCCATGTCTCAGTCAAGCATAGAAAGTCTAGATAAGAGGACCCTTATTGGATAGTGAGCGGATGTTAAGCAGACACAGAGAGACACAGCAGTTACCAGATCTATTATTATTCTGTTTGGTAAGACTAGCATGCACGGGGTGATCAACAGTATGATTACCTGATTTTGTGGAGTGGTGACGGTATGAAGACCACAGGGATGGAAGTGGGTGGGCTTGTGCTGTTAGTGAAGTAGCTAGATTCTCCATGGAGTTGTTCTTGACAAGGCTGCCAGGCGATTTTCTGATAGATGTGGAAATTGGTTGAGGGTTATGTTCATGTTGGAATCCAAGCTGAGAGGTATTTATTGTAGACATTGCTGACCCAGGTAGCTGTGGTTGTTGCCCAAGAGGTAACCCAGGTGTCCGTGGTTGAAGTCCAGGTGCTAGCCTAGGTAGCTGTGGTTGTAGCTCAGGAGCTAGCCTAAATAGTTAAGGATGTAGCCCAAGGGCTAGTCCAGGGTGCGATGATGGTAGTATGGTTGCCGTGTCTCAGGGAGAGGAGGTGGTAGCCCTGGGAGCGATGGTGGTTGCACAGATTGCACAGCATGTGCCCCAGAAAAATATGGTAGCAGTCCTGGGAGCAATGGTGATGACGCTGGGAATAATGATTATGGAAGTATTCATGGAATTATGGATGGTAGCCCTTGGAGCTGTAGTTGTGGCCCAGATAGCAATATTGGTAGCCTATGTAGCATCGGCTATCGACTAATTAGACTTGGCTGAAACCCTGTTAGCAGTGGCTGTGGCCCAGGATTTACTTCAATGTCACCCGCCAAAAGCAGCATTATAACATATATGGCTCCCATGAATGGTTTAGATTCATTTAACAATCCATGTTTACCTGGGGGTGAAGGTGGCCTCCAATGACCATAGTCAGGTAGCGTTGAGAAGAGAACATGCTGACTCCTCTTAGTTGGATACAGAATTTGGTTATCCATTTTCTGAAGCAATTTAGGCATTGGGAATTTGATAAAAAAAATATGAGGGCAGCAAAGAGACATGTTGATGTTAAAAAACGAAGTCTTTTGATGTTATTAAAGGAATTTTTAGGAAAATACGCAGAGCCTGCCAAACTGTGTCACCTTGGCAGCCATCTTGACCAGTGGGTGAGAGAGGGTGAAAGCTATTGGTTTGCTCAATTAATTCACTTAGGGTTTAGATGGGTACAAAGTCAGATGGTGACATAGTAATGTAAAGATGAGTATCATCTGCATAGTTATGGGCAGCCTAAGTCATGCCCTTCTACTTCTGGTCCATGGGTCCCATAATGACCAAAAAAAATGAATGAAGGTCAATGGAGCGCACATTTGACATCTGCCATGGATCGAACATATGATGTCCGTGAATTTTAAAGACTCATTTTGATACAGAAAAAACGCAGATTTTGATTCGGTGGCAAAAGTTACTTTAGATTTTGTGGGATAACACTTGGCAGACTACAACTGCAGAAGAAGAAGGAAGAGACAAAGGGTCGTAGCCTCCAGGACAAAGGAAAGAGCATTAAATGCGGAGAAAAAACATGTAAATCTGACCATGTGGAAAGTGGAAGTTATGCCGTTGGTGAAGTAGTCGGTGGAGTGAGAGCCAGCATGGTGGAGAAGCTCTACAGGGTCACGGTGAGGGTTTTTTACATGCTAGTTAGTGCTAACTGGCGTTAGCTCCGTTACATCATATATGCGACTTCTGACTTCTGATTTGTAGGCATTTTAATTGTGAATTTTTACAATCACATAAATCTCAAATTACTTGACAAACAAAGTCAAAATGCACATCATTAGTTATCATTTAAACTGAGGTGCAATATATGTGTGATTCAGGACATAAGACAAAGTGGACCAGAAAATAACTTACCCCCAACACCATTAATTTCCATTCCATGTATTTTTTCGGCCAGAAGACCCATAGGCCGACCGTAATGGGAGGGGACTTAGGCTCCCCATTGTAACTAATCTCATTGGCTGTTATAATTTGGGTTAATGGGAGCATGCAGATATTGAACAGTAGAGATCCCAGGATGGAGTCCTGCAGGACTCCAAATGTTATTTCTGTTCTTTTCATATTAGCATACATGTAAAATGCTATGTGTGATGATATACTAGCACTGCTCTGAACATGTAATCACTACTATAATACATGGTGGCAGAAGCAGCATCATATACAAAAAGCAAGTCACACTTTTCACATTTTTAATGTGAAAATCAAGTTTCATTTTTCTTCCACCTCACAACTGACTCTCGAACCACACTTTGTTGGTCAATCATTAAATAATTTCTTAAGTTCAGAAAGTTTAAGGGGTATGAATACTTATGACAGGCACTGTATAACCTTGGATTAATTAATAACCAGTTCTACAAGGAAACTACAAGGAAGTTCAGATTGACTTACCAACACGTTATTATATTTCGCTGACCTGATACTTCTCAGCCAAAGTTAAACCATTACCCATGTGCAAAGACCACCTCATGTATTATGCTCATGTGCTGAATAAAGAATTAAATAACTTGAATACTTTGGTTTTGTGTCTGGGTGAGCTTCAGAAAGGCTTCCTGTTCTCATCAGGAAGTACAAGGATCACTTTTGTTGATACCGTGCGAACACGCTTGAAGCAGATGTCGGCTTAGGGCTGAGGATGCAGGCATGTGACGTTTAGTTGCCGACTTTACTCTCTGTTCGGAAACGCAGACAAATGGGCCCATTTATGAGCTTCTGAGAAACCAGGAATTTCAGTTTTAAAGATGAACCTGAGGATATTATCCTGACAGGAATAAGTAATTTCTGTCAGCTTTGTTTGAAATTATCTTTATCATGAGAAGTTACTAAATTAGCTGAATATCACATAATTTTAAAGGAATATTAAGAGTATCTCTCTGGTTTCTCTCCTGCATTTAAAAGCCCCTTTTTCTACAATAAAAGGAATCCTGATTGTTATTCAGCTTTTATACTCCTTGGAACATGTTTCACATTTTGTCCCATCCTAACCACAAACATCAATGGATTTTATTAAGAGTTTGAGATGGACAAATGCAAAGTAGAGCCTAATTGTTCTAAATAAAAATCTGTAGAGTGGCATGTCAACAGTAAGACCACCCATCGCTGCAGTTCTTCAAGCATTTCGGGGTTTGTCTCTACCAGCTTTGCACATTCACAATCTTAAATCTTTACCCATTATACTTAGCAAAACAGCTTAAACCAGTGGATGGAGAACATCTGTGTACATCCTTTTTTCAAAGTCTTGCTACAGATTTTGAACGGGACTGGCCCATTGTAAAACATGAGAATTATTTGATGTAAACTCTTATCTGTCTCGAGTTTTTTCTCCTGCTGGAAGGTGAACCTCCGTCCCAGTTGTACGGTTTTTTTCATTCATCTCGTTTTGCATTCAGTCTGAGCAGCTCTGTTCCTGCTAAAGAACTCCCACAGCATGATTCTGTCACCACTGTGTTTTATGTTGGGGACAGTCAGTGCGTTTACATGCACATCTAAATTGAGCTTTTTGGAGTAATCAGACGAATTGCTTGCACCCTGTTGAGAGCTAAGTCACAGTTTACATGTCACTCAGAAAATCTAATTATTAAATGAAGTACCTTCGACTCCCTAATGATAGATGGCGGCATGCGCCCCTACGTGTTAGTCTAATAGTGGTTAACCTGGAGCTGCACTCAGGCAGTAAACAGAGGCTGGCCGGAGTGAAGCAGATGGAGTCAAAGCAGGATGTTCACAATCTACCGTCTCTTCGAAAGTCTAAACGTGCTCTGATTGGCTACTTAAGTTTGTGTAAACATACTGAGTGTGTTAGTCCTGCAAACAGACTAGAAAGTCAAATTTTGGTCTCTTTGATTTATTGATATCAGCACATTCTTCCACATTTTTGTTGCCTGATGTGTGTCAGACTACAAATGGGGACTTATCATGGCTTTCTTTTTGTTACTTCATCAAAGGTCCGATTTGTTGAGAACACGACTAATAGTTGTTCTGTCTACAGATTCTCCCAGATGAGCTGCGGATCCTTGCAGCTCCTCCAGAGTTACCTTGGGTATCTTACTTCTCAGATTAATGATCTCCTTTCAATTTATCAGTTCCCATGCACCACCATGTCTCAGTAGGCCCTAGAGTAGCTGTACTCCTATTATTTTTGGAAGATAAATTGAGTTGAGTTGTTAAAAAATTGGGGATTTTTATTACTTTTTTTTACCTCTCTCTTCCCTCCTGTTTGCCGTCTTTATTGGTCTTTATGATGATGTGTGTTTACTAAAAGACTCACAAAAAAAAGAAGTCTCTGAGGCCTTCACAGATTAGTTTGGTTTATATGAAGATTAAATTACAAACATTTAGACTCTAATAAAGTGGATTTTCATGGTGTTGGGTTTTCTGGATTTTATTTGAGGATATGGGATTAATTAGCCGTTAATATAACTGCAAACCACACCATTCAGTGGTTTAACTTGTAAAAAGAAAAAGAAAAACGTGAAAACTTTGTCAGATTTTGGTTCCATTTAAAATTATTAGGGCTGTCAAACGATTAAAATTTTGAATCTATTTAATCACAGGGTAGCTCTGAATTAATCCCAGTTAATTAACATTCCTGAATGTGACCGAAAACCTACAATTTTCAGTGTAAATTAAGGACAAAAATAAATGCCGTTGCTTCTTTTCTTTTTTTTTTGTTAAGGAAGAAAAGGGGAGATCCTTGGAACTTTTGTTTTGAATTTATTAATCACATTTATACATGACCCTTTCAACTTATCCACCTTTAAGCCAGTTGCTAAGGCAAGAAGATATGGTTTCAAGAAAAGACTGGTATAGTTCTTCTGCTCTTTATTATTTCGACACAGCTGCTGATACAGGTTCGGATGGTATACATGTGAGGAGGGAGATTAATGTATGTGTGGTCTCCTGTAGAAAATAATAAAAAAATACAACTAAGCTAGAGCTAACCATAATCTATGAATAAATTTAACATTTATATGTCAGCAGCTGTGTTAAACATCACATAAATTAAATGTAATATAGACTTAGTAATCAAATATACAATTTTCTAATACGTAAACACTCTGCAGATACAACTCTCCAGCTCATTAAAATACCATCAGTGTTGAAATGCTCTTCTTGCGAAGGTCTACACAGCTACTTCCGCTAATGAATTGGCACTAGTTTAAATCCAAAACATAACTTTAACGGATTAATGTGCTTTTAACGCAGTGGTAACTCACTATGAAATGTACGGAAACTATGCAGTGAACCAACATGCATAAAACAACATAAATATGTCGCATATATACTCTTTGCACTGCGACAGGGGGGCTAGGTGGCTATTAGCAAAGACCAAGCTGACAGCCAAAGCAGATGGAATCAAGTAAGGAAAATTCCCACTAAAAATCTACTTAATCATATCAACTCAAAACCAACACTTGTAATTAATGCACACACATACTTGAACTTTGTCGTGGTGCTGTAACACCATCTCCATCCAGATACATTTGGCTCTTCCATTGTGTTTTGTGAGGAAAAATGAAAGTGGCACAGACTGAATTTTAGAATAAACGGGGCGCTTATTCTGGGCATGCGTGAATTGGGTCAAAAAACTTGACCTGTGTTAACGCGTTTATTTTAGGAGCCCTAGAAATTATACATTACTAGTTAGTGTTGACTGAACACAAAATCTAGATTAAACACATTGAAATTTATGGTTGTCACGTGGCAGATGTGTTTAAGTGTGTATTTTTGGGGGGAGTAGGGTAGCACTGCATTCACATCCAGATGCATTGCCTTATCATGTGGTCACAAGTAACAGTAGGGCCTCCTGCTTTTGGGTTGTGCTGTCTCTGTTTACAGTGAGCGGTGGAGAGCCTCTTTCGGAGATCGCAGGCCCCTTCTCAGCAGCAGACGTGGCGGCCGACTGCTCTGGTGGCGTGCTGAAGGAGCCCATCCTGTGGGTGATCTCCTACGCCCTGGTGGCGGTCTGCGCCCTGGTCCTCATCGGCCTGCTGCTGCTGCTGCTCCTGCCCTGCAGGCGCGGCGACCGCGGGGAAATCACGGATGAGTCCTCGCTGGTACGACACCGGATCAAGTGACTACGGGGAAACGGACGGGCGAGCGCGGTCAAAGGGCTAGGGGAGAGCGGACAGAGCCCGTCCACAGCTGTGGAGTGAGAGCGTGGAGGTCAGTCTGCACTGATCAGGCATGCTGAATGATCAACAGGCCCACGGAGGTAGACAGACAGTTGAGCAGACCCTTAAAGGGAAATTCCCCCCAAAAACACCTCCTAAAAACAGCTGCTAGAGCTGAATGTGTGCTCCAGCTTTTTCCACAGTGGTTTGATTGTTCTAACTCCCACTTTTAATCTAACAAGATGAACGGTGTCTAGGTACTAAGCTCAGGCACTGACTGTACCTTTGATGAACCTTTTCGGCACTAAAGCCTTGTTTTTTTGGCTCGTTTTGTTTTTTTTCCCTAATGGGAAGACGAATTTACTCAGAGTTTATTCTCTCTTTCTACATCTCACTTGGACCAAAGTATATGATAAAATGTGGGACATGAAATATGAAGCTCCGCCGAACAGTAAGTCACAAAGTAGCTTGTCTCTTTTCTGCACATCAACCCAGGTTATGAGTATTATTAGGCAAATGTAAGGACGAGAGGAGCTCTTTTAGACCTCCTGTGTATTATTAGTATCATTATTCAAGGGGCATATGTATATTTTAAAACTCTTTGTTGATTATCTATAACAGATCTTTCTTTCTGGATTTTATAACACTTACTCCAATCTTTTGATTTGATTGTTGGGACTTCATGTATTCTGCTGCTCCATTCTGAAGTGGAGTAAAATCACCATGTATTAAAGGACATTTTTGGGATTAAAGCTGCTTAAATAACTGTTGGTAGTACTATTAATACTTTGAAACAACAGGTTAACCGTATTGCCTTTGTTTCTTACCTGTCTGCTCAGACAAACTGATGAACCATGTCTGCAGGTTGAGATTCATTTACTCTGCTGAAGTGCACTTTGTGTCCAAAGTTGATCAACAATATGATACAAGGCAATAAATTATCTG
Source organism: Apricaphanius iberus (assembly GCA_028564705.1). Classification (NCBI taxonomy): domain Eukaryota; kingdom Metazoa; phylum Chordata; class Actinopteri; order Cyprinodontiformes; family Aphaniidae; genus Apricaphanius; species Apricaphanius iberus. The sequence continues at coordinate 744,185 of JAPXFQ010002758.1, forward strand.
CTATGCAAGGTTTATATTATTGTAATTTGTATAAATCTCTAAATGTGCAGATTTATATATTTGAGTTTCCTTGACTGTTATTGCATTAATTTCCAACCCTGTAGCCTAATGTTCAAGGCCTTTTCTATACAGCACCTTTTACTTTACAAAGCAAACACTATTTGTGAAGCATTCCTGAAGTGATTAACTTTGGGGGGGGGACCTGTTTATTCTGGGTAAGACTACAGTTAGCATTCTTGCAAATATAACTGACCTGATGGCTACTAAATAAAATGTCTTTGCACACAAATGTGACACAGGAGCCAGCTTCTGTCGTGATCCCATATGAATGTTATACAAGAATTCTCTCCACTACAGCTGAGGAGGAGTACGCAAAACTCTGTGTGGCACACTGTAGATTGAATCATCAGTGAGATTTCCTGAGCTCCACACTCGTAATGTTACTCAAATTCTGAACACATAAAACCGTGCTTGGAGGTACACATGAATACCTGACTGTTAATTTTTTTAACTGTGTATGTTTTTAGTGCCAAACATGTAACTGTGTTGTAAATAAAATAATTTTAGGAGAAATCAGACGTTTTAAATTAAAAATATTTTGGGAGCCAAAAAGAAAAAAACTGCTGGTTTTTGTTGTTACGTTTTTTCCCTTTTATACCTTATTCTCACCTAATAGCATATGAAGATACTGGGTTTGTTGCAATTAGGGATGCATAATGTACTAGTATCGGTATCGGCTAAACTTAACCGATTCCATGAACCGATACTTAAAATGTGTAAATTCTGCAATAATTTGACAGAAAATGTTTTTTGTTTTTTTTGTTCTTGAAAATTTTCTTTTGAGGTCATTTTTATAAATATTTTATTTTTTTCCTAATTCACCATTATCTGTTGTAACAAGCAGAGAAGAGAATAAAACCTGCCTTCCAGTTCATTGCACTTTTTTTGTGTGGTAGAAGTATCGGCATTGGTACCTGGTATCGGTAAGTACTCTGTTCAAAGTATCGGAATGGTGTCGGTTTTGAAAAGAGTGGAATCGTTGCTTCCCTAGTTGCAATGTTATGTTTTTGTTAAAGTGTTTATGTTGGCATGATGAATGCTTGCAGTGGCTGACATGGCAGAGGGATTGGCCTTTGTTTCTTATTAAAGGTCTCCACTGAAAATCATGAAAAACGTTTTTTAAAACAATCAGTTATTCTTGAGCTGTATAAGCATGCTGCATGTCAATATGCATGCATCAGCTACTGAGGGAAAATGGACCAGAAAACGGCTGAGTTTGAAAAAGCCTGTCCACTGAACGTCATGGGGAACAATTTATTTTCATTGGCTTCTGCTGCCTGGCTTGGGATCGCCCACAGGAATGCTGCATGCTTTGGCAAGGGAGCAGAGCTGCAGCTACAAGAAGCTAACTATTATCAATTCAACACAGCAAAACACGTTCGGTATTTGTGGATATAACACATCAGGGCTACATTTTTATTTTTATTTGTTTACCCACAGAAGATGAGCTGAAAAAGAAATGGCTGGAATTTGTTTTTGGAACACCACCAGTAAAATACAACGCTGGGTCAATGATTTGTTTAGTCACTATCAGCACAATGACCTCGAAACTACAGACCTCACAGTACTGGCTTTGCCTCAAAGCTGTATTTAAAACCAGGATCTGTACCGTCACAAAGCCGGAACACCAGCTCCCGGGCTACTGTAAGTGAATAATAGATTGTTAACCCAATGTTTCACTTTTATGTATTGTCATTTGTAGGGGAAATTACCACGAATGTAGTCATTTGGCTACTGATAGTCAAAGGACTGCTTATGGCAGTCAATAAAATAAATCAATTTATGGCAAATTATTATTTGGGGCACCACCTTTATCAGGAACTATTTTAATAGCCAAAATATCTATATCAGTCTCATAATCTGAAGGAATTAATTATTTACCGTTTGACCATAAACTTTACAACGTGCTGAATCAAAAACGAAAAGTTACTTTCCAAATGAACAGTTAAAAATAAAAAGTGTACAAAAAGATGAATATGTAATGAGATGAGAAACCATTACTTCTGAAATGATTTTGGAGGAATCTGGGTCCTTTGGGAACCGAGGCTTGATCTGCAGCTGTTGGAATTAAGCTGAATTACTTTCGCTAATTGTAATTAGTTTAACTAATTTAGCACCAGTGGTTTACCTCTAAACCAATAAGCAATGTCTTTGGATTAAGACATGTTAAGTTTAAAAATTATCTGGATAAGAGTAATTAACCTTTAGAGTATAACTTAATTTTTGGCTTTATCACGACAGTAAAACAATCTAATTCCCATATTTTTGATCAAATAAGGCGAGTTCAAACATGGCCAATGATTTTAGTTTCTGTTATTAAACAATTTATTTTCAAACAGTTCTGTTTGAACTGTTAATAGTGATCTTAGTTTATGAAACGCCGGCCTAAACTAACACGTGGGCTTGTTTAGCTTTAGCTGTCTGCGACGCACGTTGGGCATTTAGAGTGGCTCAAATACATTTATTAAACATTAGACAAAAAAGGAAAAACTCCTGGTTGATTTAGTAGTTCAAATTACAGGATTTAAAACGACTCTTTGTCCAGAAAAGTCTTAAAAACACTGATAAAAACTTCAGGCCTGGTTTACCCAAAGATGGCACATGAAACTTAAAAAGTTAACAATAAAAAAAGAAACACCTTTAAAATGTTTTATCCTAACTAATTTGCCTCTGCCCAAACAGACCTTATAACATTTCAGCTCTCCAAGCGTACTCCTTTGTGGATGGGTGAGGGGGCTAAAGCTTGGTTTATGCTTGCCGCGTCCGCGAGGTCCGCACGGCTCCACGCGGCCAAATAACGTCATTTTAGCAACCACGCCTCTCCGCGCGGCCTCCTCCCGCCCCAAAATTTCCGTCCCGCGCACCTAGGAAAATTTGAAACTACGCTGTCCGCGCCGAAAAACATGGCGCTCATATTGCCGGAGGTTCGTAAAAAAAGATCTTTATGATTTGGCCGATAGAGATCACTGTGATCAACTGTGTTTTAATGGAAGAGAGGACGGTCTCCTTTTTTCGTCTTTTTTCCTAATAAATAGCATAAAAGTTCTGCTTTGTTTAAGCTCACGGGTATCACCATCTTGTAAACAACAGTGATTACTACTTCTACTATGGTGTAGTGTTGTATGCATGCCGTAGAGCCCTACGCCGCCCCCTACAGTCGTCAAGAATATTGGCTCTCAGCAGGGACAGGCCACAAAAAGTATAAACGCTGCAAGAAGGCGTCTCGGCCGGTTCCGCACGTCTCGTTTCCGCGCGGAATGTTCATGCGGCAAGCATAAACCAAGCATAAGAAGACGTTAGCCCAGCAGGCCAACAAAGGGTTACTAAGCTAGTTAGTAGGCTAGTAGTTCCTGGAGCTTCTGATCGGGATGTCGTTTCACTCCTTTCTGAGTTCAGCTGTGTGGCGGCTGGCCCCGACACTCACGAACAGTACCTCTGGACCCCCCTGACGATGCAGCCTCTGGCACGAAGGGATGCTGCCTCTATCTGGTTCAGGCATACAGTCCGGCTGGGTTAGGTCCTCCACCACGTGTGGCTCTGTTTTTCAGCGCTCTGAAACTCAGAGGGGGAGTTTTGTCGGGCTCTGAGGATAAACAACGACTTTGTTTATTAATGTTAAGGATTCACCTGGTTTGGGCAGTCTTTTGGTTCTTTGAAGTGAGTTTCTCCAGAAACTCGTGCCTTCCTTTGCTAGCCAAGGAATAAGCTTGGAAATTCTGTTTCTCTTCTGTTGCCCACTGCGGCCGGCAGCAGCATGCGGAACGGTCTGCAGAGTTCAGGCAGAACGAAGGGGTTTGTTTATCAATGTTTTTCAGTCACCTGATCGGTCGTCCGTCGAGTGTTGCTCGAATGAATTCCTCCTCTAACTCAGACGTGTTTATATATTTCCGCGTCCCCACTTCCTGTGGGGCTAGAGCAGAGTAGCGCCACCTGATGGCTGTGTGTGACCCAACACATTAAAATGTGCCAACCTTGGCTGACATGCTAATATCTGTGACCACATCGACCCACAGATGTAGCTTATTTAACTATCCTCAAACCTAACCTAAGCTACAAACTACAACTTTGGATTTCAGCAGCTAAATCTGTCCTCAGATTGGGCACCAGCCTCCATGACCCTGCAAAGAATAGATGCTATAGATAATGGGTGGATGGAAGGTCATATTGTTTATTACACTTGGTGGTAGTGTGAGGTTCTTGGACTGCTTTGCTTCTTCGTGAACTGGAACAATTACTTCAAGTGATTGAGCCACAAATTCTCATCTCGAGTGGTAAATCCTTTTAGAGAGGCCGTTAGTTTGTGACTTTTTGCACTGGAGCTCTTGGGTTAAATAGCAGGACAATGGCTCATGGCCCGATCACTCAGGCCTCTTTCGAATGGCTCAAACAATTGTAAAAATCTTAAGTGTCCAGGTCAAAGTCCAGACTCAAATCCAATTAAGATGTGATGGAATTAATACTAAGCAGACTTCTAGCAGAAAAAACCTCCTAATGTAGCTACATTAAAACCATTTTTTAAAGGGTGAGGCAAAATTACTCCACAGCTGTTGCTCCAAAGAATACAACTATTTCTAAGGTTCAACAGGCAATTAATTTTTAGGTGTTTTTATTCAGTTATGATTTGAAAGTTTTATTTAATATTTAACCAAGTTACCTTTGTCTGACATTAAAAGTAGCTTGATTTGAAACCCTTAAGTGTTACAAAAAAAAACAAAAAATCTAATCTGGAAGGGGAAACATACTCTATGGTGGGAGAGAACATAATCAGATAAACAGAGACATCAGCTTAATATTTTCAGACAATATAAATCATTATTTTATATTGCAAATTAAAATTTCCTTTATTTTTCTAGATTTCCCTCGAAATATATTTACGTGGCCAAAAGAAAAAAAAAATGACTAGTAACATTTTGGATTTTCCAGAGAGGGGGATAAGCAGGATGTCGAGATGAGATGTTCAATTGTGACTGATGTGGGTGTAAGAAAAAAATCAAAATAAACCATTCAGGATCACACAGGATTGTAACTCAACATCATAAAAAGCGCAAGTGAAGACAGTGTTGTGACTCGTCTCAGGCTGATTATCTTTGCTGTCGTCGTCAGGCATCGTGATGTTTCTGTAAAAACACAAAATGAAGACCTCATCATGAACATTGTACCATGTTACATGCAAAATAAAATTAAAAGGCAGTTTTCTATTGTTTCCCCTTATAAATAACTTCAAAGCAACATTTCAAAATATTTAAAAAAGACCAAGAAAAGGTTGCAAGAAATTAATCACATTATTCAATTCGGCTACAACAATTGTTCAATTTTTGCTCCTCCATCTACCCCAAAGTGTGGCCCATGGGCCATCTAAGGCCCTTGGACTGATTTAGTATGGTCCCTATCCACCATTTGAGAACGGTACATGATGCAATTGGCACTACAAAACAAATGATTGATGCAGATGGAGACTTTCTTTTAAAAGGGGCATCATTTTTGTTGGCAAATTAAAATGATTAGAAAATGCTCCATGGTACAAAGCAAATTATTAATGTTTTAACAATCATATTTTTTTTCTTTCTTTTTAACAACTAATACAAAAGCAGAGTTGGAGACAACCAAACATAGCTAAAAATAACATATTTTCAAAGAATGACCCAAACCACTTTCTTTCTACTGAATTTTTTTTTTCGTTTCGTTTTTCTTTAAAAATAGCCCACACCAAGACACATTTTAAATGTAAAAAATAAAAAATGTATTTTGTAGCCCACAGGACGTTCAACTTGATGATTTTGGCCCTGGTATCAAAAATGTTGGCATCTCTCCTCTACACTATAGCCACAAACAGTTGAATAAATGAGAATGATAACACCCAGTATAAATAAAATGATTGCTATCACTAAAATTTCTATCTACCTTTCTATCTTCATGTTGTAGTGGAAGAATTATTTCAAGATTAGTTATTTTCAGTGATTAGTAATTATTAGTAAAGGAATCCGGTTAATATAGCATAATGCTTGGGACTTAGAGACTGAAGTTGGAGGAGACTTATTGACATTTTTCCTACTCTGGCTCATCTGACGGAAAATAACATTATGTCTATAGAATAGTTCACTCTGAGATAAGTTCACAGAGCTTACTGAGAGGGACGCACACTCATGTCTAGATGGGGAGAGAGCAATTACCCAGAAGATGGGTTTCTGTCCCATTCCTAATAAACATGTTAAGAACTCCAACAAAGACTGAATCAGCCTTTTTCCTTATCTACATCTATATGGAATTCTGCCATATCAATGTTTACCATTGAGGAACATATTTTCTGCTGTTTATCTAATGAGAAAATAATTAAAAGCAATGCTTTCAATTGCCTGCATGTCGTTATCTAGGGTGGTGGAGGCATGCGCATAACAGACGCGTGTGAAACATCATTTACTCCCTGTTTCACTGCCCTCAGTTTTTTTTGTGGGTTTATTTCTCAACCAGGCACACTTGTTAAGTCCGTTAATATGCGGTAACATATTTTATTTAACTGTCTATTAACGCACCTTAAAGGCACAGTGTGTAATTCTCGGCCAGTAGGAGGCAATACATACCTAAAGTATCACAAGCATGCGGTATCTGTGTCTTCGAGTAAGAAACTCAACAACGGAGGTTCAACTAGTACTGTTTCCAAACGCTCAATTCCCTGAGAATGATCTATTTGCAGCAACATGACGAGCACATCAGTCTCTCATTCATCGCTTGGAACTAGCGAAGAGGTAAAAATGTATTTATGGCTAAACTTTTTTGCATTTTGAGGGGAAATCAATGTTTTAATATCGGCCGTGTTCCATGCGCTTTGTCTGTCCGGGCTCTTGTAGAAGTAAAGACGTCCCCTTATATGGCTTTCCCCTGAAAAGACGCCCCACGACTATGTATTTTAAAACAGATTTTTAAAGTCATATTTTACAATATCAACAATATTTTGCAATTAATGTGCTTTACGTAATAATTTTTTACATAATATTTTATTGGTAATTTTCAAAGATGTACTGCAAAAACTACACACTGTCACTTTAAGCATACACATCCGACATGCATTAGTGGATCGCTGACAGGTGCTGCTAATCAGAGCAGAGCAGCTTATCCAAACCATCGAGAACCAGCAAAAGGCAAAACAAAAACGTGTTGATTTATGCTGTTTAATGCAGGTAATATTATCAAAATGAAGCTTAGTTAATACATAAGGGATAAGGCCCGACGATGTGTTATCAGAAAATATTAATAATTTAATATCTCCCGTATACAGGCGTTGCCAAGCAACGTGGCCACACAGCAAGCCAACCGCAGCAGTTTATCAGTAATGGGAAGTGAGATTATGGCTTTACCTTACGTTACCTTACTGTATACTGTATAAGAAAAAATAAGCAGGTGTCCATTATCAGAAAATAATAATGGGACGCTTCGCGTCTGACGGTTCACATCCATTATTTTCTGATATTGGACACCTCTTCGGGCATTATCCCTTTTTTACATTTTTTATCCCACAGTTTTTTCTCTTTATTCATCACCCAGTCTAGTCTAAGTCTAGTCCTGGGCATTGCTCTCCCTCCACCAACCCCAGGAGGACCCTACACTGAGCTCAACCCTCCTTCATGCTTTGAGAAGTTTTTTGAAAACTTCTTTTCACCTGAAGGGGTGGGGATTCCCCAGCTGGACATAGCGCGTGGAAGGATCACGTTATTCCAACCAGATCCTCCCCAATCTTTCAGGAGCCCTGGTCAGCCAGGAGGGGGGAACTAGTGCTTGGTTTTTTTTTTTTGTGGGTAGCTCACATTAGCTACTCAAGGGCACACGCGAAGAACATGCAAACTCCAGAAAGGCCCTTTCGCCAACCCCACCCATGGTGTGGGTGCCGATGATATGGAGGAACAAACACACAAACACACAGGGACAGTGTCCCCGGCGGGAATCGAACCCAGGACCGTCTAGCTGTGATACCAACAATACCAATGTTAACTATTTAATATCCCTTGCTAGTTAGTTCACACTAGGAATTAACCTACTTCTCTGTCATTTCTGTGTAAAACTTTACTGCTTTTCACATATTTGAAAGAAATCTTTATTTTTTTCACAACAAACAAAGCACGTCACAGAGGGTCTGTACAGGTGGAAATAGAATATAAGTGGCTTAGAAAAAATATACATGGTTAATTTTCATAGTACAGTTCTACTCATCCTAATTATATTTCAAAATGTTCCTTTCTACACTTTCATTAATTTTTAATGCCACAATAGAAAGACCAGAGTTAGAGAGGAGACATAAGACCAGAAGCCAGCAGCAGGAACAATGACCCAGGGTCTTCACAGGTAAGGAGAGATTAGAACTTGCCAAGAAATAGTGATCCATTGCTTGGAGAAACCAGATAGGTATCAGGTCAGGGTTTTTCTTATGTTTTGGAATTACTCTCATTCCCACTCCAAAAAAAATTGTTTGTCTATACTTTAACAGGGATCCAACTGGGTTCAGCCATCCGGACCGATTTGTTTTAATATTCTTTAGAACCATAGGCATCACCTTTCACACCAAATATTTTTTTAGATAGTAAATCTATGAGTATATGATAGTGTTTGTTCTGGTAATTCAGTTGATGTCACTAAGTTTGATTACCCATTTAAAAAACATTTTTAACGTGTATTCCAAAGAGGTGATTGGTCATCGTCATGTGTTATTTATTGTGAGTTGCTGACGCCAGTGTGTGAACTTGAACCTTCATTCTTTAACACATGGAGTTAACATGCTAACTTAGGTTCAGGAGCAGGACCACGCTTCAACTGTCATCGTATGCAGTAATCAACACTTACTCAATCCACCTGGCTTTCCAGATATCTCGCACTTCACTAATCAATCAGTGATCTATGTAAGCCAGGCTCGCCTCAGCTTCAACGTCTGTCACGTTCGTTTCACATCCCTCACTACCCGACCCAATCCGTGGTCTAACTTTGATCTACTTTACTGCTTCATACCCTTAAGTTCTGTCCCGTCGAACCCAAATTTTTTCGACCCTTCGTCCCTCATCCCTTTGAACCTCATCCCTTTGACCCTTCCCTCATCCGTTCGACCCTCATCCCTTCGACCCTCAACCCTTCATCCCTTCTACCCTCATCCCTTCGACCCTTCCCTCCTTACTTCAACCCTCATCCCTTCAACCCTCATCCCTTCTACCCTCATCCCTTCCACCCTTCCCTCCTTACTTCAACCTTCATCCCTTCATCCCTTCGATCCTTCGACCTTCATCCCTTCGACCCTTCCCTCATCCCTCCATCCTCATCCCCTACCTCTCGTTTAGCTTACTCACAGTCCTAGCCTTTTCTAACATCTCTTTCTTTCAGGTTTGTCTGGGGGTCCTGAGGAGGAACAGGAAAGATGAACTCCTGAAGACTGCACCCCCACACTGAGTCCACCTCCTGACCTCCATTGGCTCGTCTCCCCAGACTTCCGTTCTCGCCGTTCATTCAATAAACCTTTAATCACAATCTATGATGCGTGGACCCTGCTAGTGAAGTAGTTGTTAAATCTTTTCAGACTAACAGTTGAGACTGATCACTAGCGGAACAAATCAGAGCTGGGCCGGGGGCGGAGCAAATGACCGGGCCCCTTAAACCCAAATAATACAGTATGGTGACATCATTTTACAACATACACATGCCCGCAACGGCGGAGCTTACAAGCTTCGGCACCACGGAGAGCGACTGCGGCTTGCACTTACAGTATATAGCCCTTTTCATTGCAGACATACACCCATTCACACACACATTCACGCACAAGTTGCATGTAATTTTTTAAGTTCATCAAACGGACATGAACAATAACAAAACCAAGAGAACAAAAACATTAGGCTATGGTCACCAATAATAAAACAACACAAATTCGAAGCAGTTCAGCACCACGGATAGTGACCGCATCATTTTGACGAATTCAACTCAGTATTAGTAGTAGTATCAGTAGCTAGAGTAAAACTGGCACAGCGGCCCACATGTTCACAAACATAATTTCAATATAAAGGCCAACTCGCTACTATTTGAAGGGCATACGACGAGCCTTGCGCTCCGCGAACTCGTCCACGATGCTCTTTATGTCCATTTTCTTTGCTCTTTCATTCTCTATGGACAACATGGCAAGTCCACTCAGTCTCTCTTGTCCCACTGTGCTCCTCAAGTGGTTTTTAATTAGTTTTAATTTGGAGAATGAGCGCTCAGAGGTTGCAACGGTGACGGGAAGAGTCAAAAATAAAAGGAGGGCGGTGCAAACCTCACTGAAAGTCGAAATTACAACTGGGTGGTTGACAATGAGCATTTTTCCCAGATCCGCCACAGACTTTTGCTTTGTTATCTGGTCCCTGAACGAGGTTCTAAAACAAAGCAGCTGGTCAGGGAAGCTGGGAGCGATGTCCCGACTGTAGTGCTCGCTAAGCCGCCGTGCAGCTTGGTGTAACTCCTCATCTGCTGCTCGCAGCAGTGTGTTGGGGTGAATTGCCTCAAACATATTCACAGTTCCATTTAAGCTGGTGAATCTTTGGGACAGTTGCTGGATGATAATATCAAGACAGGCGTTAAAAACATTCACCCGAAAGTTGCTCTCTCCGTCAGAGAGGCGGCTGTCTTCAGAAAGTTCATCAAAGTGACGCTTAACTTTTCTGGCCCTGGTTGCTTCAAACTGCGTTTGACTTCCCCATTTTGTAGCTAGAGCAAGAGTGGCAGACTTAGCCTCATCAAATTGCTCCCTAAACTCCGTCAAAACATTGATGGCGTTTTGCAGAAGAGTAGATGCTTTCAAAATATCCGCGTCCTCAGCTTGTAGTAACTGTGAGACAGTGTTTATGCACTCAAGAATCTTACATTGCATGTTGACTAAAAATATGAAAGAAAATTTGATTATGACATTTTTGAGTGCACTTGCTTCATTACGCTCATCTTTTTTTTTACTGGTCAGGGATATTTTGACGAGAGTTTTTATAATGTCTCCATATCTGTGCCTTAACGCAAAAAGCGCATCATGTCGAGAGGACCAGCGGGTGGGGCAGAGGCGTTTTAATGTGACGGGTCTGCTCTCTGGTGTCATTAACTCACTCAGGAGCGCCCATCGTTTGATGCTGTGACCAAAAAAGTTGTACAGATTCTCTACAGTCATAGAACTGTTTCATTCCAGGGACATTTTTAACCGAGTCGTTGAGAGCAAGGTTGAGGTTATGAGCAGCGCAATGAATGTAACATGCAAGGGGCTCCCTCTCCGTTATCCTTGCCTGTACGCCTGAATACACACCACTCATATTCGCGGCCCCATCATAGCCCTGTCCGCGGCATTTTGACAGATGTAATCCATTCCGTTCTATAGAGCCCAGGATTTGGTTTTCAAGCTCTGACGCTGATGAGCCCACAGTCGCTTCAAAACCCAAAAAAACTTCTTTAATCTGTATATCTGTTGCAATATCCATGTCATTCTTAACAACAGTTACGTAGCGGTACACTTGGCTCAGCTGGACTATCTTTGACACATCTTGCGTTGTGTCCATGATAATGGAATAAAACGGGGCTTCGTTTATTTCATTAATTATGTCAGCTTTCACACGTTGAGACAGGATGTATATAATCTCATCTTGAATCTGGTGACTTAGGTATTTCACTGACCCTTCTGATCGATTGATTAGCTCTCTCAAAACAGGGTCGTTGCGAGCTAATAACTCGATGATTGACAAAAAGTTGCCTGCATTTCCCTGACCTAGAACTTCCCTGAACTTTCCCCTGAATGCCAGGTTGCATGAAGCCAGAGTAAGCGTTACATTTACAATGCGCTCCAGGACCTGTCTCCAAAACAAGGCTGCATTACGCACTTTTCTCTCCATTTCACCGTCTATTGTGCTGTTAAGTTTCCACTGCTGGTAGACTATGCATGCACCAAGATGTATTTGCGTGAATTCATGCTTCTCAACTTTTGCAGAAAGATGTTTCCAGTCTCTTATTCCATTAACCCATGCATTATTGTAATAAGGGGCATTTCGGTTGGCAAACAACCAGCAAGGCTCACAGTAACATCGGTCTAATTTGGGGGAATAGCACATCCAGCTGCGGGGAAGCTTCATCCCAACTTTGGTGGTAGAGGTGTAATGACTTTCAGAAAAACATCGATTGTCATTATCAGTGGGAAATGGACCTTTGGGTCTGCACGGGCCCATCTTAAGTATATATCTTTTGATGTTGGCGTCCTGGATGTTCTCAGCAAAATTGGCCCGATCAGTCGGAAAACATTCCTGGGTAGGGTTTTCATGATCTGCGGTCTGCGTGTCACCTGTAGCGGTAGGAGACCTGCTGCTGCTTTCATTCCTAGTGTCCAGTGAGGGTGAGGAGAGGGGCTGCTGATCAGGCACCAGGTGTGGCTCTGCCCTGCTGGAGCAGCTAGCAACGGCTGAGTCCCTGACATCACCGCTATACCGCCGAGAGAGAGAGGGGGGTAAGCTAGGCGGCTGGGCTACTACAGTTTACAACCAACAGTTTACAACTACTCACACACATTGTGTTATACTGATTTTTATAATTAATACCTTAAATCAACCTGGCTCTCTGGCTGTCCTGGTATTTTTGGCGGGCCTGGATCACTGCCAACAAAAAAGCCGGCTTTATCTCCATGACGACGAACAAAATATGTGTCCAGTTTTGGTAATTTAGCATTGCCTTGATCTCTTTTTTCCTTCTCCTTTCGCTTTGTCGCTCCACTTTTGTGCTTATATGAAGTGCCACTCATGTTAGTCCTAAAAATACTCTACCAAGTTTACGATCTATTTACAAAAGGGACTTTAAAAATGGCAGGTGACTGATAATGACTTTGGTTGGTGGACGGTAGGTGACGAGTTTTACCCAGAATACACTTGGAGACGATATCGGCAATCCTCTTGTAACTTTTCATGTTGTAAAGTTACATGTGAGAGTGAAAATAAAGCCAGTCGTGAATTATAACATTTTAGTCAATATTTTACACCTACTACATCACTAAAGTCAGTCGGTCTTGAAAAAGTTTTTAGCAACCATGACTCAATCCGGACTGGGCAACCTATAAAACCATTGTATGATATCCCCTGAACGTGCTGTCAGTGGCAGCAAAATATAGTTATAATGTGAGTTAGCTTGTGTGTCATTGAGAGGCCCGACTTTTCCTTAGCTCCAAAGACATAGAAAGAGACAGGGAGCCCGGGCCCCTCTGATGCCCGGGCCCGGGGCGTGCCGCCCTCCCAGCCCCCCCTGAAGCTCCGCCCCTGAGACTGATATTAAGCTATTTGTTTCTGTTGAGAAGATGGTGCCTCTTAACTGTTCATTTTATTTATAATCATAATGATAACTGTCTGTGATGGACTGGCGACCTGACCAGGGTGTACCCCGCCTCTCGCCCATTGACAGCTGGAGATAGGCACCAGCCCCCCCGCGACCCCTTGAGGACTAAGCGGTTCAGATGGATGGATGATAACTGTCTTTGATTGAGTGAATGCGAGAGATAAATCCTTCAACTGATTTCTGACAATTTTGATATGAGGGTTAAGGTCCCGGGGCGGAGCTCGGTAATTTTGAAAGGACCTTGCCCTGAACACACGTATGTCCTAACACCATGTCATTTTCACCTGCATCTGTTGGTAGATCCAGTTCAGATGGTGTTTGATGCTGGCGTAGACGGCTGGTTTATTCTGTCCGTTGCAGTGTTCCCCCCAAACACCTTCACCTATGAGCCACCACAGTCCATTCATCTGGTACACCAGAGGGCCGCCGCTGTCAGGCTGAAGGAGAGTTCAGGACAAATATAGAAGACAGCAGTCACCCACAGATTCCACTAACTCATTAAAGGGCCAGTCTGTGATCCCGAGGTGCAATAGAAAGACATCTCTTTTATGATCTTTTAGGGATTTCTTTTATCAATGAAAAGGGCTGAATGGTTTCAGTACAGTGAGATCATGGTCAGCTGCCTCATCTGACCTCGAACTTGTAGGGTTTGCGGTATAAGTGGTTTGTTATAAGACAAAAAAATGTTCATTTTAATCTGTTGCCATGTGTGGCTGGATAATGCAGGTCTTGTCCGTCTGTGCCTTGAAGCAAGTTACACAAGAGCATAAAAATGTTTTAAATTCCTTCCTGAACAGAAATCTATCTATTGTGGTTGAAAACCCAGCCAGTCTTTTGCCTGATCACTCTTTTTTTTAACACATTATCAGATGGGTTTATGCTGATACAATTTTAGCAGACACACAACTGATGCCTGAACACAATGCAGCAACTGTCTGAAGATCTGTCAGCTGTTTGGGATACATCATGTCACAGGTGTGTGTTACTCTTACATGGCACATACTGGCTCCTGCTTCTAACTCTGTGGCACAGAGCATATCCTGGGATATCCTGCCGCTGTACGCCTTGGAGCTGTTGCACTCTGCAGAGTTGATTAGTGACACTGGAGCCTCCATCAGGAACAGGGAGCCAGGGTCTAAAAGCAAGACCAAGCAGGTGAGCTACTCATCACGGCCTTTCCTCTCTGAGCAGATCGTTCCTCGCAAAGATTTTACCACTATTATATTTTATGTCCTGACATTTGGCGCCATCCAGTGGACAGCTTTGTACAAATGTATCAGGATAATACATTCTTGCATTTATAGGCAATGCCAGGGTTGTTCACACCGCATCAGTAAAATCTTGATCTCACCTCCATTTGTTGTGGAGCCAAAGTATGTCACCCAGCTCTTCTCAGGATCAGTGATGTTTAGACCAGCGTTAGGGAGACACACAGGTCTTATTTTACTGGAAGCTGCAAAAGGAAAGTGCTCTGTGTTAGTTTGAACAGAGAAAACATTAATGCTACATTCTTCAGAGTATTTAGGGTTTTATTTGTAGGGTTCCCTAAAGGTAACATGATGAGTTTAAAATTTAATTTTAAACTTTAATTTATCTTTTAGATTTATTGACAGAGAAACACAAAAGGGATGCATAAATGAAAACCAACGGATATATGGTTTTCTATAGTTTTACAAGTTTTTCTTGCCCAGCATCTATTCTTGAAGGAACACCTTTCAGTCCTAGAAAGCTACAAGCCTTTCAGTTATGGGCAAAACAGCTCATGTTCGTTCAGACTGCAGACCCACTGGAAACTGAAACTCTGCAAAAGTCTCAAATCTTCTGCTGCCTCTAAGAGGTCATTTCCTCCTCCCATAATTGCCCTGGATTTAAATCCATCTAACTTTCTATCAACTCTGACCAGTCAGTGTTGATCTCATCAGACCAGAGCACCTACCTCACACATTTTCTGCCTCTAAGCCTCTAGGTGGCTTGTGGTAAAGTGCAAAAAACTGCTTTTTTCTTTCGACAATTATTTTCTTCTTGCCACTCTTCAACAACGGCTAGATTAGTGGAGTGCAGCTCCTCCAGAGTTACTATGGGCCTGTAGGCCACTTCTCCGTATAATTTTCTACATTCTGAGCTATGTCTTAAACCCTTTTTAAAATCTCTCCACAACTGTATATCTGTTTCTGACCCGTCTACTGTTTTCCTTTCTTTGGTTAATGCTGTTTGTTGTTAATCTTCTCTAACCAACCTCTGAGCCATTTATTAAATTACATACATGTGGATTATTCACTAATTATCTAACTTCTGATAGATTTTATTTAGGGGTATCAGATTAAAGTTGGCTGAATGTCATAGATGTCTTGTATTTTTTCGCAAGAAAAAAAATCAAAACCATTTATCTTCATTCTTTTTTCACAATAAGATGCTTCTTTGTGTTGGTCTATCTGGAAAAAAAAATAAAAAAATAAGTCAGTCCCCTCGAGTCAAGACTCAAGTCTTAAGTGTCGAATTTCAAGTCGTTTTGAGTCATCTTTTAAATACAACGTTGCAATTTAATGTTCAGTGTAAATCATTAACCATGTGTTATTATCTGTTACAGATAAGACAGGATCAGCACCACGGGATGAACAAAATGACACAAAAGTGCAATTTTGAAATAATAGATGTTTTAAATGATTATCAGGTACAATATTGAGTGTTTTCAATTAAATAGGTTAAAGTCTGAGTCAAGTCCCGAGTCATTGGTTTGGAAGTCCGAGCCAAGTCTTAAAGTGACAGTGTGTAGTTTTTGAAGTAAATCTTTGAAAATAGCCTTTAAAACATTATGTAATAATAATTAGGTAAAGCACATTAATTGCAAAATATTTGCTATATTGTAAAATATGACTTTAAAAATCAGTTTTAAATTTCATAGGCGCCTGTCCTCTTTTCAAGGAAAAGTCATATTAGACGTCTTTACTTCTACAAGACGTCATCTTGCAAAGCGTATGGAACACGCCCGCTATTAAAACATTAATTTCCCCTCAAAATGCAAAAAAGTTTCGCCATATTTACATTTTTACCTCTTGCTAGTTCCAAGCGATGAAAGAGAGACTAATGTGCTCGTCATGTTGCTGCAAATAGATCATTCTCAGGGAACTGAGTGTTTGAAAACAGCACTAGTTGGAACTCCATTGTTGAGTTTCTTACTCGAAGACACAGATACTGCATGCTTGTGATAATTTAGGTATGCACTGCCCCCTACTGGCCGAAAATTACACAATGTGCCTTTAAGTCACAAAATTAATGACTTAGTCTGACTCAAGTATTTTGATGAAATAAAAACATTTGTAGAAGCAGTTTTGCAAGCCATGTATGCATCAATACCTGTGGTGTCCAAAGGTTCAGAGAGCTTCATCAGAGCAACATCATTCTGGCGAGTCTGGCTGTTATATTCTTCGTGTGCTATTATTCGACTCACAGCATAGGCAGGATTAAACAGGGGGCCTAATGGGTCCACTATGCCAGCGTACACTGCCCAGTCCTCAGGGCTTGGAGTCCTGTAGAGGGAGACAAACCAGCAGAGTCAGGATGGATCCGACTTCTACTTTGAGGAACATTCTGAAGAGATATCTACCTGCTCACACAGTGGGCTGCAGTGACGATCCAGTGTGGAGATATGATCGTTCCTCCGCAACTGTGAGAGCCAGCAACATGGAGGCTGACCTGCCAAGGCCAAGACCCCACAGAGGCCAGGTGGGATCTTGGGGGATTACTGGAGTTATTCCTGTTCCCACAGTCTGAAAACGCACACTGCAGTCAGACTAGGTGATTACAATCAGGTAGCAAGGAAGTTATTGTCTGTAAGAATGTTTAACACACCTGTGCACTGTAGTGTGACCACACTGTTGGTGCTGCATGAATCCCTAAAATAGGAGGGGAGAAAACTGGGATCAAGAGGTTTTGAGTTTGACTTTTCTACAACACTGTTTTTCACCTAATCAGCTCTAACCTGAGGACGAGCTGTCTCAATATAGATGCCTGAGGGTCTGAGCTTCGCTTTACTGATAAAAACCCACCATTGGAGTCAGTCCTTTGCTGTCCTGACTCAAAGTATGTGTCTCTGTCAATACACATACAAATATACAGACTCAATTAGAAATGAAATCTCTCTTCCACGAACATTTTCCTTTAGATTTTAGCAACAGTACCTGCTGTATCCAATGTCCTGGCAGCTTGCTTTACCATGTTGCTCATCGAATCCCTCAGAACAAACTGGCCTCCAGTCTTTAGTCTGAGTCCAGTAAACCTCAAGCAGGAAGTTTGAGCCATGCAGCCTCACTGAGAACAAATAAATCAACATGGAGATTTGATTAAAGTTTCCGGGTGGGATCTCCAGACCAGAGCCAAGAAACGTACTCAGAAAATATGAAAACAGATGCCTGAAATTGATGAAAATGAGAAACAGAGCATGCGTTTTCTTTATTTTCATGACTACATTGTAGATTCTCAATTAAGGGCAGCACAAATATGAATGAACAGATGATGTATGGAATTACTGTATGTACTTAAACAAAAAGGGTGAAATAACTGAATACATGTGTTATATTTTAGATTCCTCAAAGTAGCCACCCTTTGCTCTGATTATTGCTTTGCATTCTCTTGCGCTTCAAGAGGTAGTCACCAGAAATGGTTTTCCAACAGTCTTGAAGGAGTTCCCAGAGATGCTTCGTACTTGTTGGTCCTTTTGCCTTCACTCTGCGGTTAAGCTCCCCCCAAATCATCTCCATTGGGTTCAGGTCCGGTGACTTTGGAGGCCAGGTTATTTCACACTTTTTTATAAAAGTACTACATTATTCCATATGTGTTCATTCATAGTTTTGATGCCTTCAGTGAGAATCTACAATGTCAATAGTCATGAAAAGAAAGGAAACTCATTAAATGAAAAGGTGTGTCCAATTTATTTTTTGAGTTGGCAAAAGTATCTATTTCCATTCAAGTAAAATTCAAAATATGTATAAAAGTTTAAAGAAATGTCACATTACACTTCTAAATTACGTTATGATCCATTTTAATAATAATGGATGTGCAATATTGGTTGATCTTTTAATGAACATGTAACGGGAACGTCATTGGAAAAAGACCAAAATAAAGGCCACTGTGGCCCCAAAGCTTTATAAATAAATGTAAAAAAAGAACAGTTGGGTCACGGTTGTACGCCGCAAAGACTTATGGGTAATGTGTTTGTGTTAATTGTGGAAGTTTTCCATTGTACATTGTAGTACAACAGTTAGTTCCGACCAAGTAATTTGATTGGACAAAAGACAATCCAAGAATGCCAACATTGGAGTACAACAGCACTGGAACAGTATCACTCCGCCATACGAGAGATCTAATGTTTGTATTTGAAATGTGTGTGTGTAGGAAATGTTGCCTGGCAAAAGCTTTTTCTGCCTTCCACTTGGAACTGTTTGTGTTGGCAGAGCTAAATGAATGATTAAACAAACAATCAAATCATAATCTGCTGTTGCTATCTATCTATCTATCTATCTATCTATCTTTTTTTTTTTTACCACAGTTAGCTTCATCCTGGCCTGAAGGACAGTCCTTAACTCCATCACACCACTGTGATTCCCACACACAGTTTCCATCCCCACAATGCATTCCATGTAGACAGGATGAAGAATCTGGAAGAAAATACAAATAAAAAATAGAAAAAAAGAAAATAAATTGTCATGAATATGCAAATTTATCTGCAGGAACTATCCGAAGATGTGTTTTTAATGGTCCAGGTAAACCACTCTCTTACAGTAATAACCCAGGAGGATTCCAGCCACCAGCAGAAGGAGCAGCAGCGAGATTCCAGCAGCCACAGCAAACTTCACACATCTCTCTTTGACATCTGATAGGATAAAAACACAGTGATTGGAAACCCGTCTGTATCCATTCCCACAATTCATAGCTGTTGCTTTAGATATGTGCCAATGACAGACGTGAACTACAAACGTTGCTAAGTCTTTTATTAACACCTTGCGCTTGTAGTTTTTTCATATTGAGAAGCCATATTTTCCTCACTTAAAGCACTCTGCAAAGTATTCACACCCCTTTGTTGTGTTACAGTTCGATTTATATGATAGACCAAGACAAACTAGTGCATACTGTAAGACTTAGGACGCTGCTCTGCTGGACGTTTAACCTATGTTTCAGTTTCAAGTGTTTTGGAGCATCTCACAGGGGTTTTACTCAATAGCGCCATCTATCTTGCCCACAGCATGATGATGCCACCCCCACGTTTCATGAAGGGTATGGTGGGTTTAGGGTACAGGTTGATTTTTTTTTAGGCAACTAGTTTAGTTTTGATTTCAGCTGATGTTCTACATGTGTGATGTGTATATGTGGTTTGTGGAAAACGTTAAACACGACTTTTTATGGTTTTCTTGTTTGCACTCTTTTACAAACGGCAGATTAGTGGGTTGTACAATTGCTAGCTGTCTTGTCAACAGATTCTCCCGGCAAAACTGAAATGAGTTCAATGTTTTTGGTCTTTTCTGACCGGAACATTGTCTTCCACATGTTTGTGGTGTCTAATACATGGCTTATAGCAAACAAGAAATCGAACCTCTCAAGGTTCGGTTAATGTTTGATAGCCTAACCCTACGTCCAACCTCTCCAGAACAATGATCTACTTAAAAATAAACTGATCGTTTTTTCAAGATTTGTCGAAAACCTCTGAGGCCTTCACAGAGCAGCTGAATGTATGCTGACATTAAATTATACACACATGGACATTTTTTACTAATTGGGGGAAATCTAAAGACAATTAGCAACAGTAGTAGAAATGCATAGATTTTTTTTTCTTTTTTTAATTTGTAATATATTTTTAAAATGTAGGCAACTCTTTTCTTTTCACTTCACACTTATGCACTAATTTTGTTTCACATAAAATCCTAGTAAAATACACAGAGGAATGTGGGTTTTAGCTGTTTAAATTGATAAGGATACTTTAGAGATCAGTAAATCATTATATACAATTTAAAAATAAATCGAAAACTGTTCTATTAATCAATAAACAATGCTAAATTTAAATAATGATAATTGGAAAAAAAATCATTGGGATTAGTTCCTAAGTCCAGTTTTGTTTGCTTTTGTTCAGTGTTTTAATGGTGTTTCCAGAAAATTACTCATTGTGAGAGGGCTTTTGTTTCTTTGTGAGCTAGCTGACTAATACAGATGAGTGATGTTTGATACATGTTTTAGCCGAGCTTAGTAATGGTCTTAGATTTCTAATTGTAGCTATTCAAATTATTTTGGCAGATTGTAGTTTTATTAGATTTTTTTAACTCTTGCAGCCTAGAATAACAAGGGGTTGTTACTAAAGAGATTTTCAGAAATTGGTTCATGGTAGTTGAATTAAAAAGACAGTTTTGCTATTAGTGTTTATGGAAAGGGCTCTCGATTCACCTTTTTTTGGGGGGATGGAGTGGCTGATCTCCGGTGGTGGGTTTGTGGCCACATGGTGGACATACTGGGGTTTAACATCTGATCCGTTTTGTGGTGCAAGTTTCCTTTTGTCATCTTCATAGGTCACAGATGGAGCTGTGCTGAGATACTGTTGGTAAAGAATGTAAGTCAAATCTAAAAAAATATTTAAGTACATATTCAGGATCCAATGTTTTAGTTCAGTTTGTAAATGGAAATATTTAAAATGTTGCTCAGGTGTCTCAGATATAGATTCATGGTAAACAGAAGTTTTACTCTATAAAGTTTTCACGTATAAATGATCAGAAGTAGACCAGGTTGTAAAAGTTAATAAGTCTAACATTTAGTGTGCATAAAACAAAACTCACTCCAGATTCCACCATGCAATTATGTTTTAATCAAAGATGAAGCCAGAAAGAATCAGTTTGTCATTCAAACAAATGTGAAACATTCAATTGTGATAACCTATATTTATTTCAAGAAATTAAGTTGGATAGAACACTTACTGGGTTGGTGATCATCTTCTGTTGATCCAACAATATTTTTTAGGCTAAAGTCTCTTCCTGTGATCATTCAGCTATTTTTCCCCATCCAAATATTTGGCTCAGAATCACTGTTTGACTCTGAAAGTTAAAGGTCTCTCTGACAAGTTTAGGACCTTCAGCATCTCCTCTCTGCTCGGCCCTGCAGCATTGTCGCAGAGCCAATAATCAAATAAAACCATTTGTATAAACATCCGAAAGGCCACTCCTGCACTTCACATGCAGTTGCTGGTAAAACACACTGAACGTCTCTGTGGGGCTTTTTCACATTGCAGTAAGTCTGCAGTTCACACCAATTTACATGAAGAATGCAGGTGAACACAATCAGTTTTTGAAAGTACAGGAGATATTCAGAATTTTTTTTTATTATTCTATCAGCGAATTTGCTCGGTGTCTCAGTTTTTTTGAGATTCTTGATCTTTACAAAGTTTCCTGCATCTGTGATGTTACATCTGCCTGCCAGTTGTTTCAAAGTTAAACTTCATTAACATACATTTCAAATGATTCCTAAGTTTTCATAGAGGAAAAAACATATATATGTTCTGCAAATCAGTGCTATCCATAATGGCAATTTTTCTACAAGACCTGCAGTTTGACCCACCATGGATATCAGCTTCTGGGCTACATCCTGGGTTATGGTGATCTATTTTTGCTTTAGTGTTTTTTAATTTTGCTTTAAGAACTAACCCAGGCTTTCTCTGTGGGATTAAGAACTGATAGATTTTGTTGCCCTGAACCATAGATTATAAGGTTCTGCTCCTTTAGGCACTTTTAGTTATTACTTTCAGGTTGTAAAATGATGCTCCACTGTGTTGGAAAAATCATAGTTCTTCACCAGATCACGCTTGGATTTTTGGATCATTTCCCTTGAATAGTGGCTAAATTATCAGAGAGCCCACACATGAATAGTCTAAGGATGCATTACTGTCAGCATGAGACAGTGCACCTGGAAACGTTCAAGTTTTCCTCACTAAAGGTTGCTTTTTGCTCAATTTCAAAAAGCCTAAAGTGGGTTCCTCTGGAGGACAAACCCTTTACATCAGTCCTCTGCAACCCAATCTAGGTTTTTCCGGTAGAAGTGGCTTCTATCTTCACTCAAACTCTGCCATTCGGAAACAAGCTCTGCACGGGTGGCTACCCCATCTTCATTCAAATCCTATTGAGGAAACAGTCTTAGGCACTTGTTTGACTTTCTTGGGTGTGCTAAAACTTTATTCACAGTAGCTGAATCTCCTTGAAGTGGTCCGGAGGATCAAGTAATGGTTGATTTGAATGTAGTTTTGCTAGCAGCAGCATCCATGCCTGCAAAGTGGTTTGGGATGTGTCGTCTCCTTAACAATGGTTGTCTATTTTGAGCATCTGTCCCATTTTAAAGCGACCATTTTGCTTTTCTAATTCAGTCAGATCGACAGTGTGATATGTTCTGCCATTTCCTTGTCTCAGCACTTTCCCCTAAACTAGCCAGAGATAATTGACACAAGACTAGCTGGTCATTTTATGGTCAGGCTCAAACAGAGGAAGAATTGAGCATCAACTTCATTTTCTTTAACACTGTAATTCATTGAATCTCATCAGTGGTCATGGCAATCTATACAAATGACAAAGCAGTGATGAGTAAATAAAAATAAGATTTTAGCTGGTTTCAAACCCTTTGGCCACATCTTTGGATCAGAAGGGATAAAAAGATCTGAAGCTTTTGTGACAGTGTGGACGTCCGTCACTATGACTCTGATTGATCATGTGCCCTGGCTGCTTGGCCACAGGAATATCCCTTTGGCTGAATGGTTAGTGCACATGACTCTCACCAGGGAGTTGTGGGATTCATTCCTGCCCGGGCCCTCATTGTGTGCCTTGCCACACTTTGTGTAACTGTAATCTTTTTAATTCCGTGGGTCTCCTGCTCAATTTAAACTTACATCATTGTGCTCTGCACTCTTCCATGCCCCAATTTTTATTTTTTGCCTCTTTTCAAAATTTCTAGCAGATCTGAAGTGGTCAAGGTTTTAAAATGGAGTTTTAATATAAGCCGTTTTCAGATTGACATTGTGAAATATTGTGTCTTTAACAGTAGTTGTTTTCAAATACACCACTTTTTTACCGGAACATTGCCTTTCGGTTGCTTTCACGCGGCAAGAAATTTACTAGACTGATTCTGATGAATGTCTGGGGGGTGGTTGTATACGGACAGGCTGTTGTGAGGGACACAACAGCCTGTCTGAAACTCGACCTGACATCCTGAACACAAACCCCCTACTGTCACACGTCTGGTTTGTTACTAGGGGTTCAGACGATAATAAGCCAGTAAAAGTTAGCTGCACAGGGGCCGATGTATGCTTTCAGACTCAAAGGTCAAAACGACAAAGTCCGGAATATTCATTTTTCATGGCCTGTTTAAAAGGGGTTATAGAGCGAGTGAGGGATGCATGGATGAAGCACTGAAATGCAATTACAGAGTGTGATCGAGCTTTTAAATGTGTATTTGCAAGAATCTGGTGATACGAGATGTATCACAATACAGGGGGGGATTGATACGATATATCGCGATGAGTAAGACTATATCATGATTTTTAAAACTGAATTTAACAGTAGAAAAACTCAGCATTTTAAACACTCCAACCTGTTTCATAATGAACACATCCAGGTTTATTACTAGATGTTGTTATCCACTGGAATGAAGAAGATGAAACCAGCCAACTAGCGTGGGACTTAATTTTACTACAATAAAAAAAATTACTGTAATCAATAATGGTCCCTCAAATTCTGAAAAGTAAAATAGAAATCACTATATTGCTTTTGAATACTGATGCAATATTGTGATGTAAATATTGAGATATATCAGCATATCAATATTTTCTTACATCCCTACTAGCTTTTCCATAATTTTATGTGAAGAAAAAGATAAAACATGAAAGCAAGCTTCTGATTACGGCTAATGCAGGTCTTCTGAAGGACAAACTGTATGCAGGTGACATATTTTTGTTCTTTTTATTTTATGAGAAATAAAACATTCAGTAATCTTTTAAAGTAGGAGGGGGAGAAAGCAGAAGTCAATTAAAAAACTCCTCTAAATAAGGAAAAAGGAATACTGCATAGGCCAAAAATGTTTAATACATTCATAAAGGCTGTTCTTTGGATAGTCAAGGGCGCAGGTCATACATCATACTTTAGTCAACAGTGAGAAAACATTCACATCGAATCAAACTAAGGAAAAAAAAAATATATATCAATTACAAACAAAATACAAGGTTTAATCGGTTCCACTCTTTCAATCACAACTACATAAGATCCAGAGCTTTGTAATAAAGTGCAACAGTCTACAGAGACTGATTACAAAGCTGGTACAGTACCAATCTACTGTATGTGAGGTTTAGCACAGCCAGTCTCAATGACAGCCTTCTTCTCGGGGTTTACACCCAGGCCTGCCATCCTGGAAACAGTCTGCTGAGGTTTTTGGGGTCCATTGCTTGTTGAATGAGCAGATTGACCTGCCCCCCCACACTGAGCACCGTTCCCTCCTCCACCCCTTTCAGCTTCTCCTGCAGCCGCAGCAGCACCCTCTCTGCAACCTTGTTGAAGTTCTGACTGTCACTGCAAGAGGAAGGGATAAAAGTTTTATTACAGGTAAAAACAACAACTGTCTGTTATTCTGAAATTAACGGTTTCATTTCAGCCTGAGTGGCTTCTACTTCCCACTACTCGATCACCTGGATTTACGATGGTTGTCAAGGTCTTCTCCTCCCATCGTGGAGCTCAAGGTGGCGTTGAGCTCTTGCTGTTCGTCGTGCTGCAGGTAAAAAGCCTTCAGGGGGTTCATGGTCCAGTCGAACAGAGGGTCATACAGCAGCACCTATCGGCACATAAAACAAATATTAGCTTTATAGAAAAGGCGAAATGAGGGGAGCTTCGTACTGTGGTCGGTTTGTCAGTTCTAGTACCTCTACAATCGTCAACAGAGCTTCCTGAGAGCTCCTCATCACCTCCATCGTCTTCTCACAACATCTGAGAACGGAATCAGGTCAAGGTCAGCTCATGTTCCATATCTACAGTACCTTACAAAAGTTTTCTTTTTTAGCTCAGATCTGGATACGATCTGAAACTGTGACTTGAGATCAGTATTGGGGAGGACAACAACCTTGAACCCTGAACAGAGCTAATTTAGATCAAACCTTAGACCAAAGCCTGTGTAAGAACATCAACTTCTATCCAGATGTGAATCACTGGCAAGACTCGAAGATGATGCCAACAGATGTTCTACATCAATCTACTGGTGTTTAATAGACTTTTCAAAGATGAATGGGCAGACGTTTCCATCTCTAGATGTATGGCGCTGCTAGGGACATGACACTTAAATCTGTAACAGCAACAAAATGTGCTTTGCTTTGCATCGCATAAAAACCTAATGAAACGCATTTGGCCAAACATAACAAGGTCGTAGAGGTATGGATGCTTTTGCAAGGCATTATACAGCCAACTATCGCCGCTTAACAAAGAGATTGTCTTCCATCACTCAACTTTACCTCCTAAAGACCCCCTCTACTCCAGTGATGCCCATCCCGTCCACTATGTCTCTTGAGAGTCTGAAGGGGACGGTCTCAGGGGTGGGGAGGATCTTCCCCTGCTCGAAGGCCACACCTTAAAGCACAGAAGATTAGATCATGACGTGTAACCATAATGTCTGATAAAGCCTTACAGCTGTATGCGTCACTAATGCGCCTGTTTGCGTGAATCGAAGGGCTGAGAAGGAAGAAAACCTAAGTCGATGTGAACTAGTTCAGCCGTCTGTTCGTCAATCAGGATATTCTGGATGTGTCTGTCGCCCAGACCAACAATGTAGCCAACTATGGGTGAAAGACAAAACAAACCCCAACAACATAAGAAATACAAAACCCAGTTATATGTGTTTATATGTGCTGTGGCAGTGGAGGTGAAGGTACCTATGGAGGACGTGGCTACACTTCGTGTGTAAGCCAGCCGCTTCTCCATCCACACTGCGGGATCCAGGAATCGTTCCATGCAGAAGTACCGGAACACCGGTCTAAACTTCTTGCACACTTCACTGTAGGCTACAAGCTTCTCACCAAAACCCTGAGCTTCCTGCGGAGAGCCAAGAAATAGAGACAAACAGGACTGGAGTGGCACACCTGTTCCAACCGTATATCTTTGCAGAAAAAACCCCGGCAGTTATCAATAACAAACACACAATAGTAAACTTGATGCAAAGCAAAGAGAAGAAAATTGAGTCGATGCGTTTTGGGTCTCTTAACAGCGGTTCTCCTTAAAACGTTACCATCATCCTTTTTCTGCAGGCCATGTTGGTCCAGTCCTGAGGCCGGAAGCGTTTGTGAGCTCCTTTATTGGGATCCACCAGGAACTCCCCGATGGGCACCGTGCCCGAGCACCACTCCAACACGCCGCTGCGCTGAGAAAACGGCACCACCTGAGGCCCAGGCCACACGATTAGAATTGAAGACGGTAATCACACATTCATGAACCTCTAAAAGCGACCTTTTTCCTAACGAAACATAGTGGTCACCTTGTATCGCCTGATGTTCAGCTTCCTTTTCCGAGTGTCTGTGTTGCGCTGCAGCAGCATGGAGCACATGCTGAAGACCTGTTGCATGACCGCGTCCTGCCGTAGGTCGTCTTGTCCCTGTTCACAAAGACGGGACACAGACAGGGAGTAACTGTTATTCTGCCCTGACTCGAATCGATCTTTTTGACCTTGTTTAGGTTCCCACACCTCTTTATAGTTACAATCTCCCGAGAAGATTATAATTTAGGCTAAAAAAGGATGATCGTCCTTGTTATAAAGCTCAATTTTACTTGGTACTTAAATGGCAATGGTAAAGAAATTGCGATTCTCATGTGATTTTCGTGATCTCCGGGACCAGCTGCGTCAAACGCACTCGCAGGCACAATGGCTTTCCACTAGGAGGGACACATAAGCCGCTGAGCTTGTGGGAAAATGAGTCTTTTACATTACGCGTGCTTATCTATTTGGTGCAAAGCCTGTATCATAGAGGGGAAAGAGAGTAACCCGCACCTAGGTGGCTAACAGAGTCTTTGTAGGGGGGTTGGTTTATTAGTCCGTGTTTCCCTACTCATTAATATACCTTTTGGGCTTTCCGGTGACGTCAATGCTGACCTCAGTTACCACTATGGTGCATATGCGTCGAGAGAAGAATGGCAGGCTAACAGCAAAAGGTATGGTGGCAGTTTTAAGAGAAAAAAAAAGCTTTAAAAAATGGAAAGTTACGTCGATTATTACATTTGTCACCAAAAAATTTGGGTGTCAACACCATTGTCGTCGTTATGACAATATGCATCAACCTTAGCTGAGTCTTTATGTTGCCATGCTATCTGATAATGTTTCCAGAGTTTTTGTTAGAGAATCAGTCCCATAGTATCACAAATCCCCCACTGCAGCTCATAAAGGGCATGCAATTTAATTCATTAATTTATAATGAATAAACAGACATTAGCAGTGCAAATTGGCCAAATTTTACAGTGAAATAATCACATAACAGTCTAATATCCCAATCATGCTGGAATGCTCTGTGGTTGTACATTTTTAAAAAGCTGCTACGGGATGTAGTCAATGTTTCCTGGTTCCAGTTTAAATCACAAATGAGCCCGCAAGGTTCCCAAGTCTTCAACACTAAACAATGCGCTGCCGTTTGTCAAGCACGAGTACTGCGCTAAAGGCTAACGTTGCGTTAAAAACAGTAGCAGTAAAATAGACGGTTCAAAAAATAACTCAAGCTACCTTTTCGATTGCCATCAACTCGATATTGCGGTGACATATATTTATTACTGTGTATAACTCGTCTTCGCTCATCATCGTGTACGCTCTGGCCGATCAGGAACTGGCAACTCTTAATGAAATTCATGAAGGGAAGGGAGTGACTGACTGAGAGCCAACTATCTTGTTTTTCATCATGGACTGCAGTACTCCGATTTGACCACAAGATGTTAATATTACATATTGTACCTTTATGGAAAGGCAAAATTTTTATATTTGCGATGGTAAGAAAACATATCTTCAAAAGAACTGGTTTGCAGTTTTGACAACCTTCAGATCCCCAACTGGTCGTTGAGTTCTCGTAACGTGAGCTTTGGCGACGTTTTTTTAAGATGGGAAACATAAACTTGTTTGCCTTGTTCAGTCTTATCGTCAGAGTTTCAGTTGTTGGAAGCATTCTCAAATACTTTTCTGAATATAGATGTGCGCAACATCAGATCAAAGAAACCCAGTGCCATAGGAAACAAGGATTTCAAGGGTATTATTAATTGAACTTATTTAATTCAATATTTTTCATTTTTCAAACATTCTCGGTAGAAAATGTTGAATGCTGAAATTATGCGGCCCAGCTCACTCCTTTAATCTTGCTTCAATAAGCAAGATCGAATATATATATATTATTATTAAAACACCTTAGTATCAAAAATATAATCACTCGGTGCTAAAAGGAAGACATTTAATAATCTTTTTTGAGGGTTCAAGAACGAAACAATGTTAGGGGAATCGTTATCTCAGCCATGACTCCAACAACTGGTAAATCATTTTCCTTTAAGTGTTTTCCTAATGTGTCTGCAAACACAAACACACTTTCACACACATGTAATCCAACACACCTCTCCCGCTCCCCCTCTGTGGGGAGTGTCTCTAATATGAAGGTGTGAGAGCCTGTTTGTCCTGGCATGAAAACTTGATTAACTATTACCTGAAGCAAACCTAATGGAAAATAACTCAAGCTTAAAGTCACCAGCTTATCGTCAGAGAGTTTGTGTTTGCTTAGTAGGGAAAACATGCATACCGGTATTTGTGCAGGTCGCTCTGCTGCGCCGACCAAATGCTGTGAACTTTTAACGCTTCATGTCGCACGTCAAACACCAGAGAAAACACAGGCGAACTCACTTTGACCAGCTGCCTCCTGCTCTTCCCGTCAGAGCCCACACAGTCGATGATCTTGGGCAGGTTGACTCCTCCGGCGAGGTGATAGTGGGGCAGGAAGGATCTGACAGTCACCAGGTTGTCATAGCAACCAGATGGATCAACCTGGTTACAACACAAACAATTTATTTTTGCGAGGTTTTTTTTAAAATTCAGCAACTGTTGTATAAGTTGAGCTCAAATGTCTGGTTGGTCAGTAAGGATTAATAAAGCTTGTGTGTTTAGCTCGGTGCTCCAGATCTATTCACCTTTATCTCCATGGTGGGGATGACCACATCGTCCAGGTCTTTAAGCTGCATGATGGGCTGATCGGCTGGGATGGGAATGGCCTCTGATGTGAGAGATGGACACAGAGAACACACAGCTAAATATGTACAAACACTTCTAATGTGTTTGAAAGGGTAAACCATTAAATATGAATGATCAATAATAGTAAAAAAATATGTTTGACTATCTTATCGTTGTTTACACTTATTGTTTTATACTTTATACACTTTATATTTTATAAACTTTTTATTTTTAACTTATTTTAATCTTTTTTGCCAGTGTTTCCTCTCTGGGGGGCCCCCTGCATCGGGGGCGGTGGTCGGCTGTGGCTGCCTGGGTGCCCCCCAGGTAGCGCTTGGGTGGAGGTTGGGGTACCAGCCCTCCCTCCTCTGGGCGCCCTGGGTCAGAGCCTTGGCTGCTGCTGTTGATCTGCTACTGCCGATGCAGATTGCTTTTAAGTGTGTGTGTGTGTGTGTGTATGGCTGATGGGTAGGGTTGGGAGGTTGTATTTGCGTTGATGATTTTATTTTTGAAGGGGGGGTTGTGGGGTTATTTTAAATCTGTAAAGCACTTTGAGTAACTTTGTTTGAAAAGTGCTTTATAAATAAAGTTTGATTGATTGAATATTATTTAATATGAATAATAGTAAATACTATTGTATATTATTAACTCCTGGGAGTAGAGATACTCACTAGCTCCATCCACATACAATAAAAAAATTAGCTGTTGCATACAGTATTTATCCATGTCCTGATCGGGAGGTAACGTCCGAGACTGATCGAGTCAGAAACTAAGCAATCTGGGCCGATTTCCGATCATGTGATCGGATTGGGACATCCCTACATATTGGTATCGGATAGTTAACCGTTACCATGAACCGATACATAAAATGTAGAAACTCTGCAATGATTTCACCAAAAAAAGCGTATTTTCCACTTGAAATTTTTGTTTTGAGGTCATTTTCTTTAATATTCTGTTTTCTATCTAATTTACCATCAATTGTTGTAGCAAGCAGAGAAGAAAATAAAACCTGTCTTCCAATTCATTGCATTCTTTTTGTGTGATAGAAGTATCGGCATTGGTACCTGGTATCTGCAAGTAGTTAGATCCAAGTATCGGTATTATATCGGTTTGAAAAAAGTGGCATCGTTGCTTTCCTAATGTCAATGTCTATATTTATTTATTTATGGATTATTCCTAGTTTAGAGTGAACTACTAAGACAAATGAAATCCATCGCTATATAAGTGATCACTACAAAGAGAATTAAGAATTAAAACTTCAAAGAAAAACTGTAAAAGATATTCAGAAAACCCAGAGAACACTTTAAAATATTACAATAATGTCCAAAACATAAATGAAAGAAATAAAATAAATTACATAAAAATAAATTGATAGATGATTTTGGACTTTTGCACAATACAGTAGATCACTACTCACTCTTTTCAGTTTTGTGCCTGCTAGCGTCCATGTAGGCCAAAGTGATGTAAGCGTCGCACAGGCGCTCAATCCCTCGGATCATGCTCCCTCGCTTCTTCCTGATTACAGCTATGATCTTGCGAGCAACTTCTGAGCGCTCCTGCGTGAGTTTGAAAAAACAAAAAGGTGAAAGTTGTACAAAGAGTTTTGTTGTCTGAAGAACCTGGCTTGTTTTATTGTATTCAAACACAATCGCACCAGCTCAGTATACTAACTATTATACTTTTTTTAAATTCTTTTTTTTATTTAGATACCCGGTTTGATTCTAAATCAGTTTGGATGGAATCGTTTTTTTCTGATGTCCAGTGATAAAAGTCCAAAAACATATTAAAAGTGTGCTTGGGTTGGACATTTACGGTTACAGCCAGTAAGGAGAGTTACAATCACGTTTACTTTTCAACTTATAATGAAAAGTAAACGTACAACTTATATAAGGAGCTTTTGGCAATAGTTCTATCACATTTATTGTTTCTATAATGTTTTATACTTTCCATTAACATTAAAATAAAATAAAAAATCATGAAATTGCACTAAGAAATAAACATTTCTTTAAGGATGCATATAATTCATCAATTAAAATCCCACCAGATCAAACTGCGATTGTTGCCGCGGAGCGCTCTTTGACGGCCGTGTCCGGCTGAAGCTCTCGTCTTTGTTTGCGTTCACCAGGGCGAAGATGATGAAGAGCGTATGGTGAGGATGCTCCAAAGACGCCTTGCAGATGAGCTGGGGAGGGGGAAACCACAGATTATTATGAGGCAATTTTAGAATTACCCCTTTTTTTTTTTGTAATTGCTAAATACCACAATAAGAAGATACGTTTAGATACAATAAGATTTCTGTCTTTAAACAATAAATACCTCTGGGTGTATTTCAAGGCAAACCTAACCATACATTACATATCAGGACAGGGGTCGCGTTTACCAAACTTTTCCGTATTTAACCGTTTTTTAAGGTGACGGAAAAATCTGAAGGCTGTCCATTATTTTTACATATAAGTATTTACACCGTCCTCTGACCGCTTTAAGTAAAGCGCAATTATTTTCTTTTAGCTCCATGGTTCCAGGTAAATAAATATATCCATAATTTATTCCGCTTCTCCTCCAGCGATCAACGGGCGAGAGGTGACGTTCACCCTGGACATGTCACCAGTCCATCCATCCCACCTCCATAGAGCCCAATGCGCACCAATGATGGGTGATGTGCGGCGCCTGCTACTGCTTTAACTGCAGACTTTCATCTGGTAGTTTATGGGTCAGTAAACGGCTCGTTCTGAGAGTCTTCGACTTCTGGTCTCTACAATGGGATAAATGCTTCCTAATGTTAAAACTTTTTGTCTGACTTCATTAATAAATTGCCGTCTCCAGTGCAGGAGCGAAAGCGCGGATTCTGCCGTCAGCTAAATCCCCATGAGGGCTAACCTATTATGTCCGTGGCAAAACTCCAAAAACTTCTGCAACAATCTGACTATTAAATTACCACAACAAAAAAAAAGAAACAAAAAAAAGTGAGCGTTTAATTTCATTTCTATGTCTAGTTCTCTGGTCAGGTTGTTTTGATTAAATACTACTAAATAGATACTATTGAATAGGTATTAAATCTTCAGATGATAGCTGGAGACAGGCATGCCCCCCCAATTTTTTTTATTTATTAATTTAACGGATAAAAACTGATTGTGACCAGACTTTTTTGACCCTGCCGGTCAAAATGACGCCCAACCTCTGTATCAGGAATACCATTATGGACCTCCACAAAACTGCTTCATTCTTCTGTACAATTTCCAGATAGCTGAAAATGCTGCGTTCATTACTTCAAACTGTTTTAACTGTTTTACGTTAACTGACTGTCCTTCCATCACACCGTACCGGAAGATGAAGATGGTTCTGTGTTCCTCGTTTTGGTGAAAAATGTGAAAATAAACTGTACACAGTCTATGAAAAAATCTGGATTTTAACAACTGGTTACAGTACAGAAAATAAATTCTGAGTTACGTCATTCAGGACTTCATGGAATCCTGGGTCCTCAGAGATGCTGGCCGCCATTTTGGTTCCCATGCGGGCAGCCAGCTGATACATAAGCGGCAAAAACTTGTAGGATGGGATCTGCTTCACCCCCCTCTGGAAAACAAGGCAGATGTAACAATTACAAACATCTGACCTCATAGTTTACCAAGAAAACAAAAAGAAAAAAAAAAACACACGCTATAACTGGTGAAATTTTAGATGTTACCGAACCTTCATTATGTCGTTGACAGCTTTAATGTTCGCGTTCTCCAGCCAGAGTGAAGACAGTCTGAACACCCAGGTGTCATGCTCCTCACCTTGCTGCAGACACTGGATGTAATTCTCCACGGCCTTGCACAGAAAGCGCTGCCGGTCGGTTCGGAGGTTGGAGAGTGCCTTCTCATCCAACTCCAGCTCTCTTTGCACCTTTATGGTGTACCTGTGAAGTCATTTCCACCATTACACATCATTCAGACCTGCCAGTGTGGGTTTTTTTTTTCTGGACACATTCGAAAACTGAAAGTGGACAAAAGACCTATTAGAGATCACTTTACGCTCCCTCATCAGGTCCACTTCCTCCTTGGCCTTCTCCAGCAACGCCTGCTTGTTTTCAAATTCGGATGAGTTCATGTACTTGTCGATGCTCTGGTACTGAGCATCAGAGAAACGAGCAAGAGACAGGAAAGCCTCAGTCCGCTGGCTCTGGAGCCTGGGGTCCTGGGCCCCCGAGTCTCCCTTTATCACCTCCACTGCCTGAAGAGAAAAATAGGACAGATTTGAAGGATTATGAGCTATTATTACAATAAAGCAATTGCGAGTTAAAGTAACAGAGCACCTGGGGGGACAAAAGCCATAAAATAAGCACTCCTTGTACTCGAAGGCCTGGAGAAAAAAAAAAAAAAACAGGGGCAGAGGCAGGACATCCTAACAAACATGGATATATGAATTATTTCAATTGGTTCACATGAATCTGCCACAGCCAGAGGACATGTACTATAAACTTCCAGAAATGTAATATTCATGCCATCGCCTTCTTCTGATTTATCTGGACATAAATAAATGATTCTTGAGCGTGTGTATAAGCCGGTTATTGCCTGGCTGACGGGTAATGGGTCATTCATTTCTCTCAGGGAGACCTGCTGTAACTTCAGCGGGGGTGGAGGGAAACGTATATTAGACTTGAGACCGGTCTGGTTTCATGTTTACATATTAGAATAGTTTGCTTTTCCTTTCTCTTTATGTTTGCATACAGGAAAGACTGATATCCCAGAGCAACACACTGTAGCTATGTATGTAAAAATATTTTTGTAACAAGTATATTGTAATTGTAAAATTGTAGATACATGACATAGGGGCTGATTTATCAAGAATCCTGATAATGACCGCAAAATTGCGTGCGGCGCTATAAATTTGAGTGAGTAGGTTGTCCTTAATTTGCGGCTGATTTACTAAGATTGCGTAAACAATTCTCAATATATTCAAATGAGCGGCCACTAATGTGAGCTGCACCACGGCTAGAGAGAGGAGGAATAATCCTCATGGATTCATGATTCGTCTTTGGCACACAAATTAGGATAAAATGTCATGAATTCTGTTTTTCGTTTGTCAGTAATAAATGTAATTCATGCGGGGTACATGCACTGCTCTCTGCTGCATGCTCACATTGTATTGCAGGGTTAGACTGATTAAGACTGCAGCATTTCTGAATTTTGCTATTAAAATGTCATATATAATGCCAATTGTCATTGTGGTATTGCATATGATTACTACATTTTATTAATTGGATTCTAGGAAGGTTATACAGTACGTGAGACACTAATGAGGATCCACTAGGATCATGTGCGCTCAGCGCATCTTCACCAGGTGGAGACGTTATGAGCACGCAGTGTGTTATGATGTTATGTTAAAGTGTTAATTATTCTCAGTTTATTTTGTCAGTGAATTAAATTTTTTGTTTGTCAATAATAAACTCATGTTGAATGTGGCAGCGCAAAATTAAGACATGCGTTTCAGAAGTGCTAAAAATAGACCCTAAAAGAGCCGGCGCAAACATTTTTATGCTTAGTAAATCACAATGCGCATGGAACACCTACTTCTATGCCTGTTCTCCTCCCAATGTTTTGCATCTTCTTACAGAAACGCCCAGATTGCTTATTCATCAAGCGCAAAAGCGCTAAAATGATCGCGCGCGTCTTGCTGCGTGTTTAAGAGCCGCAATGCGCTCTGAGCCGTGTTGATCGATCAGCCAGAGCCTGTTTTTGCAACGCTGAGCGGTTTGTAACAAACACAAACCGTTGATAAATCAGGCCCATAGAGTACAAGTGTGAGCATAAGTTATAAGGGGCAGATGTCATAAGATTAACCTTCTTTCTGCTCCTTTTCATTCAAGGAGCATTTAATCAAATTTCGTTTTTTTGTTTTTTACCGATGCTATTTTACTTTTGAATGAATGAAATAAAGGATCTAATCTAAGACAGACAGAAAGAGATTTAGACAATGAAAAATGAATGAAGAAAAACTTTCTTCATGTAATCCTTTCCATAATAATCCAGACAGAATTAAGCCAAATTAAATCTGATACTAATCAACTCAACTCAAGGTCTAGCAAACTTTTTAACTTTGATTTAACAAACAGGATTCTTTTTTCTTGTTGCTTTGGCTTGCTGATCACCAGAAAGAGCTAAGAATTGATTAGGGCTAAAGCTTCATATTTTTCCTTAGTCAGCATCACTAGTTTTACACATATTCCATGAACTATGCATAGCCAAAAGAGCGAGAGAAAAAAACTCAATGCTGTTTGTAATCTAATAATGAATCCTGATCTTTAAAGCTGGTGTATTTCCCTTCAAAAAAAAAAAAAAAAAGGGCTTGAAGCGGGTGGTTTGCACAACGCCCAGCTGCCGCTTACCCTCTCCAGGTACTTTTCCAGTATAACTCCCGGACTTTCCAGGCAGGTCTCAGCCAGCCAGTTCCCACAAAGCCTGAGGCACTCGGTGTAGAGCGGAGCCAGAGCTGGATTAAAATCAACCTGGTTGATATACGTCAAAAAAAAAAAAAAAAACTTTAATTCCCTCTTCACATGTGGTCTCTTCCTTCATGCAAAACTGAACAAAATTTGTATAAAGAGAATATTCCATAATTCATACTTGCAAAACTGTTAATACAACAAATCTGTGGTACATCTTTTTCAGCTCGTGTGTTTGACCTTTTCTTCCAGACTGTGTATCATCTGTCCCAGCAGGCCCAGAGCCAGACCTCCCTCTCCCTTGGCCCAGAACACTTGGGCCTCCTCCAGCTGCCATGATAAAACAGGTGAAGACACCCCGGTCCCTCCATCGCTGCGCTGCTTCATCTGATACACGGCACGCTCTGCAAGCTTGACAGTAGTTCAGGTGACATAACTAAAATGCTCAGATGGAAAAAAGTTAATTTTCCCTTCTAACTTCTAACATATATAAGCCTTGTTAAAGTATCCAAAGCCTTTTTAAAAAAAAATAAAAATTTTATCACATAGCAACAAAAATCTACAAGATTAATCCAAAATCGATTTTGCTCCATGCAATTCACTATACCTGCTGAAAAAAAGCATCCCACACCATAATCCTGCCACCGCCATGTTTCACAGTAGGAATGGTGTGCTTCTTTCATAAAGGCCAATTGTTACTTCTCAAACAAATAGCCACTATTGTCAGTGTTCCTACATGCTTCTTAGAGTTAAATTCAAGGCTTTTAAATGACTTTTACATTAAAAAGAAACATTAATAGATATTTTGTGGCATATTTAACAGCCCTACTAGCAGAGAAAAACAAAATCCTTGAAGTTGTGTTAATTTATTTCTCAGAGAAATGTGGGATGTGTAAAAGAGGAAAAACTAAGTAAAGGTGTAAATAAAAAATCAAAGAACAATTCAGCAGGCAGCAAAAAAGTTTGCCTAACAACGTTAAGTTGTTTTTTAACATTTTTTTATTTATTTTTTTCAACGTTAACCTTCATTTATTGACTTCACGTTTTCTTAGTATTTTGACCCGGGCCTCATTACATTCTCAATTTCTGGTTCCGCAACTCTTTATTTATGCTGCTTTTTTTGATCAAAAATAATCGTGGTTGACCACTTAAATTTGTGAGGATTATCTTGCACTTGTACTGCAACACGAAGAAGGTAAATACAGCACAACATTTTAAGACCCAGTTATCAAAATTCAGGATTTAAAGGCTTTTTAATGTATTATTTCTAAATTCATTAATTCAATGTTTTAAAACCTTTTAAAGACCCTGTTAGCAAACCTGTATTTTGAGATGATTGATCAATCTAAAATCCCAATGAAACACAGCGAAATTAGTAGTTATGATGCAACAAAATATGAGGTCTTCTGAATACTTTTACAAGGCAGTGTAGCGAGCGCACGTGGAGGCCACCTGTGTATTCCCAGCTTTGCGAGCCAAACGACAGAGCTCCAGAAGGTGGTCCATGAGCACAGAGCTGAGGCACCGGTTGTTTTCCGGGTCTTCCATGCGGGATAGCAGGGTGTGCTGGGCTACAGAGCGCAGAGCCAGAATAGGCTCCACCACAGTAAAGTCACTATCCACAAGCAGCTGGGAGTGCTGCCGCCACTGGCTGCACACTTCCCTCAGAGTCACATCGGAGAAGGACCTGAGAGGAACATGCACAATTCAGCTTAGCAGAACCAATCTGATTCAGCTCTGTTCTACTGCCGCCGGTGGAGGTGCAATTACCTAACGAAGAGCTGTTTGACGCTCTCCAGCTCCCTGATGCTCTGCAGGTTCCTCAGGGCCGGATACAGAGAGGACACAGCCTCTAGAGTGCCTCTGCAGAGCTCCTCCACCTCACCCGCCCTGCGCAGGCGGACACACCGCAGCTGAGTAAAACGATAATCATTTAGGCCCAAACTTTGACGTTTCAGGCGTTCCACCATACCTGGCTCGTTTCAGGGTGTCGTCGAATACGCAGAACTCTTTGTCCCTCAGTGCTTGCAGGGCACAAAACAGAGATTCATGGAAGCCATGGTTGGCTTTATCACTTCTGAGGACAAATAAAAGTTCAGGTGAGACGGGCTTTGAAACATAGCAGAACCGGCCGTTTTGCTCGGGTGTCGTGCCGTTTCCTCACCTCTCCGACAGCTCACAGTCCCAGTGCGTGCTCCTCCAGGCGGCCTGAAAGCGGCGCTCTCGCAGCTCAGCACCCCACTCCACACCTTCACTCTCCAATCCCCTCATATAAGTAGCCAGGATGCTGCTCAGCCCAAAGTTCTGCATGCCCTGATCAGATAAGGGGGAAAAATGACTAGAAATATTCCAGGATTGATTTGCGGACATTTCCATCATGGTATTAGGCGTCATTTTCAGTTAGTTCAAACTTAAAGTGCAATTTTCATTAGGGCCTGGCCGTACGGCTTTTTTTCTACTGGTGTTTTCTTAAAACATTTTTTTGCAAGATACCATTTTTTAAAAAACAGACCTGAATTCAAAGTCCAACTAAAAACAAGCTGTAACGTATCGTTGTCAAACAAGATGGTAGTTCCTGGACAGACAGATATCACTCTGAGCTATGGAGTCCAAGTATTGCATTGGCAAACAAAAAAATCTTCATAAACAGAAAATTGGATTAATCTATAAAATGGTTTGTTCGCTGCTTTCCTAGCATTTGTACATTATGATAAACTACATAAATTTTTGTGCCTCATACTATTTTACCTCCACAATTCCTACAAGTCGGGTAACTTCAGGTAGAGAAGAATGAAGATCGTATGAAGTCAGGGCCTTCCCCCACATAGCTTCATGTTCATATGTTCGTATCCTGCACCAAGAGACAAAGCAGAAAGCCTGTACAGTAATGTCTGCATTCTACTAGGAGGAAATGGTGCTTTGATAAAGTATACATACCCCTAGAACTTGAGTACATTATGTCACCTTGCAGGCACAAACCTCAGTGCAGATTATTAACTTATTTTGTGACAAAGCAACTCAAAGACGTGCATAAGTGTGAAGTAGAGGGAAAAGAATACATGGTTTTCAAAGTTTTGCAAATAAAATCCTCTAAAGTGTGGCATGCATTTGTAATCAGTCCTCCTTAGGTCACATTCTTTGTTGCTAAATGTTTTAAGTCATTTAGAGTGGACAAGACAGGCTCTGTAAACCTAATTATTGATGGAATTCAACTTTTGCTTGGAGCTGAAGCTTTCTGTTGTAGCTATGGTTGTATGTTGAGTGTCGGTTAAACTTCCTGCTGGAAGACGCCCCCAGACTCTGGTCTTGGGGCGCCCTCTGGGAGGTTTACTTCCAGGATTTCCCTGTATTTAGCTTCTTCCATCCTTCATCTCTAACCAGCTTCCCTGCCCCTGGAGCAGGAAAATTTCACCACAGCACGATGCTGCCTACGCCACGTATGATGTGGGGTATGTATCGTCAAAAAAACTTTACATAGTTGTTAGTAGATATAGTCCCAATAAAACACACTGAAATGTGTGGTTATAATGTGGCGAGATGTACAGAAGTATAGACGGGTATGAATACCTAACAAAACAAGGACTAGGAAAAAGAAAAACAACCAGAAAAACCATAAACAGATTTCTACCTGGTGAGTGGACTGGTCATTGTTTCCCCTCCACAGCCGTAAAGACTGTCAGGCTCCCCAATACTGCGATACACCTCAATCAACAACTCCTATAAAACACATTGAATATCCTCGTTATGTTCCTGTTTAAATTATTCCATATAAATGGTGTATGAGACCAAAATGAATGAAACAAATCCTCAAATTGATAGCTAAAATAAATCCTGCATGCAGTGCAGACCTGGAGACTGATATTGGTGTCTTCCATACTCTTCTCAGTCAGACTGGAGATGGTGAAGTTCTGGCTGTTCTCCTCGAAATTGATCTTGCGTGTGCCCCTGGACTTGGTTCTGCACATTTTTGCAAGACAAAACTAGTTAGGAAATTGTTAAATTTATCGTCGGTTTATACAGACAGCGCTCTGAAAAGTCTTCTTGGAAAACCTGTAGCTCTCCTCCATGTTGGCTCTGATCTTATCCACGTAGATCTCCGCGTACAACAGAGCGGTGAAGTGAGCCGAGCAGGCCTGAGCGGCTCTGGCCACCTCCAGGTAGTTCAGCTCCAGCCAGAAGTTGGAATCGCACACCGTGCCGTAGGAGTTACTGCAAGAGGGTCAGGAGGTATCATTATAAACACATTTTAGAAACACAACAGATTGTTTATGAAAGATGAACGGTTGAGGAACATTTACAGGAGGCTCTCTTGTTTTTTTATTTTTTTAACCAACATTGCAAAGAAATATGAAGATTCTTTTTAGGGATGCAACGATACCGATACCGTTCTAATGTACGCTCCTGAACCAATTTGTTAAATGTGAAAGCTTAGCAATAATTGCAGAGAAAATTTTTATTTTAAACCTGAAACTAGTTTTCTGGTCATTTTTATCTAATTCACCATTGTTTTCACAAAAAGCAGAGAAGAAACTAAAACCTGTCTTCCAATTCATTGCAGTTCTTTGTGTGTTTAAGTATCGGCGTTGGTATTCGTTATTAGCAAGGACTCAGATCAACGCATAGGTATCGGTTTGAAAAAAAGCGGTATCGTTGTGTCATGGGAAACTTTATATTAAGAATGATCTGTTCTGTGTATTCTACTGTGACTCAGTTACTGTGTGCTACTTCTTCATGATATGTTTCCCAACCTGATTGTATAACACTGTATGACTTCAGTCAGGTCAAATGAACTGATATAAAATTCCTACACCCTGTGTTGCCATGGAGACGACCCCCTGTACACTGGACGTCCTGACATTTTGCAAGATTGTCCTTCTGTATCACCCGAAGACGCCTGAGAGTCTACAGTCGTCACCCTGAAGAAATGTTTACTGATATGGTATTGATATTAGTAAGGTTGACTGAATCTATAAAAGGCTGTGTTAGTTGTTGGGAAGTATGTCAGTTTTTGCACGGTTCTATGTAATGCTGTTCCTCCTTGATTGATCAAACAAGTCTGTATTAAAACCTCCATAAATCTGAAGGAATTTCTCTCATCCCTTTATTAAAAAAGATTATTTTTAAAGGACAGTTGCATCCCTAATTACTTTCTTTTTTAACGCACCAGCAGCTATTACAGGACATCTATCTTATTTTATTTTTACCAAGATGAGAAGGAAGAATATGATGGAGAGATAAGCTGCCTGAAGCACAGATGGAAATGTTATCACAACAGACCTATCAGCTTGCACCGGTCTCTCTTGGTGTCTCAAGTAGTCAATGACAGCCAGCATGGTTCGAAGGGAAGTCTTATCGTACAAACCCTGGCTGGCAGAGTCCGACTCTGTGAAGAGTGATAAACATTTCAACACAAAACATCGAACGAGACGCGCCGTGCTGGTTTGTCACGGACTCAAACTGACCAGAGTCAGAGTTGAGAGGGGTTGCGGACCGACTGGCGGCCTGAGCGCTCCTGGAGCAGAAGCTGAAGAAGTCCTGAACGTGGGAGGAGAGCAGCTCCCTCCAGGAGCCGTTGGGGTCGTCCAGCAGGATAGAGTGGATGATGAGGGGCAGCAGCCTCTGGCAGCAATCCACCATCACCTGGAGACGGACAGAGGAGGTCAGGAGAGGTTTAGTCTGGAATTATTGATCAGTGACCAATATCAAACATTAATATAAAGCAGAGTTTGACACTAAACAACACTGAACGTTTCCAGAAAAAAAGGGAGCACAAGTTTAAGAAGTATCTGCTCTGTAAAAAACAACTAATGACTTTAACACTTTACAGAAACCCTATGAGCTCACCAGACACAGAGGTCGTGACAGCAGCAGTGCCTCGCTCCTCACCCCTCCACTGTCCAGCAGTGCTGTGCACAGAGCCTTCAGCCAGGCCTTATGGCACCCCGCCTGTGGCACCCAAAACTCCTGGCTCTCCAGCTTCCTTTTGGCCTCTGAACTCTCCTCAGCACTCACAGCAGTCACCTGGTAAAAATTGCCAACATGAAAACAAATACCACAATAACACAACAAATGTCAGGTAGGCTGTAATTTAAGGTAGGTTATTATGTCTTTTATTATCATTGACACACAGGGTAATTCAAAAGGCTTACAGACCAATACAATGGACAGGGATATGAAGAAGGCAATAAAACCACATAATAAATGAAATTAACCATATAATTTTTTTTTATAGACATAACATTAAAAAGAAAAATGTTAGAATGCTATATTAAACAAATTAGAATGTTGGAAGTTATATAAATGAAAAGATAAAGCAATCTTTTATCTTAATGTGAAAGTTACAGTATCGTTACATCCTAAGCACATGCTTTAGATTATTTTGCGATATAGATTTGAGGCCCTATCGTTCATTCCCAGCAGATCTCAGGTTTTCAAGGAGTTTCTTTTTTTAGTAATTATTCTTAAGAACACCATATGTATCATTTCTATCATGGCAAATGGTTCCTACCTGACCAGTGAATCAAATGTATTTTTGCCAAAGTCAGCTAACAAGATTATAAAGTCTATGCTTATAAAAACAGGAAGCTAACGTACTGATCTGGGCACTGGTAGTTAATAAATCAATACAAGATTAAGATTCTTAGAGATCACTGTGGCATGTTGAAAACTACCTGACTGAGGAGTTATCATCTACAACACAGCTAAGGGCATTTTGAAAAAGATCAACAGTGTTGGGAGTAATGCATTACAAAAGTAACGAGTTACAGGAATAGATTACTTTTTTTCAGTAACTGAGTAATGTGATGCATTACTTACAAAATATACAGCAATATATTACTAGTTACAATGTCAGTAACTCAAATGCATTTTAAGTGGTTTTTCTGGCCAACTAATGCAAAAGACCAAATCAAGTTGGATACGGTAG
This sequence comes from Apricaphanius iberus, assembly GCA_028564705.1. Lineage (NCBI taxonomy): Eukaryota > Metazoa > Chordata > Actinopteri > Cyprinodontiformes > Aphaniidae > Apricaphanius > Apricaphanius iberus. The sequence goes on from JAPXFQ010002758.1 coordinate 787,171, forward strand.
AACCAGACCCACCATCCACTTTCTGTTGCTCAAAACTAAAACATCAGAGAATCAGGACGGCTGAGGAAAGAATCGACTGTACATTTAAGCAGCGGCATTATTCACACTGTTTTCCTAACCATCTGTTGTAAGACTTCAGACATCATAGTCTCATCTTTGTCAACCATCTTTTTGATGAGCACTTTCAGCGCCTTCTTTGGATTAGATTTAACAAACATTACCACGAAATAGAAGGCATGAAAAGCAACTTGAGACTAATTTAATTTTGATAAATTGGTGTCAAAAATACAGTATTTGTGGTGTGACACTTGTGTAAAATGTGAATTGATAAGTTACGGTTGTTAGAAGTCGTGTTAGGTATTTAGGATATTTTGCCAAAAGTAACTTAAAGTAGTGTAACTCAGTTACACTTTTAAGACAGTAATATGTAATGCAAACACATTATATTTTTGACATTGTAACTAGTGATGTGAAATATATTACAATTTCTTTGTAACTTGCCCAACAATGGGTATCAATATACTGCACTGTTCCAGTGACACCGAATAAATCTTTGATTCACCTTGTTCTTGGCTGTTCGAAATGGATTAAGGTAAGCCAGCATGGGGTCCCTGTTGTCCTTATGTTGGTCCCAGAAGTCGACGCCGGACTGAGTGGCCAGGATGTTCTTCACACACTGTGCTGCAGGTCGCCTCACCTCAATGCTGACAGAAACCAATGAACACCATCATTAGCCCAATCATCGCGTGCTAAATAAGCGGATAGTAAGACGATCTTTTGTACCGCTGCTGCGTGAGAGCTTCGTTCATGCAGTTCAGGATGATGTAAAGATGCTGCAACTCGTTGGAGGTGAAGAGAGATGCGGCTCTCTCATAGAGGGGGTCTCTACCGTGATGGAGGGCGATGGTGGAGAAGTCAACTGGACCCAGCTCGCCAAGACAGGTCCCGGCGGCCTCTGCAGCAAAAGTTTAAACGCGACCCAGGCAGAATCAAAGAAAATGTCGTGACAGTGTGGTACCGATGTCACAGCTGAGGTAAACTCTGGATCTTATTTTACCTAGAATGTCGACTCCTCCGGGGTGACTGGCAGCCAGTTTGCAGAGCTGGAGCAGACTAAGGACCAGCTTCACCAGAATGCTGTCAGTGGGGTTAGCTGCAGCAAAACAAAGATAATATTTAATGTTCAAAGACAACGGCTTGCATACATTTTTTTTAATGCGGAGGCTGTTTTGAAGTGTCACACCGTGGCAATCTTTGAGAAGCCCTCGGATCTGTTCTTTGTTGCGATGCAGCTGTCGGGTCAGCTCCTTTAACCCCTCTAGTCTGGTCAGGGGTAAAGAGTCGCACGATGATGCGGAAAGGAAATGAGTTATTTCCTGTAAAAGAATAAAGAAAAGGCAGTGCCTTAAAATGTATTTCTAACCTATTAACTTTCCCACGTTTTCTTTTTCAACCACATAGTTAAAATGTATATAAGGTTTTTGGAACCTTACTTTAAAGGGAGTTTTTACATGAATTTATCATGACACTGTGACGTTGCATACGTAATGCGTACCTGTCTCAGTGTGAAGCTGCCGCTGTTATACTTGAGCTTTTGCTGCACTGAGCGCAGCTCCCTGAACTCTGGGATGTCAGGAAACGGCTCCAACCTGCTAATGGCTCCTTTTAGTTTCTGCTGACTCTCTATTATGAGGAACTGCAGTAGACTCAGTACCTTGGGGACAAAACAATTCAAAACTATCATGTACGCCAACCTAGAATAGGTAACAGATAATAAACGCTCACATATGAGACACTGATACTGATTTGGCACATCCTGATTTGATTAATGGGTTTCAACTGCTGCTTTGGGTAATTAGCGCTCCTATTAATCTTCCAGTTGCTGAAATATTTCTTATCGTTCAATATATAAAACAATCCAGTTGTGTTAAAAACATACTCATACGTTCCATCAGATTCGAGAGCGCTGAATAACTAAACATGCAGCAACTAATCTTTAGCTTACCTGCTGAGAAATAAAAGGCTGTGCGGTCACCTGGGCGGTGAGAGTTCCCACAATGACCTGAAGGTGGCAGTCAAGAGCATCATCACAGAACTGCAGCGCTGCCTGACACACAGAGGTGAGCAGGTCGCAGCACAGAGAGAGGCTCCTGTTGGAAACCTCGTCACAGTGAAGCGGTCTGTGGTTCAGGAGGAACATAAAGCTGGTGACTTTGCAGGTTTTGGAAACACAAATAGCATCAGCCCCCTCTCTGTGCAGAGTTCACTGACCTGCTGTTGATGTGGTGGAGGAGAGTGTAGATGATGTCTCTGAGGACGAAGGCCCAGGCTCCTCCCAGACCATCCTTCACCTCCCTGAGGAGCAAGCTGACAAACAAATGGTACATGAGGAGGATGCGGTGGCGCTCGTAGCTGTTGGTCGTCTCTGCTGCGCGTTCGCACACCGCCAGCAAGATCTTCTGGATGGAAACCTGCAGCCCATAGACAGAGGAAAGGATTAACTTTATTTTATCTTAATGACAAAATCTGACTTAAGGATTAAATGAGACTCTGTACCGGGGTTTTAGACAGAATGGCCACCAGAGACTTATGGTTGGCGCTGTGGCATTTACTGAGGTAGTCCAGGGTAGCTTTGATGACATAGGAGCTGAAGTACGGAGGATTTGGTACGGGATCCAATTCTCTGGGGGACATGAAGTGAACTTTGTTCAGATGCAATTCCAACCAATCAAAGAAGAGGCAGAGGAAGATTACAGTTAGTGTGTTAAGGTTTCGTTACCCAGTAAAGCGTTTCAGGTCTCCTGAGTCTCCGTCTGCAGCGCAGCTTTCATACAGAGTCATCAGCAGCTCCACCACAATGTCCGGCAAGTTACTGTGAATCAGGCTGTCGATTTGCTTTGGGAAAATTTCCAAATATGAGCAGATATTATGGCTCTATAAAGGTTTTTCGGAAAGACTGTTTAGAATATTATATTATTTTCACATGGAAGATATAATTGTATCAGATCATCCCAATTTTACTGTATAGACCATCAATAATAACAATTTGTTTTGGGGTTTTATTTTTTTTTCAACACATCAGGGCCACAGGCCTGAAAAATTTAAATCACCTAGATATGCAGACTGCTTCCAAAATAGTTTGTGCATTCCAGTCTGGTACTCTGATACAATGTCATCTGTGCAGTAAGTCCAGTCATTAAATTTCCTTTCCACTAAATATTCTGCCGTCAACAGTTTTTTCTGCCTTACAGCAAAGTGGAAGTAATGGGAACAAAGTCAGCTCAGCCACAGAGTTTAAAGCCATGTAAAATCACAGAGCGAGGTCAGTGGATCATAGCACCAACTCTGGAACTTTATGTAGCCTTCAGATTAGCTCAAGCAATTGAAAACTTGTTCAAAACCTGACTGACACTTAAGTTATTACCAGGGGTGTCACTATCTCGATTTTGTATAGAAATCAATCAATATTACATTACGACCTTGCAGATGGAAATCAAATGGAGGATCGCGATTGACTCCTGCCATGAATAGATACAATGCATCGCACTCAGGACTCCGTAGAAACAGTTAGCAGACAACCGTCTCATCACAAGGAACCCCACATTGCATTTTCCCTAAGAAGTAACTCTCACCAGTTCTCATACAACTCACAACACCTGGTGACATTTTAACTGCCTGTATCACATCCCCCGTGATCAGAGCACACGTCTACAGAGCATTTTAGCTGACGCTAGCAAATAGCTATTAGCTAAGCTACAGCTCGACCACGGCTAGGATAGATGAGGCAGCGGGACCGGAGCTAAAGCCGCTCCTTCCAAATCACTGGTCAGGAAATGTTGAGTTCCCAGCGGGTTAAGTTCACATTCACCTTGAAATCAAGAGGACCACTGTTAGCTGCATTTTGCATGGTCAAATGAGTTATCTGGAGCATTGTGTCTCTAACTAACTATAAAGAGTCACTAGATGGCAGCCACCCTGTGTTACTAATAATTTCTGTTATTTAAACAATACTGTTACACTTTTATCGTAAATAAATTACTTCAATTTAACCATTAATGCCTAATGTGATACATTATAAAAGAATAATAAAGATTGCATTAATTCTACCTTTTAAAATAAGATTTACTGTACAAAATTTAATGAATAAAACCAATGATCATAGAGTACTCTTAAAATGACAAAGGACTCTGTACTGTAAAAGAAAAAAAATCAAATCAAATCAAATCCAATGGAGGATTTGGAGAATTGTGATACCCCTAGTTATTAATCATATTATTTATCTATTTCTTGTAAACCTTCTTTCTAATGCCACCCTGGGCAACAACGTTCCGGGGAGATATTAATAAGCTATTTGGTGTGAAAAAACTTCACTAGTGTTCACAAATTCCTGACCCAAACCTGACAGAACCCCTTTGGGATGAAATAGAGCAGAGACTGTGAGCCCGGACCTTATCATCCAAAATCAGTGTCTGACCTCACAACTGTACTTTTAAAAGAATGGTCGATAATTCCCACAGACACACTCCTGAAACTTGTTGTAATCCTTCCCAGAAGAAATCCTTATGATCATTTGAAGCAGATAAGCAAATGCTTTCAGTCTTACAGATTAGATTTCATGATGTTGGTCATCTTCTGGATGTTGTAAAGCACAAATATAAATAAATGACTAATTTAAAACTAATTTAAAATGATAGTTAAGTAACTCAAATTATTAAATGTATCATTTGAAAGTTAATAATTATAAAATATTGATTACTAAACCTGGTAAACTTGTTCCTTAGTTATAAATCTGAACAGTTTTGTTTAAATCAGAAAGTCCTTACTTGCTACTGCTTTCAAAAGTCCGTTCAACTTAAGAATATGCAGTGTGCATATACCTAAACACCACACGAAAGAAAGGTGTTTCTGATTTGTGCTCAAATTTACCTGTTTGCCCAGACAGCTGGCATCTTTGAGGAGGTCATACACTCGGTGGGCCTTCTCTCTCTGCTGTGCGACCTGAGAGTCATGGCCCTTTAAGGCGAAGTAGGGAAGAATGTTCACCATGATCTTGGGGAAACAGTCGGCCAGTAAGTGTCTCCAGTCCCTCTCGAGGCACCGGCCGATGGACTTCACCTGCTCGAAGTCGTCCAGGAAGACAAGGTGGGGGATCAGCACCTGGTAATAAGAGCTGAAAACGTTGACATGAGGAGGTAAGAGTAAGAAAAACCTTGTTTGTTTAATCTATGTGCGAGGGGAAGAAAAAAAATCACAATTTTCTGACTTATAGAAATCTTTGACTGTGTTATGGTCCAGCAGGCTGTAGGGGAAAGATCCAAGAGTGTAGCGGTCGTCTGACTGCCTCTGTGAGAGCCACTCCGCCACCAGGTAGTATAGGTGAGAAGTGATGAAGGCTTTCACACTCCTGTAGCTCTGCACTTTGGACACACTGCACAACATCTGCAATGGAAAAAAATAAGCTCAGCAGCAGCTCCGCTCAGTTACGAGGAAGGCAAGGCTGAAAACAAATAGAATCGAGATGATTTATGTCATTGCCGCAGGAAGACCTGTTACCTTCTTGATGAGCTCCTCCTCAACGTTGTTCTCTTTGTAGGACTGAAAGAGGGCGAACAGACACTGCTTCTCGTAAACGGGGCTACAGCACAGCACCACCGACAGACTCCTCAGCAGGGTTGCTTTGCGGTTCAACACTTCGTCCGGCTGGTCCTCTGAGGAGCTGCCCCTCTGTGTGACCACCCGGAAGAGAAGGAGGGCATCAGAAAAGTTTACGCTAAACAGATAAAAAGGCAGTTCTTTGACGCAGTGCAACGCTGCCTGATCTCACCGGGAGCCTCATCCCCTCCTGAGCCTTCAGGTAGATGTTCTCAAACGCTGCCTGTTGGTGTTTTAAAGGCAACATCTTCCTCTTGTCTGACCGATTTGGTCTTAAATCAAGAAACAGACTGCAGCCAGAGCAGAAAATGCCAAATATTATTAGAAAATACAGAATCCAAAGAAGTAAGGATGCAACACTAACACTTTTTTCAAGCCAATAAGATACCGACACTTGAACCCTAATACTTGCAGATACAGAGTACCAGTGCCGATACTTCTACCACACAACAAAAACGCGGGAAATTGGAAGATAGATTTGATTTTCCTCTTTCTTGTTATAACCAATGTTGGTGAATTAGATAAAAAAAGGAAATATAAATTACCACAAAACTAAAATTTCAAGTGAAAAATTTAAATTTTTTGTAAAATTATTGCAGAATTTCCACAGTTTAAGTATCGGTTCATTGTATTGGTTACCTAAACGATACGAGCACATTAGAATGGTATCAATATCGGTGCATCCCTATAAACAAGTCTTGTGAGAAGCTTAGACAGATAGATCAGTGTAGGTTTTAAATGCGGTACCAAGGTTTTAGGAATGAACCAAATTAAAGGATTAAGACAGACTCAATTATGGAAAAGAAACTGATTTGGAAGAGCTCTGGTTCATCTGACTATTAGGATGCCAATGAAAAGGAGACAAAACGACAAGGATTCTTCTGGATACCCTCCCACCATCAGCCATACCTGGGACTCATCAATATTAACTGAACCTGCATGATTAGACTTTTATCATTTATTAACATTTACATTTTCAACTCGTTTGCCCCAAATCTCCTGTAACTCAAGCGCTTAAAACTGATCATTTACATCTGCCTGTTTAACCAGTTTATTTAGGTTTGCCTTCAGTAAAGACAGTGCAGCTGCAGCTGAAGCATACCTCTCCACAGACAGAGCTACCAACATGCGGACTTGGAGGTGGGGATCTGCGAGATGAGATGGAAGAACGGACGATACAGGAGAGCCGTCCTCCGTTTCGGCCTCTCTGGAAGGCAGGATAGCCCACTTACAAAGTGGGTCAGCCTAAGAGTGAGAGGATGCAAAAATATAACTTATAAGTTAGGCATCCTACGTATGTTTTGTACCAAATTATATTTGTAAGTGGAAGAACTAGAGCAAAATAAAATCTTCTTAAAGGCGTTGTCTTTACCTGCAGCAACGCGGCGAGACAGCGCACTAAGGCGGCCCGCACGGTAGCCACACATTTCCCCGTCTGGTTCAAGATACTAAAACAAGTCAAAAAGCTTTAAATTGTACATTTCTCTGTAGAGACACATTTAATAAGAAATGTGTTTGTGGTGCGAAAAAAAGAGGCTTCTTACCAGAAGCCAGACAAGACTTTTAGAAGAGATCCTTGCACATGTTTCATCTCATCAGGGCTGTGACGGGTCTTCCCCAGGCTCCGTATGGAGGGTAACAGACCGAGCAGCACAGCGGCACAGATATCCTGGTCATGACGATACAAATAACACAAGTCCCTGTGGAAAAAACAAACAAAGACATACAGCTTATCAAAACGTAGGCAGAAACTTGAATGCTGTTCACATCTGGTCAAAAACCACACACACAAAAAAAAAACCCAGCATTTATGTTTTGGGGAGGAAACATTTACTTACGCAAGAGGACGTAGCAGAGCATCAAACTCCTCCGGAGACAGCGAGTCCTCGGTAGGGAGTTTCTCCAGCAGGACAAGATACTGAAACAGTAGCGCAGTTTAGCTAAAGCCTGTAAAAAAAACAAAAAAAAACAAGCATCGACTAGGCTGACCGCCACTAACCATGTTGAGGTGCAGAGCTTTGCTGAAGTCGATCTGATCCAGCAAGAGCAGCAGCCGGCGCTGCACCTCCGTAGGTTTAAACAGGAGGCCGTGGATGGGCTGGGCAGAGCCGCACTCGCACAGGAACTCCAAGACCGACAACAGAGCCAAGTCCTGCTTTCCCAGATAGTCCTCTGTTAGAAGACTTTTAGCACCTGTTTGAGTAAGAGAAATTAATCATCCACTGAAACTTATATTTTGATCAGTTTTACGTCTGAACAAAATATAGTGTATTTTCTTTTCTTTTTTTCTTTTTGCCTTTTCCAAAACCGAAAAAAAGAGGATCTCACAAGAGCAAACCTACCACATCACATAAAAAGCAGAGTTCACTGTTTGCTCAACATATTTGGCTACTATAGAAGAGTGGCCAGGAGAAACCTATAGGACGTCCTGCAAACAGTTTGTCACAAGCCACGTAATGGAGACAGTAAACATTAAAACTAAAAGCTTTGGCCTTCATGGAAAACACTACCCAGCATGAAACACGGTGATGGCAGCATGTAGCTGGGGGGATATGGGCAAAAAGAAGGCCTCTCAGACCTTCACCTTTTTCACCAGCTGCTTTAACAGTTTTGAAGGTTCTTGTTAAACTTTGTGTAGAATCCTTTCTGAAACAGTGCTTACAGGGAAAGTACAGTTTTTTGCAACCTGGACTTTATCTATAGCATGTATTATGTTCACTTACTCACTCAGATATGGTTGGAGCCACTTGGAGTCCTTAGGAAGACGTTTATATTCAGTCCCGATCAGTATATATATATATATATATATATATATATATATATATATATAAGTTTTGGGGTTTTTAAAGGCTTTTAATCAAACCGATTCCAACTTGCACCAACCAGTGATTTCAATGACGTCGCAGCCGTCTGCCATTGCAGCTACAGTATAAGCAGGATGCAGAAAGAGAGCCTGTAGAAGCTGAATTTAGTCCACTTGGTCATTTTTGTTAATGTAATTTGAAAACGATCAAACGCGAAACATTTTGATGTTTGGCATAGCAAGTTCGGTCTAGCCGACCGCCGTAGAGCCCAGAATAGGAGTCCTGCTCAGACTACAAGTGGGATTGTTGAAATTGTGTGTTAGTGTAGTTGGATTGAAAGCCTGTAAAACTTCCCCTCTGATGCCAACCACACCTCCGAGATGCCCCAAACTCACAGGGAAATGGCTCTAGGTCCAAACTGGTCTGGGTGAATAAATTAACTTAATGCATGCTGAAAATAAGGTCCAGGTTGCAAAAAAGAACGTACATTCTATTTTAAGCCCAGCAAAGAAAACAAAAAACAAAAACCCTTTCGCCTAGTAACTTTCAAATCGATTAAACTTGGGAGTACGCACAGCTTCACGCAATTTCAGCTTTATAAATCACACTTTCCCTAGAAATCTGCTCAGATGTTTTGGGATCATATTCTGCCCAGTGCACACATGCACTTTTTGACATTAACAGTCAATGACTTAACCCAGCTGATATCAGGCATTTTACAGGTAACCTTGCAACCAAGAGGCAGAGAAAACGCAACATGGAGGCATGGAAAACTTTTCTTTTTTTTCCCCAGTGTTTATCTATATAGAGTTTTACTCAGCCAAAAGGGGGCCAAAGTGCTTTACATTTAAAGACAAAAATATAGTTAGGAATAGAGCTGGTTATCAATTCAAATTTCAAGAATGGATTTGGTTTAATTTTCTCAAGAGTTATTATCAAACATCATGATCCGACTCGATCCAATCTGCTCCAACTCGATATTAATATGGGTCAATGCTATTAAAACCATTTCTTTAGCTGTTACATGGCTGTAACTCAATGAGGCCACATTTGGCGAGTAACAGTCTACCAGGAAAAAACTGTATTAACCCTTTTAGAACTAAGCCTTAAAACATCTGTCTTGACGTTTAATTCCTATTTTAGCTGTTAAAAAAAAGGGCAGACTATGTGAAGCAATTAAAAAGATTTTTGGACTTCTATACAAATGTTTGGGGATTTTTTGTTGTTTTTTTCAACAGCAAGAATAAAGGAATAAAAAAATGTTAAACAAGAAACGGGTAAAAATAAAGGATAAACATAAAAGCAGCAAAAAAAGCGATTAAACAAACATGATGCACAGTTCCAGAGGGTAAGTCCCAGCTCAGCACATAGATCTAATAGTACTGCTTTAAGAAATCTACATTGGCTCCCCTCTATCCAGATGCTGCCAGTGGCGCTTTGAGGGCTGACTGTCGGATGTGTGTTCTTGTTTGTGCGAAGCTCGAAAAGTCTTGAAATGTGGCTGAAATTCACAATGATGCCATCTCACCGGGTGTACTGTTGGTGTCCTCTGTGCCCAAAAACTTTGTAAGATTTAGTGTGCTTAAAGTTGGGTATTTTTCTGCCACGTTTATTTCTAGAAATCCCAAACCTGGCGTAGAGAGCAGCTTATGCAGTTTTTAGACCCCGTTTTGTGTGTAACCCAGCTTTATAAACGAGACCCCAGATTAGGGCTGGGACGACGCGTCGAGGTAATCGATTACATCCACAAGTAAAATACGTTGACGCAAAAAATGTGCGTCGATTCGTCATCACTTTCAAAACAAACATGGCGGGAGTCCAGTAGTTGCAGCATGAGTGAGTCAGTTGACTTAAATACCTCCATCCAAACTCGCAGTTCAAAGGTGTGGAACTATTTTAAAATAAAGGGAGCGATTCTGTCGTCTGCCGGCTTTGCAAATGGCTTATAAAAGCACGACGGCATCCAGTAGCAGTTCCAGCAAATGATTAAACACCATTAGTTTTCAACTTTTTACTAACGCTATGTATTTTACCCTATAAATCATATACACGAGCACGCACACACGCACTCATAAACAGAAATTAACACTCAACCTCTTTAAAAAGAAAACTTATTTAAGCTTCTTAGCAGCATCTGGTGTACAGTATGTTACTGCTATCTGGTTAGTTGTTTTTTATTTGTGACCCGTGTTGGCAGAATGAGTTGGAATGCGCACAGAATGATTATGAGCAAACGCCGAAAACGTGAGAGAGTGTTATTTGGTCGCGGTAAACATGTTTGTTAACAAAGGTAATGCACTACCTGCTAAATTGAGCCGTCGTGGACTTTAATACAACATGTTGTTTAAGTGCTTTCAAAAGCAAACGGACAACGAACTCTTGATTATCAGGTGTAATAACGCCTCATCCTGTTTGAATATTAATTGTTACTTAATGCTCCTCCAGTTTGTTGGATTCAAAGTTGTCATATGATAAGTAGAAAAATGTGCAGCATTGTATTGTAATGAACAGCGCCTCTCTCCCTGTTTATCTCTTTTTTGTGTGCAAATGTTATGTCAGAAACAAGACAAAATGCAGCAAAGTAAATGTTTTTTTATGAATGAAGAGCACTTTTTTGCATTAAGTGAATGTTAATTTTTTTTAAATATTTTTTGGTATTTTCTTTTCTTTATTCATATGATTTGGTTGTACAACATTTAACTTCTTGTTAAATGTAACCTCTAACAGGAGTTTGTGGTAATACTACAACTTTATTTGGGATTTTCTTTTACAATTAAAATGTGTTCAAATTAAGAAATTTGTATATTTCATTGGAATACATAAATTAATAAATGTCAAATTTTTATACAAATTAAATAATGGGCAAATAACTGATAATTGAATCAACATCAAATCGAATTTAAAAATTAATCATTAGATTAATTGATGCATCGAAAAAATTATCGCTAGATTAATCGATTACAAAAATAATCGTTTTTGCCCAGCCCTACAGATGCTCTCTTACCTGGTCCAGCACAGGAGTCAGCGTTGTCCTCTTTGTGCCCGTGGCTCCCGTTGGTGCTGCTGTGGGCCTCCTCGCCATCTTCAAACAGGTCGAAGTTACCGGCTTGAGGATGCTTGGTCGTCTCCCACTCGTCGTCCACTAGTTCGTCGTCATCCGCGACACTGACTCGCTTGGAAGCATTGTTCAGCTGAAGCGGTGAGATTAAAAAAGTCAGAAAGTCGGTTCCCGTTCGTGAAATCCGCGTGTAAAGATAATCTCAAATCGGCCACATACCACATGCAGTTTGCAGATCTCTGCTAGCTCGCTGAGCAGGCTGGCGGGCAGAGTCAATAAAAATAAACCCGAAGAGATGGATCCAAGTTTGTTCTGTAGAACGAGTGATCCGCTTAATCGTTTGAAGCACTAAAACACTGTGGTTATTGAACTTTTCATCAGAAACATCACAAGAAGCAGGCGACATTACCATGGGTTTCCTGTTGGTACACTGTGTGCAAAGCTTCATCAGTGATCTGAGCGTGCACATGACTCTCTCTTCGCTCATTTTCACTTTGACGCTGGAAACGAACCCACTGAGGTCCTGAGCCACAGCCTGGTAACAGCAACAACAAAACCCTTTGAGTTCATATTTAATTGCAACGTTTTAGGAGCACAGAGGAATCACTGGAGACCAGATGGATTGTCCAAAATGAAGGGAGCGTGAACAGACCTTCGCTTTGGCAAAAAGTTGTGAGCGGCAGGCCTCCTCCTCATTCAAAAGTCCTGCTGAGACGAAAGCTGCCAGCACGCCCGTCAGCTGGCTGAAGCAGCGCACCAGGCACTCAGGAGGGGTGGATTGAGACTACATTGGAGCAGCCAGGACGAGCGTTAGTTCGGAACCGGTTGAACACACAAGTGCACATCAACCTCTACTCACATCCGGAGAGTAGCAGCTGAGCAGGCTATCGGCCACGGAGAGCAGGTTCCTCTCCAGCTTGTTCCTGAGGGCTGGAATGGCAGCCAGCTGACTGTCGGCAGACGCCGCCTTCGCCGGCCCGTCGTCTGTCACTCTGATCTCTGACGGCAGCGTGTTGAAGCTGAACTGCTGGTACAGTCTCTCAATGTCCTCCACCTTGTCTTTGGCATCGGACGAGACATCGTGAATAGAGAAACTAAAAATAAAGAGATGATAATAAATTTTGATGATAAATTTACAATCTACAAGATAAAAAAAACTAAGATCTCCTCTTTTTTTTCTTCTTCTAACCTTTTTATCCCTTCAGCATCCAGCAGAAACTTCAGCCCAGCTCTGGTGTCTTTGAAGGTCAGCGACACCAGGATGCTTGCAATAAGATTATGAGGAAAGTCTCTGCAAGCAAGAACACAACAATAACCCATAAACACTTTCAAAGACCACACAAAATAATGATTTCACAGACAAAAAGAATACATTCAACAATAAAAGTCAATGAACTAAAGTGCACTTTCACAAAAGCTATAGACACGTTGAAACGTGACGTCACGCACCCAAGCCCACGCCTCCCAGCTCCTCTCTGGAGGGCAGAAAGACGTATCGCCCCCACTAACTACTGTTGTTAGCTGACAGTTGTCAACAGATCGCCGCTACATGGCGGTGAAGGAAAAATCTATCAGCATGGTTAATACGTGCAGCGCTGTAGGCTGCAGAAATACAAGAAAAAAGGACAGTAATGATATTTAATAGGTTTCCAGCTGACGAAATAAGCTGCCGTCTATGACTGCTCATCTCCTACACTGGAGGTATGTTATTATGTATGTATGCATTGTTTGCTTATACTGTGTAAAGTTGAGGCATGATGATCAAATAATGTAGATATATGTAAACTGAACTGGCGACGGTCATATCTGAGGAGTTTCTACTGTAGTTTATTAGCTGTTTAAAATAGACTAGGAGCTAGCTCTTTGAGGTTGGCTCTTAGCTATATCTGCTTTCTCACATGTTACTGGTTGTACAAACGGCTGCCTGATAAATGTAGGCTGTAAGTTCATTATTTTATTTCTTTACGCGCGCCTGTTTAAAGCCGTGGTGCTGCGCTCAGCCTGACGTTGATGTCATTAGCTAGCTGTTCTCTACACAGAGTTCCAACGCAGCCTGATTTGTAAGATGTCGATTCGCTGTGAAATTGCTTCATAACTCCATGACGTGTTGTTGTCTTTGGGTTGTGAACACGTCTATGACATGTCCGTAATCTGGTGAAGTTATAAATAGTGGACTGTCGGGGGTTAAACTGGCTGAATGGTAACTCGGTTGTTGTGACTCATCAAACTGTGTTGATGATCGGTCGGTATAAAATGTGTACGAAGAGTCGAGCGCTGGGAGTTGTCCTATTGATTGAATCCCTTCTTTGCTTTTGCTGTGTAAAGTCAAGGCAAGTTGATCATATAATTGTAGATATCTCCATAGTGATCTGGCAGCAGTCATATCTGAGGAGTTTCCTCCTGTAGCTTTTAACTAAACGATCATAAAAGGTGTAGAAGCTTTGCGCTATATACAGCTAGCTTTCTGAGTTCACTTTTTTGGTTATCTGCAGAAAGATGGTTTAGGTTTTATTTTGTTTGTCTAATTGTTCGACCACAACTGCACGGCTTTGAATAGCTGAATAGTTTAAGCTTTTTGCACTCCACTGTTGTACGCATGCGTGACAACACCCGAATGAAAACAATGACATTCAACCTGTCTATAGTGTTTTTTCAAAGGTAAATAAGTAAATCCATTAAACCTTTTTTGTGTCATGTTACCACCTCTACTAGTTTATAGAGATTTTATGTGCGATACACATCAATAAAACCTACCCCGCCGCCGCAGAGTATAGAGCGAAAGCCCTGCTCAGGCTACAACTGTCATGGCGGACGGCAGCAATGTCATTGAGATTGTGTGTTAGTGTAGTTTGATAAAAAGCCTGCAAAAACACCCCTGCACACAACAAAGAAGGACTTCCAAGACGCCCCGAACTCAGAGAGGAATAGTTCTCGCGATTCATAACGAAACACTGGTTAAACAAAGGAGTTTTGTGGTAGATAATGCCTTATTTAGAGGTGGCGCTTTATGTGCCTCCATTGACTCCAATTATATGGATATACGCTGATTGCAATTGGACATTAACTTCTCCTGAAAGACTGCAAGTGGCTCCAAACTTGCCTTGGTGAGTAAATTAACTTAATATTTTCTATAAATAAGGTCCAAGTTGAAAAAAAAAAAGCTTCCCGTTAAAGTAAAAGCATAATGAACACGTGAAGAATAAGGGTATATAAAATAATATCTTAAGTATGTTGTAGTGGAAAAAGAAAAATGAATTAAGTTCTATTTAAAGTCACTTTGAGGCAGAAAAACTAATGTTGAACATCACAATGAACACAGCATCCTCCATGTTAAAAAGGGAGGTGGTGGCATCATTATATGGGAAGCTTCTTTTTTTATGAGGTAAACGGCTGCTCAGAGTAGATAGGAGGATGCACAGACTTATCCAGGAAGAATCATGTTACAGACTGCAAGTGACATTATACTAGAGGGAAAGTTCTCCTTCTAGCACAAAAAAACCCCTTAGTGTCAGATGAGCTGAAAAGAATTGGAGTAAAAATCCCAATGAAACAGGAGATTATGGTTGTAGCAAGACTAAATGATCAAAGTTCACATTCATATTCCTAAATTGGAATACAGTGAATAATAACATAAAGTGACCAGCAAACCAGTGGTATAAAAAAAGCAACCTGCAGATAATGGGGTGAGGTGTGCAGCTATCCTCCATCTCATCATTCTGGTCACTCATCAGAAGCCAGGCTATGAGGCTCTCCTTCAGGTTAGGTGAGGTGCTCCCATCCGTGGTCGCCGGGTAGTCAAAACCTGAACTTAATAAAACACTCTTTGGGACAGGGCATGTCAGCAGGGCCTGGGCAAGACACAGGGCAGCACTCCTAAAAATAATAAAATAAGATGAAACAAAGGTAGAGATGAATTCTAAACATGGGTACAGATTTATATAGGTGTAAAACTAGGATGACTGTAGCAAAAAAACAACAATTCTGACTCACTGGGTCGGTTTGCATGTAGATGCACGGAAGAGTTTCCAGAACTCCCTGTCCATATCAATCAGCCCACCGTGGACTATAGAAGCCAGCAGGTCCAGACTAAGCGACTCCGTCTGAGGCGAAGTGACCCCGCGCAACGCAAGGGGCCATATCCGAACCCAAAGCCTGCCCAGCTCCGCCCTGTGGGCCTGAGCTCTCTGAGGGATGCGGGCCTGGCAAAGGGCCATCTCCCTCAGGCAGCGTAGCACGTACGGCCCCCTATCCCCCCTACGCTGCTCTGCTAGGAGCTGACACAGCACGGACAGCAGCTGGACCAGCTCCTTACCGGGCACCATAGACGGGTACTTACAGGCGAGCACTGCTGTGATCTGCAGCCTGAGCGAAGAAAAGGATTAGCTTCAAATTGTACGTGGGACATTTTTTTCCTAATAACTGCATTTTGATTGTCGTACCATGGTATGACATCAAAGTCACTCTGCTGCGGTTGAAGATGGTCACGGAGTACTTCCCAGCCCATTTCTATTCGCCGTCGCTTGCTGGCTGCTCCGTGGATGGGACTGCCCATCTGAGTGGCTCTGATGGAGGCCTGAGTGACCTCCAGCACTTGGGCTTCACTGTCATCGCTGAACAGCTACGGAAAGCCAAATATTGAAAGATGTCATGCACATACAGGACTGCAACTTGAAACCCAAACCCAATCTGCTCTTTGCAGGGATAAAATGTTGGGGGAGGATTCTGACCAGGTGGCAGATGTCGGCAGTGAGTTCAATGAGGTTGTCTTTCACAGCTATGTGCCTGGTCCCGGTGGCGTACTTCCCCCTGCTGCCGATGTGGCTGATCTCTCTGACCAAAGCGTCGTACAGGTTGTACAGCAGACTGTGCCACCTGGCCCAGTCCTCTGCATGAGCACCTAAACAAACAAAAAACAATCAATAAAAGATGACCCATTATTTAATTTGTGTTTTTATTATCAATAATAAGTTTTAAATCACATTTCCATTCATGTCAAACACTGTTTTAAAGCAAACCCCGGAGTCAGGATATTGTTTTTGAGCCAATTCTGACGTCAGAGTTTAGACATTTTAAACGTCTACCAATAAAATAAAAAATATTCTTCGGCGAAAATTTGAACTACAAACTGTTGAGAGGGAGGGGCGGGGTGAAGAACCTGATGTAATAAAGATGCAGCTTTTGACTCTGTGGCTTTTTAGCGGTGTAAAAACTTGGCAAATAGGTCTGAAAAGCCTCTAGATTCTGTGACGGAGTGACCTGGTAACTGTGGTTTTAAAAGCCTTCCTGCTGGATTTGAACAGCGTGTGTGAGAATGGAATCATGGATCTGGGCCAGAGGACACTCCCCTACAGCTGATGGTTATTTTAAGCCCCGCCCGTGTGATTCAGCAATCGTAGCAACATCCCCTGAAAGCTCAGAAACCTTGGATCTCGGAAGGCATGTTTTGCATGATGAGAACGAACAAAGTGATCTGTAATGGGGTGGGACTAAAGGGACCCCTGTTAGCATTGCGATTTATTTGTGTATTTTATGTATTGTAATTACTCTTCCAACAGACTCTCAACATTTCCAAATCTTACAGGTTTCATGCCAGACACGGGCGGTTCTGAATGGGGCCCAACAGGGGCCAGTGCCCTCATGAAACTGGTCCTAGTCCCTTTCATGGCCTCTGTACTAAAGAGAAATTTCTTCGTATTTTCCCTTTCATACTTCAGCATGAGTCCCGCTGTGACACGGCTCTATTCTCCGCCAGAATGCTATGTGAACTAGGTTAGCTTTCAAACTCCGCCCGGTCCTTTAATATACTTTTGGCCGGTCGTATCGAACTAATATCATTCCGCCCGCTCAAGTTGTACCCAGTGTTATCATGGAGCTCTTGACTCAGGTCTAGCTAAATAGACGATGCGGAAAAGCTAACTCCACGGCGGCGTTGTTGTTAAACCAGATACTTTATTAATCCGGTCACAGAAGTGCTTACAGCCGCCAGAGCAGCGCTCCCAGTCACATAAGATGCCACCAAAAAGAAAATCCAATCAGCAGACTCTGGAAGGCTTCTTAAAGAAGAAAAGTGGTCAGTTTAAGTGCTTCAGAGTAGTATTAAGATTCTGTATTCATCTTAAAAGGGACATACATTGTTCAAATCAAAACATTTTCAGATTTTAATGGTGGCATTGTAATGTACACCTCCAAGTGTTATATTGTTGCTGCTGCAATATTTTGAGTTGGGCATGGACTCTGATCCTGAATGGGAAGATAGTGACACAGTGAAGTTGATTAAAGAGCAGAATGGAAATTTGAAACCATTAAGTTTATCATTTATGTTGGAGACGTCTTTTACTTAAGAGTATTTTTATTTTATTTGTATAAATATTCTGTTGTTAACGACAAAGTTAATAAATGAAAATGAATATCGTGCTGTTGCTTACATTTACATTATACGGTCAGCCCCCCCCCAAGCTGGATACTTTCATATTATTGCTGTCTAGTCTGTCTCTATGTGGATCTCTTTCTGTCTCTATTTTTTAGGGGCCAATATAATACATATAAAACAATAGCAAAGGCAGACAGCCAAAATGATTGCCAATAAATTCCCCACCAGTAAAAAAAAAAAAAAAAAAAGTACCTTAAAATTAAATCCTGCATTATCTGCCCATTGTGGGGCTCGCATATTTCTTCCTGGTCTATTCTGCACATTCTGTATATATTTCAAAAATACTTTTAATTATTCAAACATCTTTAAATATCCTGCTCTGTTGCACATTACAAACTGGGTATGACACTTTATCTGTATATTTTATCTTAATAACTGCATAGTACTCTGCTTTTGTAACTTGACTCTATAAGGAAGAAGGCCCAGCAAAGGCTGTACTTTCTGCGTCAGCTCAGAAAGTTCAACCTGCCTCAGGAACTGCTGACCATATTCTACACAGCAATAGTCCAGTCTGTCCTGACCTCATCCATCTCTGTCTGGTTCGGATCCGCCACCATGGAAGACAGGGACAGACTGCAGAGAACAGTCAGGTCCTCAGAGAGGATCATAGGTTCTGATCTTCCCTCCATTGAGGACCTTTTCCGGGCCAGGGTCAGGAAGCGGGCCAGAAAAATCACCACTGACCCCTCACACCCTGGCCACAATCTGTTTAGGCTCCTCCCCTCAGGCCGGCGTTACAGAGCGCTGTACGCCAAAACCACCCGACACAAGAACAGTTTCTTCCCCCAGGCTGTCGCTCTGATGAACTCTGAATAGTCACAGAGTGTGTGTCCACTCACATGAACAATAAACTAAAACTCTGCACTGCTGTATATACTTACTGTATATACTTACTGTACAATAACCCTGGTTTGGTGTATATATTATCCTTTATTTTTTATTCTTATTTAATTTTTTTTCCCCGTTTTTTAATTTCACTTATTTAAGTTCTGTACTGGAGAGAAAAGTTGCCGGAGTCAAATTCCTTGTATGTGTCATACTTGGCCATTAAAGCTGATTCTGATTCTGATGTCCATAATGTTTTTTTTTCTTTCTGGAATCTTAAATGGTGCTCTGTTCTTGCTTTTTCTGATGTTACAACCGAATTTCCCCTTGTGGGACAATAATAGATTGTTCTAGTCTATTCTACACACCAGAGAACAGTCTTAATAACTCAATGTGGATTCCAAATAATGCATCATCATTTTTTTAATAAAAATAAATATCCATATATCCAATACCCGAATTTCGGCTGATAATATTTACCAGCCGACATGTATCGGCCGGGCCTTAATGGTGATATGCGCTGACACAGAAACCATAACTAACTGATCCCATGGATCAGTTTCATTTTTCTTACCTTCACAGTTTAAAATTAACAATGACTTATAAATTGCCGTGTTTCAGTTTTAGCTTTAGCAATATTGAGATCGGATCAGTTTTTCTCTGCTAGATCAGGGCTCCTCAACCTGCAGCTCTGGAGCCACAAGTTTCTTATTAATATATTAACCGATGAGACGTCGCCCTAACTTTTCTGTTTCATTCTTTCCTTCTGTGTCTATATGAAAAACACTGGCCCCATCCTGGTAAATATGATCTAGAACGGCTACTGATGTCCGGTTAAGTTTTGCTGTTCTAAGCTGATCTAAGCTTCTATATATGGTTGTTAATAAAAGTACTAAATACCACAGATCATGCAAGAACGAAGGTGTTGTTATGAACACTGACCATTTTCTAATTTTAACATCCACCAAAACTCTACAACTCAATCAGCCTACAAAGTTAATAGATTAAAATTAACTGGCTTTTAAAATCTTGTTAATTGTCTATAAATCATTGAATATTCAAGGGCTTGAAATACCAGTCAAATCTGAACCATGTGGATCCCTCGATGTCCATAAGACCAGAAATAAAGAAGGGAACGCAACATTTGGTTTCTTTTTCTGGAAAAATTCTAATAAACTGAGAAGTTGAGAATCCATTGCTCCTGTAAATCCGGACCAAAATTCACTACTGTTTACTGCAGAATTCCTGAAAAGTAAAAAAATTACTCCATCAGAAAACTTTTTAACAACTTGGCAATTTTTTGTTTTAGATTTGCAAAAAAATATGAATCTATTTTATGGTGGTAATTTTTTGATTTTATTCTTTTATTGTATTTGCTTATTTTAAGTAATTTTCTTTAGCTCCATTCCTTTATTTTCTGGTAAACCACTTTAAAATATCATCTGTGTGAATGCCGCAATTAAAATAAACTTTCCTTGCTTTGACTAAATGGTCCAAATTTCTCTATAAAAAAATCAAATGATATGAAATTTCCAACAAAAAACCCAACCCTGTGTAGCACACTGAACATGAATGCTAAAGTTAGGACTTCTCTGGACAGGAGTAGTTCTCCTTTTAAAATGAAACATCACCGAACCTGCGTCTTGTGTCTTGGCTCCCTTTGGATGGTGAACACGGAGCTGCAGGTCGAAGAACTCCACGATCTCCTCCTTGAGGTTCGCACTAGGCCTCATGTCCGCCCACACGTTCAATAAAGGGGGAAGAAGCTCCTCTCCGAGACGACACACTCTCATCCGACAGTTCATGGCGGAAGATCTCAGGAAGATGTTCAGAGCGGAGACGAGATGCTCCAGGACGCTGAGGTGTTTCTCCTGCCTGCCAGGGACAGCAGGTTTACCACAGTTTATAAGATAAACATAGCCAATGCAGAATGCAATGCATATTGCGATAAAAAAGTTTAACCTGGCGTTAAGCATCGCTTTAGAGAAGAAGTTGAACAAACTGTCGTTGAATCCATCCGTTTGTGAGCAGCAGCCCTTCACCACTGCATTGATGACTCTGCTCAGCAGCACACGGTTGATGGATTTGGAAGAAGAGCTGAACAAGCCGCAGTACAACTCTAAAAGACCTTTAGATTTAAAAAAGAAAAAAGAAAAGAGAAAGACACAAGATGATATGAAAAAAACCTAACTGATGACAAATTAAGGGACACACTAGGAAGCAGGTTCAACATCCTCAGGGTATTTTTTAAATTAATCACACAAGCTAAGAAAATATTGTTTGTTGACATAAAGTTTCTCTCAGATCAGCTACGAGAGTCCAACGAAGTGATGAAACTTAAAAGCAATCGTTTTGGCAAGTGACAGCGTTTACTAATCTGGGGCATCAGGCGTGAGATGGAAAAATATTTCTGAACTTTATTAATCTTACGCCAAGCAATGGCTCATCACCAAAAAAACTCATTGTCCAAACACCAGAGGAAGCGTCAAAAAAAGCTAAAAAAAATGTAAAAAAAGCTAATCAGCCAGTAGAAGAACACATTGACGGCTATAACGCAAATAAGAAATGTTATAGTAAATGTTGAGAAATGTCTAAATATATTTTTTACATGCCATTTTTCAGTGAAATAAATTAATTAATTAAAAATAAAATTTATTTTCTGATATTCCTTTTATATCATTATATAATATTTTAAGATAAGCTGTCTCATTTTCTATCACAAAAATATATTGATGAAAAAAAAAACAATGTTAATATTAACTACATGGAATGATGTAAAGATGATACGTTTCTTTCAACTCCAGTTTCGATTGAGAGGCAAAAAACCCCACATACAGTAAATTAAAGTGTTGGTAGAGAACTTATGTATCTAGGCTTTTTTGCACAATAGTAACTTTGTACAGTATAAAAGATTAATCTATCCAATAATATTTTCACTTTATTATTAGGAAAGACTGAAAGCAACAGAGCTGCAAACAGAAACATAATTAATAGAATCCATCTTTATAAAAAAATTATAGTAAATCTGATCAGTAGTTTCACATTTTTATAATTCAGAAAGGAATAACATTTTGCTAAGCACTTTATAAGGTCAACAGAAACTACCTTCGACCAATCAAGTTTAGAGTTTTATAAAACGATTATGCAAGTTAGAAACTGAACATTCAAATATGGACATTTTGAGAAGTTTCTCAGATTTTTTCATTAACATTAATTGAAAAGAAATCAGCTTTGTGGTGCTAAATTACTCATATGGATGTTTTGACCCAGATGGCCCTCAGAATAAAGCTTTCTTAATTCTTTGACCTTTTCACACCTTTAGAGTGATTAGCCACTTACTCTGCCACTGTTGCCGAGGGATGTCACACCAGTACTTGCGGACAGAGAGGATGTCCTTCAAGAGGAGGCTGCTGTAATTCTCTCCATACGCTGAGCAGCCGAACGAACTCTGCAGCACCTCCATAACGTGTCTCAGCAGCTCGCTGCATTTCAGACGAGGCCCACCTGCATTCAAAAGACCCCTTGGCATGTGTAGGCTACACTGCATCTTTAAAGATTTTAGCCTTACAGTGCCTAGCTAAAGTGTTCATTACCACTAAATAAACATTGTGACACTTTATCATTTACCAACCCGAGAAACTTGAATGTACTTAATACAGAATTAAAGTAAAGTAAAAGGCTTATAAAGTAAAAGGAAAACTATTCTTGACATTTCTTTAAATATAGTGGCTTGGAAGGTAAGAGTTAAACACAGTAGGTTGGATGATAAAATATTGTTTCTGTGCATGCATCATATTTTCCATAAGGATCATTTTATCTAACCTTACAATTATCTAACCTACAGTTGGACTAGCCTAAGACTTTGATCGTACGTTTGTTTGCGTAGCGAATGAAGAATTTGACCAAGCTGCACGTCTCAGCCATCTTCTTCTGCCGTGTGGCCAACGTATTCGCTGTGACATTGGATTTACTCGACTGCATGCTCTCGGTCTCCTTCTGGACAAAACGCTGCAGGAATCTGATGACGGGGAGAGAAAAAAAAACTTGAGCAAAAATAAATACTTTCATTTTTTAAAGCATTTTCCTGGAGTGGGTTATGAAACGTAAATGAAGGCAACGCCTTGCAGAAGAAGATAAAAGTGGAAAGATGATTTGATTTAAACAGGGCAGTAAGAGAGTCTTAGAGGGAGAGTTAAGTTAAGCTAAATCAGGGTGAAAGTTTAATAAACATTTATATTCGATCACCCATAATATTAATCGGTATCTGTGGAGACTTACCTGAGAACAGTATCCCATGTGAGCTGATTGGAGCCTCTAGATGACGTCCCAGATGTGCGATCCAATTCTTGTATGACCTCTTTAGATCGAATGAGTCTTCTGAAGCGTTCGGCTTCTTTCTGGTTCCATGAATGAGGAAACAAAATTAGTAATAAACTGTCTGATATGCTAAGAAAGAAAGAAAGAAATCTAATTAATTTCTTTGTTTTTATGTCGCTTGTTTACCTTCCTCTCTGTCGCCTTGTCATTTTCCAACCCTCTGCAACAGGCCAGGAGATCATGAAGAACCAGACTCATTGTGGCCTCAGTTTAAAGCCTGCTGCACGATAAGACAATACCAACATCTGTATTACTAATAAACTAATGCTCCGCCTCTGCCATGCAAAACAGACCACGCCTGAGCTTGTTGCTTTAACTGTTTCCATAGAAACAGAGAAGAGGGAGACGCAGAGAGAATAAGCGTGCATTCCTGCAAACTACATATTGGTGTTTTTGCTCTGTACGAACATAAGGAAAACACCTGAAATTTCACCAAATGACTGGTGAAGAGGGGAGATGATATTCCTCTGACAGTTTCCTTCGAAGACAGTAGTGCTGTGTTGATAAACAAGTATTTGAACAACCAGAATCAGGTGAGCAGACCTTGTTTGCACCATTTATTAACTTGTTCTGAGGTCTCTCAGATGGTTCTCACAGAATTATGACCTTACAGTGTCATAAAACAGCAATGGATGAGTCCTGGATCCTCAGGAGTAATAATCTCAAACGTGTAAGGACTGAAGGTGCCCTACTTTACAACACCGCTTTGCCTGTGTTAGGAAACATTTGCAGATAACAGGTTTGTAGGCTGTTATATTTTCTCACTACAGGTGCTTGAAACCATGTTTCTTTTGTCGGCCATGGTTATCCCAAAGAAACATGTTAACAAGCATCATAAAGGGGTTCGGTGTTGAATATTGTTGTTAGTAAGACGGAACCCATGAGATTACATTTTATGACATGGTAAATCTGACTGAAATCATTCAGAATGTATGGGATGTTGATTCTGAATCGGTAGTAGATCACAGAAACATCACAAAAAAGATCCATCAATCTGAGCCAGTAAAATTTGTGATTTCTGTCAATCCCAACACCTTTGGTCGTGACTGTGTAAAAACTATATAAATAGTTTAAGATGTCTTCATTTATAATCCAATTCCATGTGTTGAGCGAGAAATCATCTGATGTTTCCGTTCCAATACCAACCTAGAAAAATCCCAAGTGAGAAAGTTGCAATGGCGCACATCACTTTGTAGAGTTAAAGGACTGGAAAATAAAACACGAACCGGAGTTATATTATGTGCAGAAGATCATTTCAAATATGTCACTGGGATGAAACAAATCCACAAAACAAAAGCAGCGGTATAATGGGTCCAATCTGCATTGTTGTGGCCTTTTAAGTGGAAACCATCAAGACCAGAAATTGACAATCCAATAATGATCCATGCTTAAGAAGGGAACATGTATCAGCAGTCCCCTCTAAAGTACTAATCTCAAAACAGTTAAATACGCATAACTTCCATTAAAAGAAAATCTCTGCACATGTAATCTGACCATGCACGCAAACACACGGGAATCGAAACTAATTGTGGAGTTGATTCACAGAGCTCCATTTAAACTTTCGTTCTCTCAGCATGCAAACCGACCTCGCTGGTCTAAACTGACTGGAGTCCCCGATCTGTAGCTGGATCAGGTGCTGGAGAACGGTGGAGGTTTCACATCTCATCCCAAGACAATCTTGCCATCTTGACATGGGGAGTGCAACTTCACGCACACTTACGCAAGTCACGCAGGACAACATATTCCCGCCCCGGGACGAGCCTGGCGATGCTTCATTTACTTCCTGGTCGTAGGAAAAGAGCGGAAACGAGTTGACCTGATTGCTGGTGGACGTAAATAAATAGTACAGACGTTGCTTTGAGTACGAAACAGTTCAGGCGTTTCTTTAAGTGTTGTAGATAGTCTCCGGAATAGCTGACGGTTTTATGTTTATCTAGCACATTACGGGATTTTCAGAAGTGTATAGATTCAGAATGGACTACAATTCCCAGAAACCTGCTCAGTAGCTCTAATGTGCTACTTCCGGGTGCTCGAGTTCCCCGCCAGGAGTTTACTGAGGATTTCTCCTGCATTATAACGCAAATTACGTCCTTTAATATGGGCCCGTGGAGCGACTTTCAGTAGCATTTCTTCGAACATGTAGCTATTTGTTAGCGCTTTGTTGTTTTAATTTTAATGTATCCCCCCCACAGCTGTCATGTTGCTCCCATCTGACGTCGCTCGGCTTGTTTTGGGTGAGGACTATAAGCTACAGCTGCTCGTAGCATTAGGTAGCAGCCATTATGGAGTGAGAACAGGGCAGCTTTACTGTGGCAACTAGCTAATGTCTGTCTGTCCTCCCTTCTGCAGGATACCTCCAGGAAGAGGGGTTGTCCGCTACAAGCCAAGCCTTCATCCATGAGAGCCCAAACCTGAAGGAGTACGCCGAACACAGCACAGGAGATGGGACGATCCCTGCGTGTGTTTTCGTGAGTCTTGAGGCTCTCTCTCCACACATATGTTTCTGTCTTTAACATGAGAAATTATTGATAGTAAACAACATTCCCCTTACATACCCACAGTCTATCTTTGGGAAAGGGCTAACAGCCATCTTAAACGAGTATGTGGCTGCAAAAGCAAAAGGTAGAGGTGTCTTTCATGCTTTACTGTGTGTTTATTTAGCCGTTTTCTCCTTAAGCAGGTTGCAATATCTTTTTTTTCCCTCCTAAAGATTCCGGTTATGAAGTCCCTCTTGTGCTGACGTCGTTGTGGAAAAAGCTGGATTTCACCTTGAACCAAATCAAGTAAATCATAGACAAATTAAAATATTTACTCCATTAATGTTTAGAGACTAATGTTTATTTGCTGATCTAATATCTATGGCTTTCTTTTTGTAGGTCTTTGCAGAATACGCCTGCTATGTCTGCAAGTCAGAGGAGTAAGTTTTGTTTGCTATTTTTAAATGTTTTATCATTAAATATTACTGGAGAGGTATGAATCGGTTTTCGGTATCGCTGTATACCAAGGTTTAAATTATGTTTTTGAATGCCTACACTTTTTCCATTATACTGCTCCTAAAATATAAATTGTTTAACGAAAGCCTAAGGTAAGGTACTGCTGCTCATTACTAAGTTGTTATTGTGCACCTCCCATTCGCTGGCTGATCTTCACTTTAGTTTATTCATATTCACAACATGTGAATATGAATAAAGGCACTTTACAAAAAAAACACTTTTCAAAAATGTGATGTTAGCACTTATTAATCAGTGCATTAGTTTCAGTTCATTATTTCGATCAGTTGAACCGTTTTCTATGTAAGGAATCCCAGCAGATTATCTTGAGTCATTCACTTGCCGCCTTCACTACTTCTAGAAAAGTAATGTAGCGAGAGAGAGGAGGAAAAACTCTCCTTTAACAGGAACAAACCTCCAGCAGACATTGACTCAGTACAAGCAGCCATCCGCCATGACTGACTGGGAGTTCGAAAAGAAGCATAAGAGACGCAAAAAAGGAACAGAAGAACTGATGCGGGAATTGAATTGAATTACAAAATACTTTCTATGTTAAAGAAAGTATTACAGCCAAACCAGATGTAGCTTCTGTTGAGAGAAAAACACAGAGAGAAAGCGTTAAGTTACACTGCAGAAACAAAATGTTCAACTGCATCAAGTTAAGCTTCCACAGGCTCCCTTTCCGCAACTTGCGCAGAGTACAGCTGTAATGGCGGACGTCTGTGACGTCATTGAAATCACCAGTTAGTGTAAGTCGGAATCTGTTTGAATAAAAGCCTCTAAAACACCCCTGAAGTCAATACAACACCTCTGAGACGGTCTGAAGTCACAGGGGAGTAGTGCTAGAGATTCATTATAAAACATTGGTGAAATGAAGGAGGTTCGTGGCAGATGATGGACTTTGGTGGCTTCAATACATCCCATTATATGGATATACTCTGATTGGGACTGGGTATAAACTTCTACCAAAGAACAACAAGTTGCTCTAACCGTGTCTGGGTGAGTAAAATGAACGCAATTCATGCTATAAACAAGGTCCAGGTTGCAAAAAAAAAGGTTGCTTCCTCTTTACGGCTAGATAGAATGGTAAAAGCTTGTGGGTGAGCTGTTTCAGAGAAAAGTTATATTGTTATCCAGTTTTTGTCTTACATTTTTTGCTCAAGTTTAACATGTTTATACCTGCTTAATATCGCATTTATGCTTTACAATATTTTTTGTTGTGTTTGGCAAAATTAGTTCAGTTTAGATGGTGAAAGGAGCATTGAATGTTGTGGATTTGACTTGAAAACCACCAGTTTTTAAGAAGAAAAAAATTAAATATGTTCTGAAGGGTTTGTGGAGAACGCGTTTATGTACGACTATTATTTTCAGTATTGACCTTTTGTCGCTTATTGAATTTGGTGAAAATATTTTTAGTTTCAGTTAAAGAGAAAAAATAATGCTGGGTTTTAGTTTTTGAGCAAGACTTGGAGTTCTGTGGGGAAACATCAGCATTTATACTTATATATTACATTTTAACGTTATTGTTTGGATTTATACTTTTAAAAGCTGGTGTGTCTTTCCATTTATGTGTGTAAAAGGATGCTCTCCAGTTGTCTAACTTTTGAAAGTTCAGGGTTAATAGTAAAGCCGAGTCTGCTACTAACCAGCCTCTGTCCGTTGCAGTGCGTTCACGCATCGGGGTGGCAAACATGGCCAGGCAGCGGGTCGTTACTGTGTCCTCTCCGAACGGCATGGTCTGCTCTTCCGTCTCTGAAACCAGCTCCTTCATCAGCCCTGCACACACCACCCACAGCATGCTAGGCCACTCCACTCCTGTGAGCTACAGCGGCCCTCAGAGCAGACCAGCATCCGGTGGCATGGCGCAGCAGCGGGTTCACGATGCGAGCCGATTACTTAATACACCCCGTCAGTATCACGATACACTTTGATTTAAAAACCCTGTATTAAGTTGTAAGCTCTATTAGCTTGTGTTTTTGTATATTACATCGGTCGCTCTAATAGAAATGTATTGTGTTTGACAGGCGATTCCCCTGTACAAATCATTGTTTCAGAGAACCGCCTCACTTCAGGGCCAGTTTCTCCTGGACGAAGAAAATGGTAAGAGTAGGAAAGATGAAGTCTTTCCTGTAGAGTCGTTGGCATCAATTATTAAGCATCTGCTGAAGGTCTATTTTTCTTTTTCTTGTTAACCTACACTAAGTTTAGAAATGGATTGCAAATAAGAGAGAGAAAAATAACAGTCCTCGAATAACAGTTAGATTATTAATAGGGATGCAACGATACCGATACTGGTATCGGCCCCGATACTGCCTAATGTACTGGTATCGGTATCAGTTAAACTTAACCGATACTCAAAATGGGGAAAATCTGCAACAAATTCACCAAAAAGGATTAATTTGTTACTTGAAATTTTATTTTTGTGGTAATTTTAGATTTTACATTTGTTATTTTGTCTCAGTTATGTTTAGTTTTTAATGTCTGGTGCCTTTAATCCCTGTGGCCAAGCAGCCAGGGCACATGATCTATCGGAGCCATAGTGACAGGACCTCCCCACTGTCACATATAGTTTTGGATCGGTATCAGGTATCGACAGATACACAAAATCCAGCCATCGGTATCGGGGCTGAAAAAGTCGGATCTGTGCATCCCTAATTATTAACAGTGGTAGAAAGTGTGGTTGTTAAATAGTTGTCTGGAAGTAGTACAGTTACTGGAACGGGGGTGGAAATTAGAGCCACATGAAGTATTTCATTATCAGTAAGCTGATGGTTAGAAGTTTAAATTTACTCATATCATTAAGATCCTGTTAATGTTGGGTTCTGTTTTTTTTTTGTTTTTTCATTTCTTGGGAGAAATGACCTGGAATAAAGATAACAGATATTCTCTTAATATATTTGTACAATATATTTGTTTGACTCTTTCTGATTTAATAAGCGACCTGTACTGCAACCTATTTTATGCCTTCAGGGACACTCCCAGGAAGAGAAGTGCTCAGACTGGCCCAGGTGGTCCCAGCAAATCTGCCGCAATTGCCAGTAACGTCCCTGCAGACGCCCAGCCTGAGGAGGCCGTCGGTGAGAACTTTCCTGTGAGTTTCCAGCTTTTTTTTCTTTTACACAGTTTCAAGCAGTAAGTTATTCATGCATCCTCACTCATCGCTCTTCCTTTCTTGAATCGTTTTCAGACTATAGGTGATGAGTCTTAGTCACAGAGTTCCTGTGTATTTGTAAAAATGTGGAATTGTAATGTGTTCCTTCCTTCCGTCTTATTTCACTTTCTTTCTTTCTTTGTGTGCTTCCATCCTTACTTATTTCACATCCTTTCTTTCATCCTTCTTTCGTGTCCTTGAGCTATACTAAAGGTTCCTAGTACACAGTGTCTAACTTTTCTTAACCTTTATATCTTCACAGCAACTCGTGATACTAAACGCACGCGACAAAATTTTGAGCGACAGGGCACTGCAAGAGAAGCTTGCTGAAAACATCAACAAAATCCTCGGCAGGTGTGTTAAGATCGTCCGTATTTGTACAAAGCTAATTTGAGGGTCTTTTGTGACATTATTGTTTGTTTTCTTGCAATGCATCATGGTAGTGGGTGGGAAGACACAGCGTATTTGACCTATAATTTGATTGTTTTGCACGTTTGGAGGAGGATTTAGCAGAGGAGATGATTTACTCCCGCTGGTCAAAAGTTTTTTGTTTTTTTTTTCCGAAAGAGATTGCATGCGATCAAGAGATTAAACCTTGTTCCTCAAAAGAAAGCTTGGATCCTGCAGCTACTGAGAGAGTATGTGAGGGTCATTTTGTTCGTAGTACGTTCTTGTGAGCACTTATTTGTTATTCAGAGAAGGTTTGTTTAAAAAAACGTGAGGTCTGCGTATTTGACAATCCCCCGCCTTAAATTGTTTTCGCGTTCTGCTTCAGATGTCCTAAACCGCAATTAGCTCCTGATTATTCACGCTGCTGTACATACAGGAGCTGTTAGTCTGATCCTAAGAGCTGCTTCTACTTTAATTATTAAAGCTGCTACATGACTGCATGTTTCTTGAAGACTGGATAGTTTTTCGCCAGAGACCAGATGCCATTGTATTACTCAAGTCACCGGACAACTTAATTTGTACAACAGCGACTACATTTCCATAAATGAATGAGGAAATTGGTCAATGAGGACTTACCAGCTTTGAGGTCGCATTGAGGATTTCGCTGTTCTCCTTTGCAATCACCCACAAGTGATCACGCGTCAACTGCATCAAGTTAAGCTTCCACCGGCTCCCTTTCCGCAACTTGCGCAGAGTACAGCTGTAATGGCGGACGTCTGTGACGTCATTGAAATCACCAGTTAGTGTAAGTCGGAATCTGTTTGAATAAAAGCCTCTCGCATGATCATGCGTCTCGGCTTGACTAGATCTGACCTCCGCTTTAAGCACAAACCATTCATTCAGCTTCCTTCCTTGAAACATCATCATCTCAGACCTCCAGACTTTTGAAAGCCGTAAACTTTTTTTTTATGAGAGAAGGGTCAGCTTTAGGAGTAGGGATTAATCTCTCCCCAGCGGATTTGGGGCGAGAAAACGGCAAATCAAACTAACGTTTTTCACATATCTCAAAGACGCTTTAAATGACTTCTATTTCGCCGTCAAGAGAGATTTTAAGATTCTCTCTGAAGCCCACCCTGTTTTCAGATGTTAAAGCGGTTATATATCGGGATTTTTCATGCTAACTCTCTTGTGAGTGTGCACATGCGAACACACATGTCAACACAGATCCTCCTATGGTGATAAGAATATCTGATAAGCAAGCTTAACATAATGTTTCAGAACTAAGCATGTGTTTTATTTCTGATGTCAGCGATGCAGTACCTCAACCATCCAAGGCGTCTACAAGTGCAGTGGAGTCAGACCAGTCTATCGACGAGATTCTTGGATTAGAGGTACTAAAAATATCATAGAACTGCATCTGTACCTATGAATAACCCTGAGTTCATGTTGTCCTGATTCATTTTCTTTACTTCATTTTCATCAGGGAGAAATTCATATGAGTGATGATGCCATCCATGACATTTTGGAGCAGACAGAGTCCGACCCCGCTTTTCAGGCCCTCTTCGACCTGTTTGATTACCGTAACTATCGGCTGCATTTTTTTAAGGTCAGCTCTTAAATGCGTATGAAAGTTCAGCTGAGAATTGCTTCACATTTTTGCAGATAAAACACAAAATGCCACTGGAGAGGATGGCGGTAACACTTGTATGGCAGGAGACAACGAGACAGCCGGACCCTCCTCTGCAGTCCAGGTCCTTCAAAGTACCGACCCAGGTATTTATTCTGTCTCTTTGACAACCGATAAAATGAGATGTGGAGAGGTGTTGAACCTATAGCAACTCTATTATCCATAAATATGAGTTATTGTTCACATTAGTATGTTAAAGATTGGCGGCATTTGTGGTTGCAGATGTTTTTCCACAGCTTTACATTTGTGGTATTCTTATTATTGCACAGAGCTGTTGGAAAAGCTCTAAGTAAGTGCAACGTGTGACACTAAATCGTCACTGTTCACTCTGGAATAACAGTTTATCCGTTTTAGAGGCTAACAAAAGGTATTCTGACAGACTTTAACGCTATTTATCAGACTCTTGTGTAAAATCAGTCGAACTCTCCTTTGTTGGTCACCAGAAAAACTTCCATGGACGCATGCTACTGATGGTTATACATGCCTGATGTGGGTTCTGTTTAGTACGGCCATTTGCGGATTTTTGTTGTTTCTTACTTTTTTATGTCTTCTATAAATTCCTGGGATACTTTCACACCCGAGCAGTTTATTTTTGCTGATGGTCTTCTTCGTCTATGAGGGAGTGAAAGTTGACTGAACTGTGCTGCAGACCAGTCAAGCAAACTGCTCCAGCCGAAAGCAAGAGTTTAAGGAGAGGAAGTTACAACTCTTTATATGTATGATTTATGGATATTTATTCTGAATTTATCTGAATATTTAAAGGCCTTATTCGGGTTCTGTATAACATGACAGGTACTTGTGGTCTCTTCTATTTAATTTTTTATTCTGTATTAGTCTCATGTATACAGAGCAACATGCTGATAGTTCACTGCGTTGTTTCCGTTGATCCATTTAAATTCAGTAGCCATAGACAATCTTTATTATAAAAAATTATTAAAAGTATTATAGAAATGTACATTTTGGTAGCATTTTGCTCTACATGCCTGCTAGTTATTCCTGGCAGTTACACAATCTACATTTTGAAGACTTGAAACTGTTCATGTTGTTAAACATTTTTACATCCCGTCTTAGTTAAATCGTGTTCTAACACATTTAAGCGGTCAACTACTTTATGTCATGTATTATACAGTTGTGGCCAAAAGTTTTGAGAATGACACAAATATTAGTTTTCACAAAGTTTGCTGCTAAACTGCGTTTAGATCTTTGCTTCAGTTTGTTTCTGTGATATACTGAGATCATTATGTCAGGCTGATTGGGTTAGAATGGCAGACTTGACATGTTAAAAGGAGGGTGATGCTTGAAATCATTGTTCTTCCATTGTTAACCATGATGACCTGCAAAGAGACATGTGCAGCCATCACTATATTGCATAAAAATGGCTTCACAGGCAAGGATATTGTGGCTACTAAGATTGCACCTATATCAAGAATTTATAGGATTGTCAAGAACTTCAAGGAAAGAGGTTCAATTCTTGTTAAGAAGGCTTCAGGGCGTCCAAGAAAGTCCAGCAACCGTCAGGATCGTCTCCTGAAGAGGATTCAGCAGCAGGATCGGAGTGCCACCAGTGCAGAGCTTGCTCATGAATGGCAGCAGGCAGGTGTGAGCGCATCTGCACGCACAGTGAGGTGAACATTTTTGGAAGATGGCCTGGTGTCAAGCAGGGGAGCAAAGAAGCCACTTCTCTCTAAAAACCATCAGGGACAGATTGATTTTCTTTAGAAAGTACGGTGAATGGACTCCTGAGGACTGGAGTGAAGTCAGATTCTCCCGTGAAGCCTCTTTCCGATTGTTTGGAAAAAGGCTTGTCCGGAGAAGAAAAGGTGAGCGCTACCATCAGTCCTTTGTCATGCCAACAGCAAAGCATCCTTAGACCATTGATGTGTGGGCTTGCTTCTCATCCAAGGGAGTGGGCTCACTTACAATTTTGCCCAAAAACACAGCCATGAATAAAGAATGGTACAAAAACACCCAACAGCAACTTCTTCCAACAATCCAACAACAGTTTGGTGAAGAACAAAGCATTTTCCAGCTCCATGGAGCACCGTGCCATAAGGCAAAAGTGATAACTAAGTAGCTCGGGGACCAAAACGTTGAAATTTTGGGTCCATGGCCTGGAAACTCTCCAGATCTTAATCCCATTGAGAACTTGTGGTCAATCCTCAAGAGGCGGGTGGACAAACAAAAAACCCATTAATTCTGACAAACTCCAAGAAGTGATTATCAAAGAATGGGTTGGTATCGGTCAGTATTTGGCCCAGAAGGTGATTCAGAGCATGTCCAGTCGAATAGCAGAGGTCCTGAAAAAGAAGGGCCAACACTGCAAATACTGACTATTTGCATAAATGTCATGTTGATAAAAACCCTTGAAACGTAGAAAGTGCTTGTAATTATATTTATATTTCAGTACATCACAGAAACAGCTGAAACAAAGATTTAAAAGTAGTTTAGCAGCAAATTTTGTGAAAATCTTTTTTTTGTGTCATTCTTAAAACTTTTGGCCACAACTGTATTCTGGTTTAAATAATTCAGATTATTGTGCCATACCCAGTGAGGCAATATGGTTTATTAACATGAATTTAAAAGGTCACAGGTAGAAGCGCTTCTCTGCGCTCAGTGTCACTCACTAAACCGTCCGTACAGAACATCACCTAATGTACATTATAACACAATGCAGCCTGATGAGCTTTTACATGCAGCTGGTGTTCCCCTTATTGGTTATAATATATTTATGATGCTCATAGGCTGCATTAATAATCCTTTCTCAGCCTGAGAGAAGAATTTGGTTCTTTTCTTTCCTTCCATTCTCACGTATCGAGCATCGATTGAACAGGGCCGCCTTTAATGTAGCGTTGACACAGATGAGCCTCGGGTGAGTTGGGATTAATTCCCCCTGAGCTTCGTCCATGGGACCAAAAACGCCTGGAATGAAGTCTCTAGCTAATTCAAATGAGGGTAATTGAAATGAGCCTCAATTATTTTTTTATTTTATTTTTGCTTTGTGGAATTTCGCACCAGTCAAAGTCTCTCAGTCTGCTCACACTAGCTGTACAGTTAGATTCCCATGTCTCGTTTGATGTCAGAATTGACAGTTTTTACTTCTTCAGTTTGCTTTTTAGAAACTTTTTTTTATTATCCTGCAGTCAAATTCTGTGTACGACAATATTACCAAGCTGTGATAAAAAAAAAAAAAATTGTATATAGTGTACACTTGTTTTATGACTGTAATCGGATTTAAGACTCTTCATAAAAATGAGAGAGATTCCTTTAAGCGTTTGGAGGTTTTAATAAAAGTTAAATCAATCATACAGAAGAACAGTACAGATCATAGTGAATGCTGAATGCTGCCCCTACCCTGCTCAAATGAAAATAAGTATTTATAAAGTTCAGCAACCTTGCCTGTATAACTTCTGAAGACAAAACTATTCTCTCAGAGTGGTGATTTCTCAGGATGAAGGCACCTGGCTCTTTAGCTGGGAATAAGTGAATCTTGACAGGTACAAAACAATGGCAATAGCTTGGGTTAAGTCGTAACACAATTTAGAGAAACTCTCAAAACTAAGTATATAAGAAGAATCAATTTTCTCATGCAGTGAGGTTTTCTCTAACCTCGATTCCCATGTGAACTCAACACCTGTTTTCTGGCCCCTCTGCTCTCAGTGTTAATAATACTAACAGATGAATCATAATAATACATTTCTCCATCACAGTCTACTCCCCATTTATCTAATCTCAAAGATAAATCAAAATACTAAGGAAAATCAACAATAACAATTACTTACCTAAGAGACGGGCAGCATTCAAAAAGAAAGACAGTAAAAATGGTTCAAATAATTTCAATTATTACATGTCAAATTGAATCATATCTTACAAAATTATCTATTCTAGGCATCCATCTTAATGACATTATCTGAACTTCATAACAGCATCCCATACAAAAATCCCGCTAGGGCGTAAGATAAGCAACCTCCCAACTATGGTCGTGTTGTCCTTGCAACATGTACTCTTCCCTTAAATGAGTCGGGCATCCACAGCGTGAACCTCAAAATCAAGATCAGTCACTCTTGCTCAGCACCACACTGTTTTCTGGCCCCTCTGCTCTCAGTGTTAATAATACTAACAGATGAATCATAATACTAAATTTCTCCATCACAATGACCATAATGTTAATATATTTTACATGAGGGTACTTTTCTAAAAACCCAAGGTTGCCTCAAAGAGAAGAAAACTGAGCTAAATTAAAATACATAGACAATCAGTCAAACGGCAAATAAGCAGACAGGACAACAGCCATAATCAGTTTCATCAGTACAACCCTTGGATGGTTCCTATTCCGTATCAACGTTTTCATCAGCATGATATAAAAATAGGACAGTTAACACTTCTCCTCTCAGTACTTTTCCTTTTCTGCTGGTACTGACCTGCCTAAAGCAAAAATAACCAGAATAGACTAACGGTCAGTTTGGTTTATTTTACAGGTCCGGTTCAAAAGGATGCCAACGCTTCAGATGCAACACCAGGGGTGCCGAAGGCGAGAGGCGGGCAGGAGCGCAAAACCAGGAAGCCCACTGCGTCCACCTTGTTAAAGAAAACCATTGTGGACTCGAGCGGCAAAGCGTCCAGAATAGAGAACAGCTCAGTCAGGCTGTTGGTGAGCCACGGGGAGCAGAGAGTCGCCTCGTCTGCTCCAGGCTTCTCCCCCAAGAAAGGAAAAACCTCCCTAGTCAGCAGTAATGTCAGCATAACACCGCTCCATATTGATGAGCCTCTGAATACGCCGCCTCCACCTGTGGACAGTTTGCCCACTCAGGAAGCTCCCTCAAAGGAAAGCGGAGTCAACCCAGACCCGCTCTCTAAACCGGCCGCGGCTCCGCTCAGCGAGGAGAGGTCGGAGTCAGATGTCGACAAAAACCCCGACCATCAACAGGCGAAGGGATCCACTCCCCCGGCAGCTGCTGGCGATCAGCGTGAGGTTCAGAGTGACGACACAGCCGTCAGGACTCCCAGCCGACCAGATGTTTTAGTTTCCGGTGGAAACGGTGTAGCCGGACCTTCCACGTCCTCCGCTTCTCTAGCCGCCACCGTTCCAGCTGCTTCCACGCCCGTTTCCGCCTCGGTTGCAACTCCCGCCGCCTCCCCTGCATCGCCGTCCTCCTCTGCTCCCGTTACAGTAACCCACAGTCCTCCTGCTAGTGCCACCCCATGCAAGGCAGGAGAACCGGGCAACATCGTGTCTTTGGAGATTATCGTCAGCGATAACCAGGAGGGGGATTCTTCCAGAGACGCTGCCTTAAATCAGGCGGTTTCAAGTATTTCTGGAGACAAGATACCCACCATCTACCTTTCCTCCCCGGCAAAATCCCCCAACTGTCCTGCGACTCCTAAGGCCTGCTTCGATGAGGTGGCACAGGCAGTGAGCGGCCTACAGACGTCAGAGGGATGTGGTAGCCCCCTCGTCTGCAAACCTTCAGGAGTAAACGCGTCTCCAGTGAGTGCAGCATCACAGGCTCCGCATGGATTCATATTTCAACCCCCTGTGGACACCACGGGCCCCGGCCTCCGGGGAGCCGCCACCAGCTACTTCTTGGTGGTCCCGACTCCAGAGGCTCAAGCCAGACCAGTGCTGCTTCCTGCTGGAGTCCCAAACGCGCCACCTCTACCCACCAACCAGCCCGGAGGCCCCGCTCCAAGCTACCCCACAGGTAAGACGTGTGTCTACACGGAGTGCATGAGTGCCGCGCAGCAGTAGGATGTCCTGCTTCTGTTTCATGTTTTTCTTCTCCTGTATTGTATGCTCGTAATGTTAAAAAAAACAGTGTGATCATTAAGGGGATATTTACATTGACTGGTGTTATGATTCTGCTTTTCTTTTCTCTTTATCTCAATTTATGCATCTAATCTTGTTCAGCAATTTGTTTTATTTTTGTCATGTCACTTCTACTTGCAACATCACAATTTAATCGAGTTTTTTTTTTTTCTTAAAGCCACTGATCATTTTGGTTTATACGTTATTGACAGATAGATAACACTGGGTTGGGTCATAGTTCACTGAGAAAAACGGTATAAACCCTTTCAGACCTAAACCTTTAATTGCCCGTCAGGA
This sequence comes from Apricaphanius iberus, assembly GCA_028564705.1. Taxonomy (NCBI): domain Eukaryota; kingdom Metazoa; phylum Chordata; class Actinopteri; order Cyprinodontiformes; family Aphaniidae; genus Apricaphanius; species Apricaphanius iberus. The sequence goes on from JAPXFQ010002758.1 coordinate 824,635, forward strand.
CATTGCCCGCTTTTTTTAGCTGTAAAAAGGTCAAACCATGTTAAACAATTGAATGTTTTCTTTCCGGATGCCTGAATCTTTTTATTTTATTTTCTTTTTTAGGAAATCTTATCAAAATTGATTCCGAGTGATTTTGTTTTTTCAACAGAGCACAAATATAACACAGCACAACACAGTTACAAAATTTTTTCCCCTGTAACATAGAAATGTAAGTCTGCAAACATGGAGTTTAAAAATGGAGAAATGATCAGGATTTCCTAAGAGGAAAATTGACACGCTTCCTGTTTCGAGCTCTGGTGTCAGCAACGAAATCGAAAATAAAATTTGTCTCGAGCTGCAAAACTGTTGAGAACCTTCAAAGAAAAAAGGGAAAATATTTATAAATATAAAATGTACTTATTTTAAGAACTTCCGTTTTCTTTCTTTCTTTATTATAAATGTTCAAGCTTTCACAATGGCTGGTTCTCCATCATTAGGGTCCAAAGTTATTAAAAGGGCCTTCCAGAGCTCGTGTTGCTCATTATTATCGTCGTTGTTTGTTCCGGTTAAAAGCGTGTTCTTTTCTTTTGTTCTGTGTTCATTCTTCGCAGGTCCAGCCCTTATATTACCATCACCTGTAAAGCCTGTTGTGCTTCCTGTTTCTGTTATGGGACAGAATACAATGGGGAGTATCCAAGTGCTTTCCAATCAGGTAACCTGACTTTTGCATCAATCGTCTTTTGAATTATTTGATTTACTTGAGGGATTTTTTTTCTTTATTAAGCTTGAATATTCATCAACATTATGAATATTAATACCAGGAACTATGTATTTACAGCTGGTTGATAGAGGAAACCCCAAACCTGCACGGCCAATCGAAAAAGTCAAACCCAAGCCCACGACGATGGCACCTAAGCAGGCTACAAAATCAGGTAAGTTACATCGTTTCTGGAAAAATGGCTTCGGTTTTATCGTTTCACTACAATGTTAGTCTTTTCTAATTATTATTTGATTTTTATCTGAACTCCAGGATCGGTTAAAAATGCGACTACTACAGTTGTTCAGCCTAACGCTTCAGGCCAGACGGACGCAGCCAAAGCATCCAGTCACAGGAGGATCTTATGTTTTGACTCTTCATCGGCAGAGGTTCAGCCCCAAGCTACCGAAACGACTGCCGCTTCGAACACATCCCAGCCTATCCAGCAGGCGGAGACGGATAACAGGCGAGCGGGCAGCCGAACCAAGCCTGCCATCTTAGGTAGCAATAAGCCTAAGAGGAGAGTGGAGATTGTCAGGTGTTCAGCAGATCCTCCGGGCGGCGTTAGCCTTCAGAGAGAAGCTTCTTCCTTACAAACACAGCAGAAAGACGCTGTTAAAAAAACGCCTCGCAAACAGATGCATCTCATTCATGACAAAGAGCCTCAAAATGCGAGAACCAACAGCGTTTCGCAGCCCAACGCTGAGGAGAAGTCCCAATCAGGGGAGGTGTCGTTTGGTAGATTACAGAGACCCAGCGACGATGGCTCAAGAGCTAAAGATGCTTGCAGCTCCAGGTCGCCTTCAACCGATTCTTCATTCAGATCAGGAAGCAGGAAGGAGGCTGGAGAGAAGCCATCTTTGAAATCACGCGAGGGGCGAACGGAGAAGAAGACTTCCTCCCAGGAGGTGCAAAGTGTCAGAGCAAACAAGGAGAACGAGATTAAAGGTAGTGTGCCAGAAAGAACTCAGCAGTCAACAACACCTTCACCCTCAGCGACAAGAGACTTTACCCCTCCAGCTGCCACCCAGGCCAAGCCTACAAAGGCTCCATCAAAAACCAGCTCTTTGGCCAAGCAGGCTGCTGAAATGCTGCAAGACCTTCAAGGTCTCAGCTCTCCTTCCCCTCCGGTCAGAAAGGCTGCAGTCAGCAGTCCAGACCACTTCCCCGAGGCTCCCGCGGATTGTCAGACTCCTTCCCGCCCGAAGAACGCCGAGGGGACTCCGAAGCAGCTCCTGCCTCCCAACACCCCGGACGTGCCGACCTGCAGCCCCGCCAGCGAAGCTGGGAGTGAAAACAGCATCAACATGGCAGCACACACCCTCATGATTCTTTCCCGCGCCGCCATCGCCAGGACGGGCACGCCACTGAAAGACAGCCTGCGCCAGGAGGAGGCGGGAGACAAGTCCCCAGCGAGCTCCAAGAGTAAAAAACGCAAGCAGTCCCCAACCAGCGAGAGTCCCCCCGCCAAGAGAGAACGTAAACGTTCTCCCAGCAGCAAGAAAGACAAAGTAAAAACATCATTCATTCTTTTTTTTGTCATTTACTACCCATATGTTTGAGATTTACTTGAGTTATGCCATGCTTAGATGTTAAATCAGCAACAGTTACGGTGTTTTGCACAAGTATTCTTACATTTGATGTGAAGAACCAACAGTGAATAAGGAGGGAAAGGATTCAAAGCATTCATGATTTTCTGATAAAAGTTTAAAACGTGTGGTCTGCGAATTTTCAGCCTATCAAGGCTGCCTTTTGTGCTGCAACTACGTTGGCTAGTGTTTTGAGTATTGTCTCCACAGGTTGTCACATCTTAAAGCGGACTTTTTTTGTTTTTTTGCTCTTTCTTTGCGAAACGGCTCAGATTGAATGGAGAGCATATTTGACAATTTATTTACAAGTTTGGGCTTTCAATGGGCGATATTCAAAGATCTATATCGATAGTTTCCTAAGTCAGTCCTCGGGAGCCTGTGTGCATGTTTAGATGTTCGCCTGATTCAACATGCCTGAAGTAATTAATGAATGGATATCTGCAGAGCTAGGTGACAAACTGAGCAGGTAAAAGTTGTGCTGTGGCGAGAACGCTCCTAAAAGCTACATTACGGCCCTGACCTACACCGTTCCATTGTAGGTCTGTTGTATTTGCAGAGTCACTGTTCTGTTGGAAGGTGAAGTTCTGTCCCACTCAGGCCGTTTTCACATGTGTGGCCGTACCAGAAAACGGCCAGAGAAAATGCAAATTTTTTCTGTTCACATGGCACGGATCTCTGCCCGTATTGCGATCCAGTCTTTTACTACAAATAAACAGCAGGTGGCGGTATACAAATAAGTCTTAGTTCTCCAACAAACAAGGGAGTGAGAAGTACCGACGTCATAAAACGAGCGACAGCCTAGAATGTAAACAAACTGGTCTACTGGTCAGCTGCTACCTGAAGCCATCTACAGGGTGAGTGTTGTAGTAAACCCGCCGTTTTGTAACCTGCTGTGTTGCTGTGGGATGCTTGAATCGCGTTGTTTTGGTATTTGTATGGTCGCGAGGTGATTCTGTAATTTCGGCCGGCGGTGTCGTCATTTCCGCATGGAGCGCGTCTATTGTCTTGAGTACGGCCAGAGTACGGGTTGTGTTCACATGATACGTGGCCGCTCGTACCTGGACTCGGATACTACCTCCAAGGCAGGTCTCTCTGGCCGTATTCTGGCACGGTACAGTCTGTGTTCACATGGTACGAAATAAGTGGATTTTGACCAAATACCGTACCCGAGTACGGACTCCCGTACCATGTGAAAGCGCCTTTAATGTCTTTTGCAGCCCCCTCAAAAGTGTTTCTTCCATTCTGCTCTGAATTTAGCTGCATTCGTCTTCCCTTCAACTCCGACCAGCTTCCTTGTTGCTGCTAAGGAAAAAAAAACCTCAATGCATGATGCTGCCACTAGTTTCACTGTGGGGATGGTGCCTTATGAGATTCTGTTATACATATAATTTTGCATCTTGGCCAAAAAATTACCATTTAGTCCAATCTGTACAGAGCGACGTCTGCTACATGCTTAGTGTGTTCACAACATGGCTTCAGGCAAACTGGACTTCCTGTGTCCTTGGCTTTGGTCTTGGAACTCTTTTATAGAAGTCATATTTATTGAGTGCACAACTACTATTTATTAGTTTTGAACTGCTTCAAATTTAAACTTCTCCACAACTTTATCCTTGTTGTCTTGTGGGTTCCTTGCTCTTCACGTTGCCTTTTCTACAATTATACTGTAATTACATTACACGGGCAATGGGTTGCACTGGGTTTATTGTGTGGGTCTTGGACACATTTTAAAAGCATTTTAGTTGTAATGTGTAATATGTGGTCAAACTGAAGGATATGAGCACTTCTGCAAACTTCGTTTGAATGTGTATTTCTGCTTGCATTAGTCACACTGTACATTATTATTCTGTGTACTTAACATGTACTACTTCTGGGTATTGTGTATTGCTTAACACCATTATGTGATGAAAACGCCTTCTTATCCCCCCCCTCTATTAATTCAGGGATGATGCGTGGTGGAATATTTTGCATAATCCTGATGTCCCTTTTTTTTCTTCTTTTTTTTTTCAGGAAAGAAAGAAACTTATTGACGGTTTCCCCCATGATTTGGATGTGGACAAGTTCCTTTCCTCTCTTCATTATGATGAATAAAAGTGGGATCGGAGAAAGCTGGAAATCTCACTACCAACTCAAGCTACTGTTCAGGAACAGAAGAGGCCATCTGCTGAGCCAGTGTTTATGGTTCCTATTGCTCTCCATGCCTTAGGACTTTTAAGCTGTAGCTGTTGTGGAACTTTGATTTGACTGTACTTGATTCATAGTAAAATCCTATTTCATTGAACAATAAGTCAACCATTGCACTTTTTTTATTTTTAAATCACAAATGCTGTTTTTGTTTTGCAGGTTTAGAGCAGTTTTGTTATGGGGTAACTCAGTTTATTTATTTTTTGGTCAATATTTGACTTCATTTAATGGAGACAGTAAGCACTGACCGACAAGTTGTTTGTCATTGTACATTTTGGAAAAAGGTCTTTACTGTTAATTTAAAATGTATTATTAGTGTTTTTCTATTAACGTTGTTTTTTGGCAAAGTCTAGGCAATAGAAGTAAATAAATAAAAAAAGACATGCAACAAAGTTTACATTGCATACATTTCTACAGTATTTCTGTCTGTGGTTGTTGGGTAAATTGGCTGCAGTTGCCTTTGTCTGAATAAAAATTATTTTTGGGTATCAAAGTAAAAGAGGCTGAATTCTAACATAAATACTAGTAATCCTACTTTGTGTTGGTATATCATTGTATCCTTTACGTTTGCTTATAATGTAACAAAAGGTGAAAAAGATATAACCCGAATATTATAAATCTATATCAGAAACATTTTTACTCACACTGCGTACCAGGTGAAAAAAAAATGTCCCATATATTTGTGCTTTTAGGGTTAAGGAAATGACGTAAGTAGGGACGCATCATTTTATCTGTGATAGAAGCTGTGCGTTACCATGGTTATGGTATGTCGCGTTTGTAAATTTGGCAGAGTCTTATTGGATGGCAAACTGCTGATGCAGGAAACAAGTCGTTAATTTAATTTTATGGTACAAGTCATTAGTTTGCGATTTCAAGCAAAAATGTCCCATCTAAATAATGCACGATGTGAAAAATCACAAGGTAACTTACAATATTTTGTTACTGGATTTAACGTAATGAACCGGTTCTTTTTAACAGTCTATGGTTGAGAGGCACCGTAAATTTATTTTGGCAAGTCTGGTTTGTGTTTCCGGGTGAAGAAGACCGGAAGAAGGTATGTTGAGTGCCGTTCCATCTAACAAATGTTCGTTAGTTATAATTTCGTTTAGATCTTTTCTTATTATGATAACCTGTACGTTTTGGTATTTGTCTATAAAAAAGATTAACAATAATTAATGTTGGAGTTTATTAGATTTAGATAAAGGTTTGCGGCGTTCCGGTCGGCTAGCCGGTTAGCATATGGAGGGTTATGATGTGAGCCCATTTGACTTCGTATCCTGTTACAGACTGACCTACAAACAGACATTTCTTCCTTTTGGCTTCATTCGTTATTTTTTTAAGTGTGTCGGTAATATTTTTCCCGTTTGTCTGTGTGTGTGTGAATTCTCTCCTGTCTTTTTATTCGTCATGAACAGAAACGTGAGCTACCCGGTGTTTTTGACACTTTGACAGGTTATTGCTCAAGAGCCGCCAGTTGGGATCTTTACTCCGCCACATAGCCCCCAGTCACGGTCTGTCCGCGACAGTAGGACGCGACAGGACAAAAAGGTGGGCCTATTGAATACAAAAGTAACAGCTTTTTTGTTCTTTTTTGGGGGGTCTTTTTCTTGTAGACTGCCTGAGCAGCTAGTAGGAGAGCGAGATGGCAGCCAATGGAGCAAGCTGTGAGCAGCCACAGAAACGAGCAGGACCCAAAGACAAACAGAACGGCAAGTCCACAGGTTGGTGCGAAACGGTTAGGAGCTAAAGTCTACCTTTTAAAAGTTCAGCCCATTTTAAAGCTCAGGACCTGTTCTTGGCAACAACTAAAATCACCTCATGGCACATGTCATAAAATCGTTCCAGCAGTTTCATTTCAGATACCGCTTGACAAGAAGAGAGGCAGACCTGTGGCTAGAACCTTTATTATGTATTTGCCATTACCAGTTCCACAGGATGTAATTGTTACTGAGCCTAATGGTTGTACAGAAACTGAAGATGATCCCAGCTGTGTTTGCCCTTCAGACCTGTCATTGAGAGAAAGGCGACAGAAGGACAAAGATGAGCGTCTGTCTCTGGTGTTGTGGAGGAGGCCGCTTGTCACTCTCCATTATTTCCTCTTGGAGACCCTCATAAAGCTAAAGGAATGGACTTTAGAGTAAGCTGTTCAACCGGTTTCTTACTGCAAATTTGTTTTCTTGCACTATTCTTTTGAGGTCATGCAGGTATATATTTATAGTTCTGACCTATTTGTTGTTGTTTTTTTCAAACAACTTCAGGGTTTCCTGTTTAAGAGTCAATTCTAGTGAAAACCTGTACCATTTTCCTATTTACCTTAGAGAGCTCGAAGATATCTAATAAGAAAGTTATTCAACTCATCTTCATTCTGACTCCCAAAAAAAAATATCCAATCTTTTTGATCAGTTTGCTTGTTTGAAAGTATCTAAACTGATGGTGTTGCTTCCTTGTTTTTACACCCAGGCTTTGGCACCGGCGAGGCGCTGTGCTCCTAGTTTTGTTGTTATGCTTTCTGTTCTCTATCACATACTCCACTGATGGATCACATCAAACGGTGAGACTGAACCTTCTGTTATTTAGCAACATAAATGAAAAAACACCACGGCCTGATCGTTAACTGTGCAAAGGTTGACCATAATTCCTTTTTTTTTTTTTTTTACCTTCCTTAACTTTGCTTACAGAAGCCTAGCGTTGATAGATTGTGCGCTGTTGGCAAGTAACCCTTGATCACACTTTAAGCCGGCTGGAAGTTTATCAGTGCAGCTCACTTTCAAGGTTCAGTGAAATCATGGAAACGCTGTGTAGAGTTTCTGACCGAAGCAACACTAGAATACTTTGGCATACAGAGGAGATCATTGCCAAAGCCTTTCGCAAAACAGTTCTGTCATTAAGCTGCATAGAAAGCTCCCTCTTTATAACACCCTAATAGTTTTGATTTATTTCCAATCAGGAAAAGCTTTATTGATCCTAAAGGGAATTCATTGAGGATCGCGACCACTGAAGACACGACGGGGCGACTGGCTCGCTAGGTTGAGTAGTTGGCGTCAGAGTGAATGAAGGGTTGTAGGTACAGTTTCAGCTTCCACCTTTCACTTGTTGATTTGGGTAAGGTTTTTAACCCCAAGTTTACCAATCGTTGTATGAATGTGGGTAACATGATACAAATCTGTCTCCGCTCCAGCATAGGTGGCATATACAGATAGACTCTTTTTTGAAATTTAATTAGTGCAAAATTATACTAGTCAAATTAAAATCTTTTAGCAATAGAGCATGTTGGCAACAACAGCAATTATTTGTCTTTAAATTACCGCACTTTTTGCCATCTCCTGCTAGCACCACATTTGTCCATTGAGTTTTGCTAAAAAACAGACTTTGCTGTACCCAAAATCTTCTTAAATGGCTTTAAGACACTTACCTAAATACGACAATTATTTTCAAAGAAAGAGCGACCTAAATCCTGATTTTTATTGGTTACATTTTTGTTTTACTTTTTTTTCTAATTGAGACCCCAAAAAATTGCAAAATTTATTTTAAGACTTACCTGCTAAACCCTTGAAGTTTTGCATCTAAAAATAATTTACACATCCCTTTCCAACAACAACAAATCTGACTTCTTCAATGAATGAAATTAATCAAAGCATTGCATACTAAGTTTATTGTTGAGTATGTTTAAAAAAAAAAAAAACTTTTTTCTGTCCCTCAGGTCCTTTTGACTCTACTGTATTTGCTCGTGTACAAAAAACGTTTAGACACCCCTCCTGTAAGGGTCTTGTGCAGGAAACTAGTGACTGGAAAGTTCCCGGCTCTTGGAGCTGCAGTCATCGTCCCTCCACCACCATGCTATAAAGTTTGTGTGAGTCGTGTAGCTATGTGTGTTTTAGCAGAACATTGTACGGTCGTGGCCAAAGGTTTTAAAAATTACATAAATACTGGAAATTGGAAAAGTTGCTGCTTAAGTTTTTATAATAACAATTTGCATAAACTCCAGAATATTATGAACAGTAATCAGATGAATTGCATAGTCCTTCTTTGCCATTAAAATCCCACTGCATTTCATTGCTGTCATTAAAGGACCTGCTGAGAGGTGAGAATCTTGATGAGCACAAGGCTGGAGATCATTATGACAGGCTGATTGGGTTAGAATGGCAGACATGACATGTTAAAAGGATGGTGATGCTTGAAATCATTGTTCTTCCATTGTTAACCATGATGACCTGCAAAGAACCATGTGCAGCCATCATTGTGTTGCATAATAATGGCTTCACAGGCAAGGATGTTGTGGCTACTAAGATTGCACCTATATCAACAATTCATAGGATTATTAAGAACTTCAAGGAAAGAGGTTCAATTCTTGTTAAGAAGGCTTCAGGGCGTCAAAGAAAGTCCAGCAAGCGCCAGGATCGTCTCCTGAAGAGGATTCAGCAGCAGGATCGGAGTGCCACCAGTGCAGAGCTTGCTCAGGAATGGCAGCAGGCAGGTGTGAGCGCATCTGCACGCACAGTGAGGCGAACCTTTTTGGAAGATGGCCTGGTGTCAAGCAGGGCAGCAAAGAAGCCACTTCTCTCTAAAAACCATCAGGGACAGATTGATTTTCTTTAGAAAGTACGGTGAATGGACTCCTGAGGACTGGAGTGAAGTCAGATTCTCCCATGAAGCCTCTTTCCGATTGTTTGGAAAAAGGCTTGTCCGGAGAAAAAAAGGTGAGCGCTACCATCAGTCCTTTGTCATGCCAACAGCAAAGCATCCTTAGACCATTGATGTGTGGGCTTGCTTCTCATCCAAGGGAGTGGGCTCACTTACAATTTTGCCCAAAAACACAGCCATGAATAAAGAATGGTACAAAAACACCCTCCAACAGTAGGTTCTTCCAACAATCCAACAACCGTTTGGTGAAGAACAAAGCATTTGCCATCATGATTGAGCACCGTGCCATAAGGCAAAAGTGGTAACTAAGTGGCTCGGGGACCAAAACGTTGAAATTTTGGGTCCATGGCCTGGAAACTCTCCAGATCTTAATCCCATTGAGAACTTGTGGTCAATCCTCAAGAGGCGGGTGGACAAATAAAAACCCACTAATTCTGACAAACTCCAAGAAGTGATTATGAAAGAATGGATTGGTATCGGTCAGTATTTGGCCCAGAAGTTGATTGAGAGCATGCCCAGTCCAATTACAGTGGTCCTGAAAAAGAAGGGCCCAACACTGCAAATACTGACTCTTTGCATAAATGTCATGTATTTGTCAATAAAAGCCTTTGAAAATTATGAAATGTAATTATATTTCAGTACATCACAGAAACAAAGATCTAAAAGCAGTTTAGCAGCAAACTTTGTGAAAACTAATATTTGTGTCAGTCTCAAAACGTTTGGCCACGACTGTACGTGTTCCGATCAAACATTTCTGCATTCTTCTCGTTCGTCCCAGGGATATTGTTCCTGGGCTCTTGCGGTTCTTCCAGATTAAACTTGAGAAGCCTAAACTCTGCTAAGGAGAAGATGCTTCCTCCCGAGAACCTTTCAGAAAAGCCATAGATCTTCAGTTTCTTTTGAATTGTACTATCAGCAGCAAAGTTATGCATGTAGAGTTTAAATTAAGTTCTGGGATTTTTTTCTTTTTCTGGAAACAATCCACCTATTGACCTAGGGGTGAATTTGCTGGGGTGTCCCATTCTGGGGAACACTGCATTGTCTTGAATCTTATAATAAATATTACTTAATGTAAATAAACTTCCTATGGTTTTAAATGACCTTTTGCTTCTAAGCAGATTAAAACGTTGTCCAGTTTTGGTTGTTATGTTTCCTAAATCCTGCAAAAGCTGAAATTGTGTTTAGTTTTGCACATGATTATGTTGACACCAATGGAAACCTTCTTTATCTAAGGAAACAAATCTTTTTTTGTTAACTTATTTTATTTTTTTAAGCAGCCACGCTCAAGTGGTATCCATCATCAGAAATATAATAGTTATATCTTAATACAAAGCAAACCCTGGTATAAAGTAAATAAACTAATGTATACAGTTTTTTTTTCTTCGTTTTTTTTCTTAACATTTTCCCGGCAGTATGTCCAATACCTGGAGAAGAAGTTCCTGTGGTGTGCCTACTGGGTAGGCCTTGGGATCCTATCCTCAGTGGGACTGGGGACTGGTCTGCACACTTTTCTCCTTTATCTGGTAAGAGAACATGAACGGCGTGTGTATGTATATGCAAAACATTTCATCAGAAGTCTGCCCTGAAAGGGAAAAAAAAAAACTGGCCTTTCATTATAATTTGAGTAGCTGTATGAAGATAACTGGAGAAACCCAGAATTTACTGACATCGGTTCACACTTCTTAGTACATTCAAGTCCAGTTATCCTATGGTAGGAAGCATGACAGGAGAAATGAGGAGGTAAAATTCAGATTTCCCACCTTTTAGGGTTTCTAATGAAAAAGTTGCATCAACTTGACCTGTAAGGTTTTTTCCCCCCAGTTTCTGTCTGCACATTTGAGTCTGAATGAATAGCATTGTAATGTTCTGCACAGCTTTGAATGTAAACTTTTTCAGTCTACCACTAACTTGATTGCAGGATTTTTGGAGTGAAATGAGACTAAAAGGTAATAAACCCTAGAAATACTTCAGTATTTGAGATGTCCTGAAACTACTGCACTTATAAGTTTATCCCTGTTGTTGCCAGATGATGGCGCCATCCTCCAAGCCCAGAAATGCCTTATTGTCTCGTGGAACAATCTTGAGTCAAAATACCCATCAATCCGAGGCTAACCGGGCTGACCTTTAGTTTCCCCGCTGACGCTTGCCTGGAAGTGACCACATTAACCGAACCACTGAAAGCGTGTGTCATTTCTCTTGGTTGTGGTGAAAAAGTAGAATTTTTAGCTTGATTAAAGAGTGGAACAAAGTCACAGGCGGCACTTGTCCACTTTGAGGTGTTCACGTGTGCTGAATCAGCTATTTCCACTGCTATGAAAAAATAGGAGATAAATATGACTGACTTTCTGTTTCCAGAAACATCCTGTACTCAAAGCTTTTCTGTTTAGTATTTAGCTCTTTAAGAATCGGTTTCAGTCGCTTCTGATATGTTGTTTTACTTGTTCTCCTCATATAGAAGTAGTTTTTTTTTGTTTGTTTTCTGTCTGGTTTTGTTACTAAAGCAGTTATGGTTCATAAAAACGGAGGAAAACCTTATTTCTTTTAATCTTTTTGTGTTTTTTAATCAAACATATTGTCATCTCACATAGTAGCACTAATCTGTTGGGTTTTACCACAGAAATGCACAACCATAGATTTTATTTTCCCACAAGATATAGGGAATATACTGTAAGAGGAAGTGTGTTCTCTACCAACAATTAGAAAAAAAAATATTTTCACCTGATTTGACCTACATTCCCGCTGCACCAAATCTCCAGAGTTCATGAAGTTTATCTGTGTAATCTCTAACAAAAAACCATCTTGCTTTAAAACTATTATATTATGATATAGTGAGTCTACCGGTTTATAATGGAAGTGACATCACCTCTGTGATGACTCAGTTGCAGAAATATAGCCTTGTGATGGTATGGAGACACACAGAAAATAAACCTTTGTCATGCTTTATAACGTTACATATCAAGCTCTTACTTTTTATTACTAAAATAACATAATTTGTGGTGTTCTGTGATACTAAAAAAGGTGTCATTTTATTTTGTGAAATTGTTTGGTTAGTAGCACAGATTTAATTGCAAATACTCAGAACTACTTCCCAAGAGATCTTAGAATGATATGGAATGGAAATCATATCCAGATATGTTCTGGTGTCTTGCTATTATGATATAAGTGACAAAAAAACATGCTACAGTTTAATATATGTATGTATATATTATACCATCCATCTATCAAAGCCTTTTTAAACGTTACTTTACAGCAAACTCATTCAAACATGTCCTTCAGCAGTTACAGAACCGTGCTGTTGTATATTAGACAATAACAAAATCTAATCAATCGTTTTCTGAAAACTGAATATTCCTTTATGATCCCATGGAACCAAAAATGGAAATGTATTTTAAACAGCAAAATCAGCCAACTTGCCATCAGTTTTAGGGTTTTGCCGCCGTCAGTTGTCGCCCATTACTAAAGCTCCAGAATCTTTTTTTGAAACTCTTTTTTTTTTTTATTATTATTGTTTTAAAGAATATCTGTACAGTGGCACAGCTGACTGAACCTTCATAGACGTTTTCTAGAAAAAATGTTTTGTATTGGCCGTAATTTCTTTCCTGGGACTTCTTCATGTAACAGTCTGGCTATACTTTATAACAGCTCCATATCCTTTATCTTGCTCCTCTACTCTTTCAGTTTTTTTCTTATGATACGTATTAACATATACATTTTCTCCTGCTGCTTTGGCAACCAAAGCAGAACATGCCGTGAAAATGAATTGGATACACAATATATTCAGTTAAATTTACGAAATACAAAAAAGAAAAATGGCTTCAACTTTATTTACTTTTTTTTGGACTGTTGTTAAACAGGAAAAAACACAAGCCTGTTTTTCATATATATATATATATATATATATTTTTTTTTTTTTTTACACACTGATCTGTTACTCTCATGTGTCTCCAACTATCTTAATCCTTCACCAAAAAGCTGAAGTTTTGTCACATGATACAAGGTTGCTTTTCACGAGTTGAGCAGTTCCCGTTTTTCCGTTCCACTAAACTGAGTTCATTTTCACAATGAACCATCTTTTATATATATTACATGTGTTACTTGGTAAGCTGAACCACACACAGTTTCTGTGGATTCCTACAATCCTGGAGCGTTAGTTAAGTGCCCCATAGAGAGGATTAGATCATCCTGCTGCGTGTGCGATTTGGTCACCACAGCAATACATCATGACGTTTTAAAGTGCTGATCGTCGACTTTCAATTTTGTTCTAAAACGTTACATCTTGTTATATTTAATTTCTCTTACATTTTTGTGTTACAGCCATCAATAGAATAATTTTTCTGTATAAATGTTCATTTCTGTTCAGAAGCATCTTTTTTGCTCCCGTCTGTCTCTTACACAGATTGGCACGTCATCAGATTATAACAGAATACATATTTTTCACATTTAAAAATTACCCAAAATATTAGAGGTACGAATTGTTCAAAGTTAAGTGGGTAGAAAATGTTCACTAATAAAAAAGATTTATTTCTCTTCTTTTTTAATGAAGCTGCTGTAGATTTTCTGTTCATCAGGTCATGACAAGCCAAAGTGCTCGAGTAGAAGAGCTTCCAGGCCTACTACTGTATATTATATCATGTAGAATATTTTCTTTCTAAAATAAATCCAATTGCATCTTAACACAAAATTTAGGAAGAAGAAAAACATTTGGGTGCAATGAAAGTAATTTTTGCAATGAAATGTAATTTTATATTAATCAATAAGCCACTTCATTTATAGGATGTCATTTGAAGTACGTGTCTCCTACAAAAAAAAAATTACTACTCGTGTTATTGGGAGAGCAGGAGATTAGTAAATCTTGAGGGTCATTGTTTATTCATATTAAGCTTTTTGCTGTGGAAATTGTTTTGGGATGGCACTATTTAATCTAGTTCATTTTAGTTCTAATCAAAAGGCTCTCGTTATCTTTTACAGTAGTGTGTGTGTGTGTGTGTGTGTGTGTGTGTAATCAAGTTTGCTTTAAAGAAAAATAAAAACGGTATTTGGCAAAGTCTGTTAACTGCTCTGAACTGGATTCAACCTTTGGATCACAGTGCAGGTTCTTGTGTGTTCAAAACTCTGGTTGGGTCATGTGAAATTAAGTTCTGGGTTTGAAAAAGTGTTGTAAGAACTAAAAAAAAACCTCTTCTGTGTCTGTTGATGAGGTAAAGAGGAGTTTTTGTTGGAATTGAAGCAGTTGTCAACACGGACTGATCATGATCTGTCCATTTGCTGTCTGTGTTGGTAGCATAAAGGATGGTCTGTGTTTTTGGATGCAGGTGGGCCAGCTGTTGGTGAGGCCAGATGCGCCTGTGTAATCTGGCATCTTTAGAGAGAACTGATGATCTACCTGGTGGTATCTGAGTCATACAATGTGTCTCTGTGGCAGCGTGGGTGCTCTATTAGTTTACCACTTCATATGGGATCAAGACACATTTCCCTTAATGGCTGAAGATTAGAAGTGCTTGGTTCCAGTGAAATTCAGCATTTTTGCAACCTTTATAGTCATAAATGACTGTAAAGCTTGATTAAAAAGCTTTACTGAAAAGTGTTCCCCATGGGAGGAGACATGAGGGACTCTTTATAATGTGAAAAAGGAGAATATCTCAATTTCTTAGTGATACTGCCCACTTTATTTTTTATTTACTTGAAATATGGATATTTATAAACTGGATATATGGATATTTATAACTTATTTTTTGCCTGCTACCTATCTGTAAAGCACTTTGAGAAACTGTGTTTGAAAAGCGCTTTTATATGTGTTACTTGGTAAGCTTTAGTCATGGTTAAAGTCAGGATAATTTAAACTGTCTCAGGCATTTTGTTAGGAAACACAGTATTTATTGCACTTGAATTTTTTTTTTTATCCAGTTATTCTTGGGTTTTTTAGAACCTAAAATTAAAACTTAAACACGAATCGCATTATTTGTGCGGCCATATAAGAGTTACTTTTTCTTTCCCATACATATTGAAGTCCTAATCTTATTTATTTTTTTCCTTTTTCAATGTTTCCAAACGACCAAACTCTCTCTCAGGGTCCTCACATAGCGTCGGTCACCCTGGCAGCTTACGAGTGTGGATCCACAGACTTCCCAGAGCCTCCATACCCTGACCAGATCATCTGTCCGGAAGAGGGGGGGGTGGAGGCCAGCATCTCAATCTTCTCAATCATGTCCAAGGTCCGCCTGGAGGCCTGCATGTGGGTGAGTGGTGGGAACATGGAGAAGTCCTGGCGTAAGACGGCTGCCGGCCTCACAGTTAAAGTGGTCAAATCTGTAAACTAAATAGAAAAAATGTGAAGCTATGACGATCGCAGCCGTTCCTGTTTAGGGTGCAGGGACCGCCATCGGAGAGCTGCCGCCGTACTTCATGGCCAGAGCGGCTCGTCAGTCGGGAACTGATCCGGATGATGAAGATTACGAGGAATTTGAGGAGATGCTCGAGCAAGCGGAAGATGCACAGGTGAGAAATATGAAACACGTATACATTTGTAAAGCGGTTATTTGATTTTATAATTAATTCCTTTTTTATATATAGTACCGACATTGGTGCATTAATATGAGTATTTTGATGATGTCTCACGGGAGTGGGCCCGAACAAAGTATCAGCTGAACATTTCAGCTTTTTAAACAGCCGATAGTTTCCCTCTCTCTCTTACAAAGCACCGTAACCAAGCTAAGTGTGATCTGTGCGGTTTCAGCCCATAAGGGTTATTTACTCATTACTCATCACTTCAATAAGATATGATTCTCGTTTAATTTGCCCACATTTTCAAAACGAATGAGCCAAAGGGCCTGTGATTGGTCCTGAGCAAGCATGTGAGTTCAGCGCAGCCCCTCCCTCCCTGCACTTCCAGTAAAATCTGTGTGTTCGTGGCTGACTCACCCCGAGCTCGGCTCCCTCTTTAATCATCCCTCGGGCTTCGCTCTCGTTCCCTCCCTTCCTCCCTCCATCTTTCTCTTTTCACCGGCCTCTAATTTGAACGACACAGAACGCTGTCAGGAACAGGAGTTCACATTACTGAAGGCCGCTTAGATCAGATGCTGAGTCAGCAAGATGGAGTTGCCACAAACTGGAGACAACGTCTCCATCACTTAATGGTTACAAGGATCTCTGCACCTGCATTTTTCTGTCTCCTTTTTAGAGAAACTTGTCAGAAGGAGAAAAAAATCTAAAGTTAGAGAATTGACGTTTGTGTGGCATAATTGCAGACTGAAAAAAGGAGAAAATCAGCACAGCAAAAATATGTTCTTTAATATGAAAATCAAAAAGAAGTGGATAGCTGCGTGTTTACCATACTTAACAAATTATGGCAGCACTGAACTAAAAATGTTCTTGATTTTTAGCTGCCTGAGGATCCATTTTCATTATGAAAACTGAGACGAAACAAAAACTTGTTTTTCTAGATCGGCGTTCAACTCTGGCAGGTTTTCAAGCGGCCTCTTGGTTCCCTTCCTGCTTCGGCTGTGATCTTTACAATAACGCGACACAGTTTAACCCCACCTGCAGGAGTACAAGTGCAATCAGAAGAACTGTGGCACTTTTATACCACACAGATTTTTAGCAGAAAACGACACACGATTTACCAAAACAGAGAGGGAAAAGCAAAAATTGCAGTGCTCGAAAATAGCAGCATAGTTTACCACAATACGCTTGTTTACTTGTTGCAAGGTTACAGTAAAACGGTGTAATAAAAACCACAAGAAAGTGTGTCGATTTGTTTAAACAGAAAAGAAGGGTGATTATGTTTTCAAAGATCTCAAATTATATGTAAAATTTATGTGACTGAATATAACGAAGAATTCAGAATAATGTTGGTTGTGAAGGTATTTTAGACAAATGTATCCGATCCTGCCTGAATGCCGTTTTAAAAATACGTTTACATTTTTTTTTCTCCTTCCCAGGATTTTGTTACAAGAGCGAAACTGGGAGTTCAGCACATGGTGCAAAAAGTGGGATTCTTTGGCATCTTGGCTTGTGCCTCCGTAAGTAGACATATTTGTTCCTCTTTCAGTAGACATGCAAAGTTTGTTTTTTTTTAAACCCCACAACCTCTTCACGTTTTGTCATATAATTACCAAAAATTACCAACAATGATCAGCAAAGAATAACTCATATTTATGAGGAGGATAGATAGAAAAAAGATGCGTGGTCATAATTTTTTGTAATGAAAAAAAAGTGTTTTATATTCTGTCCCCATGAGTCAATATCTTCTGCAACCACTTTTTCCCAACAATTGCAGCTGCAGGGCTTTTTGGGTACGTCTCCCCCAGCTTCACATGTCTACAGAGTGAAATTTATAGCTCAAGGCCAGTCAGATCAGTGTTGCTTTAGATTGTTATTTGGATGTCGGTTTGAAATCTAACCGGGCCAGTCGTAACACGTGAACATGTGTTGATCTACAGCGTAACTTTCTAGATCTGGGTGTAGTTTTTGGGTGATAGTCCTGATAGAACGTGGACCTCTCGCCTGTCTCCGTGCGTCTTCTCAGTGGCCGACCAACTTCCACGTCCCTGCAGACGAAAAGCATCCCCCGCCATATTCGGATAGTTTGGTTTCGGGGCGATATTTTAGTTTTCTGCTGAGCACTGTGTGTTCAGGCAGTTATGTTTTGGTCGCATCTTTCCAGAGCACCTTCTGCCACATGTTGGATTATGGCAAACCGCTAAGCAAACTCCTGTTACCTTTTCTTCTTGTCAAAATGTAGATTTCATGTCATAAACTTACCAGTTCCCTCCCTTATTGTGCGCGCTGTGCTCCTTGGTCTATTTTTACTCGTCCGACAAGTTAATTGTTTCTTCTTTTTTTTCTTTTTTTTTCATTTAAAATTATACTTAATCCAAACAAGATGAACAGACACTTAAAATACGAATACCTGCTTAGGAACCGAAATGGCCACCCATGTTGTGCGTAATCAAATAGTGTGATTGCTGCAGAGGTTACTGTTTCGATGTTCTGGATTTCTGCTTCACCCAGATGACTTCTCGTGGGAGTTTAGATGTTGATCTGCAGGCCGAATCTGTGCTCTGCTAACGCAGTGGAGACTGGTATTAAGCGTCACTTTGCCCAAAGTTTTCAAATGACGAAGCCTTTCTTGAATTGAAGCAATCAGAAGTCTAAGGCTGTTTTCACACCAGCACCATTTAGGTCGACATAACTGAGTTTTGGGTCCGAACACAGCGCGGCTGGACTAGTGTGAACACGCCACTCACATTCGTAGTCCACGTAACTCTCCCGCTCTCGGAGCTGCCAGAGATGTGGGTCTCGGAGCTGCCAGAGATGTGGGTCTCGGAGCGGCTTGCGTCGACCTGAAATGCGGCGCGAGTGATGTGTGAATGCGCAGCAACTTTAGCTCGCCCTAAAGTCCAGATACTCCGCCCTTTTTAACTAAACGGGTACCCGTAAGCTGTTGTGCTGTAGAGATATCCATCCTCCCGCGCTGTTCCACGACAGATTCATTGCATTCGTTGTCAGGATAGAATGCCTCGTTTTGAAATTTAACATATTCCTGACATTGAAAAAAGATAAAATATGTACAATGCCAAAAGCAGTATCAGGGGCAAACGGCGTTGCTGTTCGTTCTCCATGGTTCACGTGTGTTCTGTTTGCATCTCAGCCAGGCTTCTTCTCCTGTTGGGATAAGCGTCAACTTCCGTGTAGTTGCCATGGATACACAACATTCAGCTCTGTAGAGCTACGACTTCGGTGCGATGACAAAAAGCATATGTGAAAGGAGCCGTACTTGTAGAAAATTGAACCAAATGTAAACTTTTTACTTCTGGAGCGGCGCCTGGCTCGACCCAAATACGTGTGAAAACAGCCTAAAAGACTTTTAAACAAACTGTTTCCTGATCCGTAAACTACCTTCAGATGGGGACGAAAGCAGCAGGAGGTGCCGGTGTTTTGCACACATCGGGCTCTTTGGAGCGCGCCTAACCAGCTGCACCGGCCACAGACACACTCCAAACCCTCAGTAACTCTTCAGTGTGCAATCAGGTCCCAGTGAGCCAGATTAATTGAGTATAGTATCTAGGAATCTTTTCTTTTAATTGATTTTTTTACGTGGACGTGCAGAAAATTTGAAAACATTTGCACCAAGTGCCAGAGGTTTAAATACTAATGTGTAAAAATGAGGGATTGTTCTATTTTATTCAGGGTGTTGCAGCTCAGATTTTTACAGACAATAAAAGTTGGAGCCTCTTTTCTTAAACCTTTGCACCACTTTGTGTTGATGTGATACAAAAAGTCCCAATAAAATATATTTGAGATTTTGGTTGGAATGTGTGAAAATGTGAAGAAGTTCAAGCGGTGTGAATGTGTTCATGGAAATGCATTTCTCATTAATAAGTCACTTTTACTGAGCTAATACTGATCTGAAGGAAATCCATGTGCTGCTGTGCTTTTTCTGTTTTGTTTTTCTAGATCCCCAATCCTCTCTTTGACTTGGCGGGAATAACCTGTGGCCATTTCCTGGTTCCCTTCTGGACTTTCTTTGGAGCCACTCTGATTGGGAAAGCCATCATCAAGATGCACATACAGGTCAGCGGCGCAGATAAAAAGGTTCATCTAAGGTGGTTCAAAACCTCACGTTCTCCTCCCATGGTGGTTTTCTGAAGAAACGATACAGGCGCATGCCCACAACCTCTTAACATCTTCTGATATGATTCATCTCTTTGAATCATATCATCACAATTGTCTAACCACAGCGTCAGAACTTACACTTAAGTAGAAAAGGATTCACTGCTGACTGATGTACTTTGATGAACTTCCAGAACCCCAAAGCGTTGTGGAGAAAGATCAAGCGCCGTGAGCTAAAATCACGAGATGGTTACTATGAAACTCCTAATCGTGCACTTCTGGGTTACTCTCTGTGATGCTTGATATGCTCCCCTGGTTTTTTTCTTCTTGTTTTAGCTTCAGCAAGTTTCCAGACCAACGATTCATAAAGATGAAAGGAGGAAACTTTTCAAAGACGCTTTTCAATAAAATTAAAAAAAGCAAATAGAAAAATGAAATCTTAAACTACATGGGGTGGAGCTGAGCCTCTCACCAGTGACTAATATAAACCTAGACAATTTGGGGCTGTCATTTCTCTAAGTGACTTGCCAAAATAAGTGAACACATCCATCTCTTGGAAGTACCAGTCAGTGAGCTCACCCCGAGTGCTCAGAGAGGGTCACCTCTTCCTCCAGGGGGCTTATGAGGCATACTGAGTGGACATGAGAAGGTAGAAGCAAATGGAGCAGACAGCTGCAGGGGAGACCCATTTCTGTACCTTCAGCTTCTCAGACATCACATGATATATCCTGTCTGATCTTGTCCAGGGGGTCTATGTGTCACGCCGTTCAAAGCTGATCAGTTTCAGAACCGGAGGGAAGAAAACAAATTAAATAAATGTGGTTTTGCCCCCCAACCTGCTTTGGTCCTTTGCAAACCACACAAAAAAACCCCAACAGCCCAAAACTTTCCTTCAGAGCCAGGTTTAAGTTTTCTAATTAGTTAATGTGAGCCTCAGTTCCCTACAGCTGTGCCACAGTAGATCTGTCATCATTTTTCTTTAATGCTCTTAAATTGTGATTTTTAACGTTTAAGAAAATTCAAAAAGGGATTTTCTGTTGTTTAAATCATTCTACGTTGTCAGTCAAAAATGCTAATGAATCTAATTTCTCCGCAGAAACTTTTTGTCATCATTACCTTCAGCAAGCACATAGTCGAGCAAATGGTGTCACTCATGGGGTAAGTGTGCGAGAAATACCGTTCAAAAAAAGAAAGTCAATTTCTTTGTAAATTTAATGTCTCTTGGTTTGGTTATTGTGGTTGGCAACACGCTCATCAACATTTTCCCATGCATTTTTGACCGCTGATGGCGGGGAGGTGTATGAAGAAATCTAAAGGTGTTGCCCCACACCCACACACACACACGCACGCACGCAATCCATCTCTGCTGCACTGTTGGCCAGAAGAGTGAGGTCACATTCAAACAGGGTGATCTGACTCACTGAGTTTGGCTCTGACTGAGAAAGATGGTAGGAAATGCGAGCACACGTTGGATCAACTTCCTGCTATACACCCAATAGAATCAATATGGCTTTCATGATTGGTTAAGATGTATTTTTTTTAAAGAAAATAAAAGCTTAAGTTATTCATTTCAAGCAGAGTTTTTTCATTTGACGTTCAAAATATGTTACAATGTCCTATTTTAATAGATGAATGCAATTTGCAACAGTTCAATATAACCCTTTGACCTTTCCTGAATTTTGTCTTACAACTGCAAACCTCCATGTATTTTGTTGGGATTTTGTGTGTTAAAGCAGCATGGTGATGATACAAAGTGGAAGAATCATTATGCACGGCTTTTACATTTGTTAAGAAATGAAAATCCGACATAAATGTGTCTAGCAGCTTTCCTCCTCTATATCTAGAGTTTTTTTAGTTTTCCCCCCTTTAAAAAAAAAAAAGCTCAGGCTCAGTCAGATAGGATAGGATAAGAGGTGAAACGTCTTCCAAGACAAATTACCAAGTCCAGTTGCGTTTGATTGAAATTTCCTTGAGATAACCATGACCTGGATGAATGAGAATATTCACAGGCAGATAGGATGAAGCTTAACTATGAAAAGTCATTTTTCAAGTCTTACCACATTTGGACTTTAACTAGATCACTGGAACAAATGAATTTGCTTCAATCTAAGTCGTCTCATTGTAGCTGTGTCTGTACCAGCTGACAGCTATTTTTTCATATCTTAACCAGGGCTCGGTGATTTATCCAGTTTATTGAGTGGTCGAATTTTCTGTGTTTGAAGATTTAATTTTCAAAAAATAAATTGGTAAAAAAATAAATACAAATGTATTACTTGGACTTCCATAGTTTAGAATGATGTCATTCATTCAGGATCTACCATCTTGTTTTACAAGGATACTTTACAGCTTGTTTTTAGATTGGCTTGGAATTCAGGTCAGCTCCAGCACGGAATGATTGAAATAGAAGCACGTTTTGGAAAACGTGGGGGGGGGGGGGGTTCCCTTGCAATTTCTTTTTAAGAAAGAACAGGTTGAAAAAAAATCTGTTAAAATCAGATTTGCTATGAAAGAAATCGGAGATTACATTTTTAAGCAATCTCGCACGTCTCGACATCTTTATCCGCACGCATTCACACATGCTATGTGGACGCTAAAAACTGGCAGACCTCTGCGGTTGCTGGTTTCACTGGATTATATTTGGGGGCATCATATTAATGGGAGCTGAATATGTTTGCACAGACATTTTTCATTTTCTCTTCACTTCAAAATCCTTAACTTGGTCAGTCTCCCACCTAAAAACCCGACAAATGACATAACAGATGAGTGAATATAACCGGAGACCACTTCACTTACAGATTGGTGGTCATTATGAATGATATGAATCACCAAGCAAGCAACTTTGACCATATTTAGACTGAAGCCATTTTCTTTCCTGGTTCAGTAACTTTGAAGGTTCTTTCCCACAATGTTCGTCTATGGTGACTCGCTGAGATTTGTGCAAATTGAGCTTCACTGCTGACTTGTTTTTTCGGGGGGGTGTTCTGTCTAAATTCCTGTTTATGTGTAAGGTTGGAGAGATAACCCTGAGTCACTCAAATCTAGTTATTCAGCAGCAGGAATTACCCTTTCTCCATTTGGTGCTTGTTATCGCACTTCCTATTGCTTTAGACAAGTCTAGACAAGGTGTTTACATCCTGCCTGACTGAATTCAGGATGATTGTCTACACCCTGCAGTGTTTTTATACATCGTATAATTTTGACATTCTGGTAGATATTCCATTCAGGCTGTACTTCTCGGAGCCTCAGCAACAAAGCCCACCTCTGACCTGAGAACCGTTAACAGTGGTATTCATTATGACTGGCCCCCGGTGAGCGTTTCCACTCCTGCCTAATAGGGAAATCAGCCTGACTCTGATTGGCTGTCTTTCCACCATGAAAGCAACAGCAGTGGTGGTGGTAAAGGTGATGACATCATGTCGACTCACTTCCTGATTGAAGGGGCTGACACGGACTCTCGTTGAGAGCTTAAGAATATAAAAGGAGGACAGAGGAGTTTCTGCTTCATTCCTCTCTGCTGCCTACTCCTTCTCACAGTAACAATTAGAGGCCTCTGATGACGCCCGGTGGACCAGCGTTTGGAGGCAGCCGGGGACTTTACTTCCAGTTTTTAAAGCTTTTATTGGGTCTGCTTGGTTGGTAAGTTATAAACTCAATCTCCTTATCATCCCCCCCATTTCTCTTTTTCAGGTCTATCCCTAAAGTAGGACCATCACTCCAGAAGCCCTTCAGTCAGTACCTGGAAGCCCAGAAGAACAAGCTGCACCATGCTGGAAAAAGTGGACCAGCGGTAAGAACAGCTTTTCTCCCCGTCCGTGTATTAATCTCAGGACCCTGTGGATAAATGTTAGGATGACTATTTCAGAGTTTAGAAATGTGCATAGCTAATGTTTTTGGATAGATCTTTTAGAAAATGGCAATTTAAACTAGTTCCTAATCCTAGAAATGTCGCCCTCTAGTGGGCAAATTATGCAAGTCGAACTTTTTAACGATCGTATCCATATCCTAAATGTTTTTCATTCACTCCAGCATCATTTTTAATAGATATAGTGTAATGGTTATTATTTATTTGAAAGAAGCTAGACGTGTTAGAAACCTCCTAAACCAGTTGTCTTTTCTGGTCTTACCTGTTCATAATCTAAACAATTTGCAGAAATAAGTAGTTTATACCTGACTCTTGTTCTTTCTGGGGGGGGTTTCAGGATGAGAACTGGCTGTCGTGGGTGTTTGAGAAGGTGGTGCTGGTCATGGTTTGCTACTTTGTCATCTCAATCATCAACTCCATGGCTCAGAGCTACGCCAAGCGACTGCAGCAGCTGAGGCACTCTGAAGAGAAGAGCAAGTGATGGTGGAGCAAAGCGCCGCCCGCATCCAAGTGACTGTGTTTCTGCAGCTGCTGCTCACAACTTACCAACGAACCTCACCATCTTCATTTTTCAAGAGAGGCTGAAGGCGTTGAAAATGAAAGAAAACAAAAAGAGGCATTTAATGCCTGCGAGAGAGTGTGTGTGAAAGTCAGTGCACGTGCTATTAAGGATGTATGTGCTGTTATTTCTGTCTTCAAGTTTTATAGTTCTTCCTCTCATCGTCCTCTGCGTACGTGTAGCGCGACTGACTCCTGCTAGCGGTCTTAACATGTTACTTTAACCTTAAATTGATCCATTCATTAACCTCAAACGTAAAGCGGTTATTTGATGGCAGCTGCTGTGCTGAGGGCAGCGCCCATCAGATGCTAAGCCTTATGCAAGTTGGGAATGCCTGAATTCCCTTGAAAATAGCTCTTGACTTATGGACTTGATTTTTATTTAATTATGTATTAATTCTGTATGGATGGGAGTTGATTTGGTTTTGCGATGTGCTGCCAAGATAACTGCAAATGGATAATGTTTCTTTTCAGGGTCTTCATGACTTTCTCCTGGTAAATAGGACATTTGTCTTTTTTATTTCCAGTACTGTCGGTTTAAAGTGATGGGGGGGGGCAATATCAACTTCTTAAAGTGGGGTATTCATGGTTTGCACATTGTGTAAATATGTTTTTTGACTGTATGATCAGATGTATTTCTATTCCAGTTGTTGCTGTGAACAAGAACCAAAATACAAAAAAAAAAGAGAAGGCAGTACCATCTCCATTGTAATCTCAGCAATATGGTTCCATTTCTATTCTGTACATTTAGGTCAGATCATATATAAAATGTAGAAAAAAGTTATTTTCCAGTCCGAGTCTTTTTTTTCTTTTCTTTTTTTTTTACTTTGCACTCTTAAAAAAACTGCTGTTATCCTGTCATGATTTTAATGTCCAATTCCCTCTAAGACGTGAGCATCTACGAGGTAAGTAAACGGATCAATTTTTAGTTAAATGTTTTGGAAAACTACTAGAAAATAGACTGAATCCTGCCAGCAGATTTGGCTATTGGTACTAATTAACCAGATAAATGATCTTCAGTTTGTGAATGCTAAAATGTTTCCGACCTAATGCATTAAATCCGTTATGATGTTCTGCAACTACTTCTCCACTCCGTCAGCTAGCTTATCAGACTGGTGTTGGCGGTAACATTTGGACGGCAACAGCGGTCTGTAAGCTGGCTGAAGCTGTGGACCTTTCAGCTTCTCAGTCCAGCAACGACATCCACTTGTAGGACGTGTGGCGGTCTGTCTGCCATATCGTTTCTCTGCTTTCATGTCAGCCTACTTTCTTTTTTTGTGTTAAAAAAAAACTACAAGTGAACAATAAAGGGAGTTAACAAAAATCCTGCCTCTTTTGTTTCTATTCACTTTTTTGTCTCTTTCAGGTGAAAAAACTACTTTTAAGTTTCCACATTTATCGGTGTCTGAATGGAGAAGCAGTTATCAAAACTGCCGGGCTGATCCAGCTCTTTGAGGGCAAACAAGAATCAATAACCCAGAATCAGCTTTAATGGCCAAGTATGACACATACAAGGAATTTGACCCCGGCAACTTTTCTCTCCAGTAGCCTGCAGGACTTAAATAAGTGAAATAAAAAAGGAAATACAAATAAATAAAGGATAATATATACACCAAACCGGGGTTATTGTACAGTGAGTATATACAGCAGTGCAGAGTTATAGTTGATTGTTCATGTGAATGGACTCACACAATCAGAGCGACAGCCTGGGGGAAGAAACTGTTCTTGTGTCGGGTGGTTTTGGCGTACAGCGCTCTGTAACGCCGGCCTGAGGGGAGGAGCCTAAACAGATTGTGGCCAGGGTGTGAGGGGTCAGAGGTGATTTTTCTGGCCCGCTTCCTGACCCTGGCCCGGAAAAGGTCCTCAATGGAGGGAAGAGCAGTACATATGATCCTCTCTGAGGACCTGACTGTTCTCTGCAGTCTGTCCCTGTCTTCCCTGGTGGCGGATCCGAACCAGACAGAGATGGATGAGGTCAGGACAGACTGGACTATTGCTGTGTAGAATATGGTCAGCAGGTCCTGAGGCAGGTTGAACTTTCTGAGCTGACGCAGAAAGTACAGCCTTTGCTGGGCCTTCTTCCTGTTCCACTTCCCTTCTGTACGCAGACTCGTCGCCGTCACGGATGAGTCAAATGACGGTGGTGTCATTGCAACCTTCAGGAGTTTCACAGAAGGGTCTCTTGACGTGCAATCAGTGGTGTAAAGGGAGAAAAGCAGTGGGGAGAGAACACATCCCTGGGGGGCGCCGATGCTGAGGGACCGGGTGCTGGATATGAAGTTACCCAGTTTCACCTGCTGCCTTAACATTATTAATTCTGACTCCTAACATTTGGTTATATCCTATTTATTCTGCATTTGACTTTTAGACTTTGACATTTAAAAAAATATTTCAATGATCAAGTTAAGATTGTTAGCAGTTACTCCTAATTTGACAAACCGGTGTTTTCACTGTTAGGCTACCTCGTTAATTTTGCTACCAGATTGTAATAATTCTGCTAATCTCTGTAGTTCGTAGAAAATTGACATGAACTAATAAATATAATGGAAGGGTTTTAAGATGATCTGAAGTACATCATTTCTTAAGTTGTGCCCGAAATCCTCCTTAATTCAACCATGGTTTCCTCCAAGGCAAGGTTCTGCAAATGGCTCTTTGGCTATTTACCAATTGGTTCAAAAAGATAAATGATTTACTCATGTTTAAAATATGCCCAGGAGAAGTTTTATCACTTTTTTGGTGAAATATTTTCAATTAATTTCCATGACAGAATAACACAAAGTCCCAGTAATATTTTTTTCAGGCAATTTTCTTTTATTAGCTTATAAACTACTTTTTTTAGGCTATAAATTGCCTAATTTTCCTTAATCATAAGCGAGAAGATAATTAACCATCCTCTTTTTGCAACAGTATGTTTTATGTTAATTTCAAAAACTTATAGACATTGCTCAATAAAATGGGCAAAGGTTATCCTTTTCTGTGAATAAAAAGTCATGCCACATTTGCAGATAAAATTAGTTTTATTTATTTAGGTAGACTGAAAACATTTAAAGTTGATTTTTTTGGATTTTAAAGGTTGCAGATCCCTGCTGCAAGGAAACATGCGCTGTCATCACTTTGCTTCACATGCAAGGATACCGCTGCTAGCCCTTTGCTGCGCAACATATCCACACCCCTTCTAATGCACAACTTGGGTCAAAAATTATCATTCAGTTTCAAGGTTATTTTATGCTGGCTGAGTTTTTCTTTGTTCTGTATGATAGAAAATTCCAAGTATTCTTTAAATGTCTTGTTCTTGATTACCACAGATGGTTATTTCCATTTTTACTTTCATACTTTATGAATAAAAATAGTTTTATTATATCAAAGTTACACAGTCATCCAGGTGGGATTTAAAATTAAAGGTCTTAATACCTAATGATAATTCATATAAAGTAATTATTTTAGCAGTGAGTGGGGCCAAACATTTATGTATTTAATACTTGCAAGATGTTTTACATTTTGTCTCGCATAACAAAAAATGGCTATTGAGTTTAACTGTATCAGTATGGTGGCCTTGTCAATTTGATTTTGCAGCAGATCCAAAACCAGCGTCTGAAAGGCCACATCCCAGCTCCCCCCTGCAGTGAGGGTCAAACCAATAAAGGCTATGAATTCTTCTTTGTCAGTGTTTCTCCATTCTTTCCCTTTTGCTGTGGCTGTACTTTGCCCATCTAAGTGGGTGCATTTTAGAACCTCCTCAGTGATGTTATTTGACATATGCAACAAATCCTATAGGATATGCCTAGAGGCATCTTTTGGCCTTACAGCTGTTGATCCGAAGGGAGGACCTGGGCAGCTACTGACAATGTGGCTGCATGTTCTGCCATAAGTGAGGGGATTCTCATCCTACTGCAATCCCTTTTTTAGTCAGACTACTGGACTGAGGTTCCTCTTCAGAGGATTCATCAGATGAGTCTTATGAATCTAGAGAGGACTCTTCTTCATGTAGGAAAGCTGGATTTACAGACACCAGCACAGCACCAGCTTGTTTCCTGTGGCAAATATTCTGAGTCATCATCAGAAATGTCGAACTTTGAATCTGTAGAAATGGCCTCCTCATCTTCCTCTGGCTCTTGCTGCAGCAGCTTTGCAACCTTCTCAGCAGTAAATCTGCAAACAACTGTACTCTGAATAAAGAAAATCAAAAGCACAATATTTTCAGATGCACATCAATACACTTTTATTTTGCTGACTTGGCTAAGTAACTACTACTAATTATTTAGTTAACTACTTTGCGAAGTAGCCTAGAAGACTAATTTCTTGTTATCTTATTAGGTAAATCTGTCAGCACCCCCCACCACCACTAGCAAGAAACCCTTATAGCTATAATTACGTGTAACTTTCTAAAATAATGTTCTCACTATCAAAGTAAGCTAGCCTTCGTGAAATATTAAGTACAGTTCACAAATGCCATCAAATATGATTTGAGGTGTTGGAATGATAAAAAAAAAAAATCCTTAAAGAGACAAAAATGTGTATCGATTTTTGACCTGTCTCACCACTTCAAATGCCAGCAACGGCAAAGATTCGTTTCTGACCCGTGTGTGTAAAGTTCAGGTATAAGCTGTGCTTGTCCATACAGTAAGAAAGGAAAATAATGAAAAGTATTTGTGGTAAACAAAAAGATATTTACCACATACTTGGTAGAGTAACTGGTCAAATTATTTTATTTCAAAGATACCCTATATCAGAAACACTGAGCTATACAAGAAAAAAACTGAATATGGGGGATTTTGGAGCAATGCGCATGAGGGGTAGGCTACTGATACAAAACCGTTTTTATTCAAAAAGTAAGAAAGGAAGAATAAAATAATCATGTTTGATGGTCTAAGATATCAAAAAATAAAAACTCAGCCGGGTCACTTTTGACCCATGTATGTTGGGCTGGCAAGTAACTCAGTCAACAATTTCCAAAAATCATTAAGATTTTCAGAGATGTTCGGCAAGGTACACAAAGAGGGCCGCCCGGGCGGGATTCGACCCCCCGACTACCGGGTGAGAGTCACCCGCGCTAGCTAGTGACAGGACCTCCACACTGTCACATATCTCCCCCTCTTATCAGGGAGCCACCAATCAGATGCATCAGAATGCCAAATGTGGCAAGTTACACAACGAGGGCCCAGGCGGGATTCAATCCCACGACTCCCGGGTGAGAGTCATGCGCGCTAGTTGCTGGTTCAGCAATCAGGTCAGGAATTAAAGAAGGCAGGTTTGGGTTTGTACTTTTAAAAGCTTGCCTTATACGAAGGGAGGCAAAGAAGTAATTTTTCTCCAAGAGTTATCTGTTTCATCTACCCCCCTGCCAGCACAACCCCCCCCCCCCCCCCTCCGCCCCGCAAATACATGTGGCAAATAATCGTGTAATTTGCTGTTATTAATGTATATGAAAATACTTAACTACATATTTAATAAGTTAAATTCGTCCTGAACATTCCTGTTTAGTTAGCTTCACGGTAACTAATAAAAAAAGATCAGTGCCTGGGAGAAGGTGACAACTACGCAATCGGGACATTGGAGGTTTCCTGTTGGAAATAATGGAAACATGGTTTGATATCAAAATGAATACAATAAAAAATCCCTCAGCACATAACTGGGCCAGATCCTCTACTGTGCTCCCACCATCATACGCCTGGGGCCATATGCGTAATTGGAGACATTGCTTTTACTGCCATCGGTATTGATGCAAAAGACAGCCTGCTTCACTGATAGCGACTATCTAGTTTCCAAAGTAGTTTATAATCTTTTATTTATAAGTGTAACAATATTCAATTAAGCTGACGCGCCATCGTAAACAAAAGAAAAATATTTTTGAGTAAAACTTCGCCCCCCAAAAAGTAGCCTATTCTGAGATTAAGTAACATTTAAATTACGAT
This sequence comes from Apricaphanius iberus, assembly GCA_028564705.1. NCBI lineage: Eukaryota > Metazoa > Chordata > Actinopteri > Cyprinodontiformes > Aphaniidae > Apricaphanius > Apricaphanius iberus. Next base: position 854,725 of record JAPXFQ010002758.1, read on the forward strand.
TAGATTAATTTCAGAGATTTTTTAGAAAAAAAAAGCATAATTCTGTAGAAAAAATTACGAGAAAAAAAAACTAAGACATTTCTTAGATTAAAGGCGTACATTTTTTTTATTTTTACAATTTTCTGACTTTACAATGTCAGAAATATTATAGATATCGAAAATGTAGGCTATGCGTTTAATTATAGGATTTTTTTTTCCTCGCACATTTTCTACATAATAGAATTAGGATATGATTTTTTTCTAGAAAATATCTGGAATTAATCTCAGAAATAGGTTTTTGGGGGCGGAAATTTACTCCAAAATATTTTTCTTTTGTTTACAATGGCCATAATACTCCGTTGTACCTACAGTGAAAAGTAAAAAAAAAAAAATACAAAAAAAAAAAAAACATGGGGCGTGCAGATCTCCATGCATGATCATCCCCAAAATAGAAAAAAAAAATTCTTTGCAATTTTCCAGCATTCCCTGGAAGTTTATTGCAAAATTGTCCATAAATTAGTTATTTGGCTGAAATATAGATAGCAGAAGCGGTAAACTGTTTCGGTGTTGCAGTTCCCCGTTCTAACACTAGAGGCTGTGCATAGCACAGTCGGTGATATATATTTAGTAACGTTTCAACACACAAATTGATCATAATTACCACACAATGCGTTCAATCTTTCCTACACACCAAATATGCACAGTGCCTGGGCTCTCATTGATCAACCGTGTGAAATGCTGCACTGAGGTCCAACATAACCAGCACTGTTATTATACCACAGTCTGTATTAATACGAGAAAAAAAAAAGAATCAATCAAATAAAGTTTATGACCATAAAATTAGATCTCAACCGACCAAAAATATTAACCTATAAAACTCATCTGTCAGGAGTTGGACCAGAGGCTGATATTTAGTAACCATGCAGGTTTCAGAAGTCTTGGAAATCAAAGGTAAAGGTTTTCAATATTGAAAAATTGTGATAACTTTAGGCGATTATTAATAATTAAAAAGAACGGTTTCATGGGAAGTTTATGAATGTCAATATACCATAGAAAGATATGACTGAAGTACCAATACAGAAGCAGTACAATTTGTGAAAAGCAAACATTTCAGTCTCAAAACCTTTAACCACGACTGTAAGATGAAAAGATGCTATGTTCTAGAACAAATTATTTTATTTACACATTTGTTTTAATAAGCATAAGGATCAAACAAAAATAAAATAATATAGTTGAAATCTGTCCATGGTGCTGCTCTGTAGTCTCTCTCACTGCAGCTGAGTGTAGCTGGAGATAACCTGCTCTAGTGATGTAAAGCTGTCCAGGAAATCCTCCTCCGATATTCCATATTTAACATACTGATGGATGTAAGCCCTGCAACAGAAAATAAAAATACGCTTTGCAATTATTGAAGTGAATACAGATGATGAAGCCCATTGCTCTAAACATGTTTATGTTCACCGAGGACTTTTTGTCCAGTCAAGACCGTCTTAGAGCCACTGGAGGACTGACTCACCTGGAAGCAAACATGTTCCAGGCTTTTCTCACCATGTCATCCAGAGGCCTCAGCAGGGCCTGGCTGTTACTGACCAGCGTAGCAGACTTCTCATACTTATTGAAGGGAACGGGGGCTTTCCACAAGCTGAACGCGTTGTCTGGTGGGAGCCATGATGTGTAAATGGCCGAGTCTTTGAAGTCTCCTGGCGACAAAATCAAAATTCGCAGCCGTTAGTCATGTTCTCCAGCAAAGGTATTCATACCACTTATGTTTTCATCAGTTTACAGCAACGGATGTCAATGGATTTATTAGGACAGACCAACACAAAGTGGGCATTCTGCTGTGGAAGCCCCTTTTACTTAGATACCCTCAAATCAGAGGTTCACAATGTGCTCCTCCAGAGCCACAGTGGACATTTATAAATTCTGATGAAAAAAAAAAAATGAAATAATGCAAGCTAGTTAAGAAGCCAGTCTATTTCTTTTTATACTATAAGATTTGAAATTGGAATTTATGTATCAATTGTCAACAGACCAACGAGCCAAATGTTGCTAGAACCTTTTCACCTGTTAAAGTGACAAGATTGCATATTAATATAGGCTGTTAAGCTTTCTACCCATTTTTGTTTAATATTGATAAATGATGGAAGGACTTCATTAGCCTCAATCTACTTCAGATTGTACATCTTCCTTCTTTTCTTTCCCCACCAAAGCCTTATATTTTCCAAAGGGAAAAAAATTTGATCGGCTTTTAACCCTTTATCAAAGGTCAGTTAGTTAAATCACATGTGATATGACCTCTCCAAATTAGAATTATTGCCATTATTGACATTATTAAACCCTATGGTTCAATTACCCGGGTTCATTCTTTGTCCTTGCCTAAATTGTTTTGTGAAGATGAAGGTGGCCATAGCAACAGTAGGTGGTTGGGGACTGAAACACGCTTGTGAACACGTGCCTGTCATGTTGTAGAAAAGTAGTTATGTCCCGGCACTGGTACGTCTGCATGGTAATGGGCTACGGACAGGGTTTGCAGCTCCAGACAGACCTTCCTTTCCAGCAAGGAAAGAAAAATGACAAGCTCTTAACTTTAGTCTTTGGGTAATTTCTCTACATGCGTCTCACATCTAGACCTGTATTTCTGCTCATTTGTCTATGAAGACTGAATCCAGAGAAAACATATGTTTTTAAATAAACCACAGATTCTCAATTACATTAATGATTGGACTATGACTGGACTACTTCAACACAGGAACATTATTGAGTCGTTTTCCTGCTGGCAGGTCCCATTTTTGGGCACAGCGGTGATGTGGGCAAAAGGGATGTGCAATGTTAGTTTTTCACCACTTGTACCAATTTTGCATTGAGGCCAGTTTTGGCCTCATCTCAGCTTGCAGATTTTGGAAGTGCAAACAGCCCTCTGTTTCAACCACAGCGTTGAACGATGGACTGTATTTAGTAATTAGAGGACTTCTGTCAATTGTCATTCTTTATGGCAAAAACCCTGAAACTTGGGGTTATAACGTGACAGAGTTTCAACATTCAAAGTATGATCTCTTTTGGCAAATAGAGAAAAAAGTCCAGAACAAAATTATTAATAGTCATTTTGTTCTTAAAATTGCATGAAAGTCAGCTGACCTGTGTCTGCACTGAAGACGTCCTTCCCTCTGAGTATGAGCAGGTTGGCCAGGGAGGTGTTGAAGCTGCCAGCTGTGAGAGTCCTGCATCGCCCCGCAGAGGCTGAGGGTGGACACACCTGCCAGTCTATACCTGTTTGCAACGCCATAATCAGCCGTGTTATTTTGCGTTCTGGTAGTGGAGAGCGAACCAGCCAGACTTAAAGACTCGCCTTCTTCCATCTTGCTGTTGGAAATGAGCATCTGTCGCAGGTGTTTGAGCAGCGCCGGCCAGCTGAAGGTGCTGAACGCTAAGGAGGAGCTGGCCATCTGCGGGATGGTGCACACGCTGAGCAGCTTGTACTCTGGGTGGCAAGCGAGAGCGCTCACCAGCTCACCTGAGAAACGGCAGACACAACCAGGAAGATGGAAAAGATCACAACGAGTCTATACATTAATAAAGTGGAATTAGTGCCAGCCGATATGGCCTCAAATCTATACTGAGATTTAATCTGAAGCATGTGTGGAAAAATGTTTTTTAATCGCGATTTATTCTTTTCTTCTATTAACATTTTCATATACTAGCAGAACTTCAGAAAAGCATAAAATGCAGTTTAAAGAACATTAATTTTACAAAATGCATAAAAAAAACCAAACCTTTTTCAGAAAAATTCAATACAAAAATTCTCATAATATATGAAGATTAAAAAAAAAAAAAAAAAAAAGCTAAATAGTGGACTAATTTTAAACTTACAATATCCAGTGTAAATATGAGCAGTCAACATCAGTACTGATCCTTGCTCAGCTGTTACAAAGTAAGCAGGCACAGCTTGATGACATCATCAATATGCACAATCGTGGTAGGCCGGTGCAGTCACATTATCTACCGTTGGCCCAATTTATATCATTTCTATAGTTTATATCGCCCATTACTAAGTAGAATCATTTTAATTTTTGAAATAATAAGAAAAAAAGTTTTGTTTTTCTTTCCCAACCTGGACTTTATTTTTAACAAATGTTATGTTTTCTTACTCACCCTGAGAAATTTTTGGAGCCAGTCTGAGCCGTTCAGAAGTATTTATATCCACTTCCTCCATCGTAGAACGGGAGTCGTAGAAGCAGTCCACATTCCGCTTGTAATAAGGTTTAATCTGCACCAAATGCCGTAATTTTATCATGTTTATTTTACAGTTGGATTTAAGAACATCCCGGAAGTGCTTCCATCTTTTCTTCCGGCCCGATTTTTTACTGCAGCAGATTCGTCAGCTTTTTATCTTTTTATTGTTAAACACCAAAATGGACTTTGAAGAAAATGCAGAAGCACTTCCGAGGCGTTCATAAGTCAAAGGAGAATATAAACATAGTATAATTAAAGGGTTTGGTGCAGATTAAACGTTATTACAAGCGGCATTTGGACTGCCCCGAGCACTACCGTTCTACAGATGTACGCTGATCCAGACTGGATGTATAAATACTGCTGAACGGCTCAAACTGGCTCCAAACTTCTCAGGGTGAGAGAAAAAAATATATAAAAATTGCTTTAAAAACAAAAGGTCTAGGTTGTAAAAACAAACGAAACAGAATATCCCTTTGAAAACTATTTAGGTAAAACTTACTACTTTTCCAGAAGTAACTTTCAACAGTCCTTAGTGCTTAATATTCATTTTGAAAAAGAAATACAAAAGTAAATCAGCACTTTAAAACAGATATGTTTACCAGATGGATGGATTAGAAGGAAAAAACATGAAGAACGATGGATGGATGCATGGGCGGAGATCCCAGGGGGGACGGGGGGGACGCGTCCCCCCCTCACACAAAGATGTCCCACCCACAAAATAAGTTTTTGTAAACACATACATGCTATCAGTAAAACTGTATTGTCTTCTAAAACCACAACGAAAAAGTTAGTCTGCAAATACAAAACAATGTGTTTTTAATTGTTGAGAAATTATAGTCCACCCCCCTTATTCCTCAAGTTGGTACGGTCGGTCCACACACGCTGTTTCCAACGGGCGGGGCTGCCGGCTCTCACCCGCTAACAGCTTCACAGCAGCCCGCAGGCTTACAGGAGGCGGGAATCAAAAGCCAGCGGTTTCCAGCAGTAAGTCATTTAATTATCATATGCTGGTTCTACAAACTTAAATATGTATGTCAAATGTGGTCATATTATGTCGAACATAGACACCGATTACTGGGCGATATCTTTAGACTTTGATCACCGGTCGGAGATCCCTTTATGACAGACCACCACCACAGTAAAAATAAGTTGTCACTTCATGTTCGCTGGTCATTCCAGGATTATTCCACTATTATTTTTCCATTCACTAAGGTGACCAAAAGTTCCTTTTCCCGGACACGTACGCTTTCACGGTCTGCCCCGGAATCTGCGAAGCATTTATAGATCGATGAAAATGTGAAAATGAAGAAAACTGAGAAAAGTGTGAAATCGATTAAATTAAAAGATAAACTATAGAGTATGTATATGTTTAATGTTAAATGAAACAAATATTTCAAGAATATATTTTTAGATTTTGTGTATCTTTTCGTTCAGTAGGACTTAGATAAAGTTATTAAATATTACAGAGTTATTCTCTAATAGCCTACAAAAATTTCTATGATTTATTAAAGAGATTTCAGTCATTTTGATACTTGACTTGATTTTTGAAGTAGTTTGATGTTATTAGCCTTGAAAGTGTTTCTGTAATAATGTTGGAACTTCTTCATGCTTACATTTTTGTCAATCTACTTTGACTGTTGTGGAAATTAAGAAATTTTGTTGAATGTGGTCATAAAGGCATCAATTCATAACATTATTTAACATGCTGAAGGCAAACTGTGCAAAACCAGATGCAAAGAAGCAGGAGAGAGCATTTTTTTTCATGCCCCCCCCAAAAATTACTCTCTGAAATTTTACTGTTTATTGTCCCCCCCAAAATTTAAATGGGATTTCCGCCCCTGGATGGATGGAACGGACACAAAAGGATAGAAACTTACTGAAAACTCTATGAACCCTGGCCGCTGTGCTCTTACCGAGAGGATTCCTGCTGTAGGCGCCGCAGGAATCGGGGGTGAGCGTGGGCTGCAGAACACCACCCAGCTGGTGAGCAATGACCCTGTTGATGTCGCTGAAGGAGATCTGCTTGATCTTCAGCAGCTGACTGCAGATCTTGTGCACCGTGTCGTTCTCGTGCACCAGGATGGCGTCTGAGAGCTGGTAGAGGTGTGCGAGAGTCAGCACCGAGTTGTAGTTCTGGACGATCACCTGTAGAGGATGGGTTGTAGAATTGTAATTGCCCTGTTGGAAATGATTATTGACAATGTGTATATCTGTGTGCTTCTTTTTACCGTCCCTTTTGCTTTTTGGACCAGGAATTCCCCCACCGAGGGACAAATACAGGTTTATTCTATTTTATTCGTAATAGCCAAATCATTGTGTTTTCCAAACATTGGATTACATTTTATTACAATTTTAGATCATTGTAAAAAAATGATAAGATGCTGAGTGATTCATCACAAAGAGGTCATTTGATAAAAACCTCACATTTTTGCCCTTGCACAAATGTCCGGCCATCTTCATTTCAGTTTAGTCCTGATGCCTGGAAACCTGTGTTCATCTTGCAAATAGGGGCTGAAAATTAGAAGCCAACAAATCATAATCGTCTCCAATTATCTGTATGACAGGAATGGGTTATTATCCGTCAGGTTTACACTGACTGGATTGCAAAAGCGATAAGGAACAGTGGCCTGCACTAACCATTTCTACTCTTCTTATTATATGCTTTGCATTATGACCTGTACATACTTCCCCAGTCCCATATGGCCAGGTGAGGTGGTTCAGGACAAAAGAGGACGGGTAGACGTCTCTGAGACACTGACTGACGAAGGTGCCGACCCCTGACCCCGTCCCGCCTGCAACACTCATGACGGGAATGAACCCGGCCAGCATGTCACAGTGCTCCACCTCCCTCCTCACCAGCTCCTCCACCACGTCTCTGTGACGGGGGCCGTGGATGCAGTACCTGGATGGACGACAAAAAGTGAATGACCAGACATGACGTCGTCTGGACTCGGAATGAGGATTCGGCTATGATGCGTCGCAAACGTATTCGCACGCATGAAACGTTTCAAACCTGTGTTCACGTCGAACCCTACCGATTATCCCGGGAGAGTCCCGAATTTCAGTGACGCTCCCGAAAATCTCGCGGGGCCACCATTTTCACATGCTAGTGCAACTTTTTAAAATGTACAGACATTATCATTCTTTTTTTAAATAATTGCTACAAATAATTTGAAGTGTGTTGAGCAGTTTTTTATTATTTTCTACTCTGACACAGTATTTCAATGTCATTCCTTTCTTTTGTTGCCATCTCATATGCTGATATGTTTTGCAGCTGAGGGATGTGCTTTGGAGAGGATCATGATTTATATGTGATTGTAATCTGGGAACTGGTGAGTAGCTCTTAGCCATAAGCTAAGGCTGGCTAACAAACAGTTCTGTTGGTTTACTATTTTTTCTGTTTTGTTTAATTTCTTTAGGTTTTTGGATTTGTTTTACCTAATCAGTTAAGGAGAACAAAGTTAATCATGTACATGTAGATTGTTTGAATTAGATTAGGATTTATTTGACTATGTAGATTTCTGTATGAAAAGGTTAGCATGAATGTTAATATGTGGTCCTGTTATGCAGGCCAGGTCCTTTGGCTGCGATCATCGATTAGATGACCCGAAGCTGTTTCTTTTTCCACTTGATGGCGAGCTACCAGTAGGCCGAGCCCAGGCCTAGAGAACCTAATCATCTCCTGCTGGTGTGGTAGGAGCTACTGCAAGCTGTTGCTACAAGCCAACTGCTTTGGAGACCTAACATGGAACCAGTTTGATCTTTTTGGACTACTTCATATCTAATGAACTCAGTAACGGCCAATGTTGCTGGCTCAACTGGTATTAACTTCTTGGACAGATATGAGTACAGGTTTAAGACTCTCTGTATTTCCAATTAACTTAATGAACTTTAAAGTGCGCTACTGTAAATATTGTAAATAACTGAAAGAAACATAACACAACACCTTTGGTTGCACAGAAATCTGGTTCTTTTGGTTTATTAAGCACAACCCAACCTACATCCTCCCTGAGCGAATTTAGTCTTCAGATCGTTGTAGCTATCTGCATTTCAATAAGGTTATTTACACAACAATTTTTATATTGATAAAAGGCAAATGCTACAAATATGTCACACTATGTGTGGGGAAAAACACAACCAAAGGCCATGTCAGCCAGAACACACTATATCGAATGATGTGGAGGCAGCATGATGCTGTATGCATAATTTCGTATAAAAGAAAAGCTGGTCTGAGTTGAGGGGATCGAACTAAATATAGAGGATTGCTGAAAGAAATGCTGTTAAAAGCTGAAAAAGAGGTTGAGGTTCATCTTCCAGGAGCCCTAAACACTCAGAGCAACAATGAAACAGTTTAGGTCAAAGCATATTCATGTGGTAGAAATGGCCTAGTCCAACTCCAGAGCCATTTGCAGTTGGAATCTGTTGTTAAAAAGGTTTTTGACATTCGCAGTTCGTGTCTGTCCAATATAAATGAGCTTGCTCCATTTTGCAAAGATGAAGGAAAATGCCCATCTTCCGAGGAGCTGAATGCAACCACACACCCCGTTTTCAGGTGTTTAGTTTGTAAATGCATTAAAAAAAAAAACAGGCATCGTTTGTACTCCCTTAAGCAATACTTTGAATGATCCATCACAAAAGTTTAGTAATTACATCGATATTTTTATTTTATTTTTTTATTTTGAGAGGGGGCAAATGTTGAAGGGGTCGAGAATTCTATTGCACTGCAGTGTGTGATATTTCAGTGGGTTAAAACTTCTTACCCATTGGCCCAGTTGTTTCCAGAGCCCTGTTTCTGGCTGAAGTGAGAAGTCTCTTCATACCTCCACCTGCCAGACTTCGCTGCCTTGCTCATGCTGTGGTTAATCACTTTGGGCTCCATGTCAATCAGCACCGCCCTGGCTACAAAGTCTGGAAAAATCACAAAAATGCATTAAAAACGCACCCACGTTACAACAATTATTCGTATTAAACTCCGTCTTCGAGTTCCGTTACCTCCCTGTGCGGTCTGGCGGAAGAAGCGCTCCCGACTGACCGTGCTGTAGGTTCTCCTCTGCGCGTACTGAGCGTCGCCACACATGATGTCGAACAGCTCCTGTCCCACCTGGTTGCCGCACTGACCGAGCTGAACGGTCACCACCGACATGGCCGACGGTCGTCACACCTGGGACATTTCGAAGATATTGAATTTGAGCACAGACATATCACTTAATCAGGCTGTTTAAGGACTCATTTCGCGGACTGCATACTGGATGTGTTTTGGAAGCGGCGCTTCTAGTTAAACACGTCATTTCCGGTTAAAATGGGCGAACGTTTCAAAGTAAAATTCCTACTGAACGTCTATATCCGGTTTTAACTGCGTTTTTGAGCTTTTAAAATTTCTACCTTTTAGCGTAAAAACGCACGTTTTTAAAATTTGATTTTCTGCTTGTTTGGTTGAACAAAAAATATCAAGTGTACTCATCAGTTAACGAAACGCATTTGGTAGCCTATCTTTTTTTGAATATGTATCATTCTATGTTTAATAAAACAGTCTGTAGAAAAAAAAAGATTAAGTAAGGAAGGTAAATTTATAATTTAATTCAAGCCAATATTTCAAACCTTCGTAGTCAGGGTTAGTGTACTTCCGATGGTTTTCCTGCCTTTTTACAAAAACGTTCTATCCACATTGACAGTTTAAAAATGTTTATCGTGATTTCTGATCATATTCTTCATTATTCACATTGTGTGAATGTAAATAATTAGGTTATTGCCAGGAAAACTACGGATTTTGAATGCCTACTAAAATGTGCAGTACCTTTGGAGCTTCTTATAACTTTATTTTATAAAAGTATTAGGAACATTGATGATAAGAGTTTGTTCTAAATCTAATTGGAAATGTCCTTTCTTTGTGTTGCCTTACATATATAATTTGCCACAGGCTAGTTAATCAAGTAGGCCTATGCACTTATAATTTGGAAGATCTGTGGTTTGTTAAGAAGAGACTTTTAAATTCTGATGTGGAGAGTTTTCAACAAAACAAAAAAAAAAGTGGGTTTCCTGTTGGTAATATCCACACCAACCCAAGCAAAGAATATAGCATGATGACCTGGACTGAAAAATACTGTTGTGACTGACCCAAGTTTTTATCTTATTATAAGAATTAATTCTGTGTCAAATATACAACACTAATTTGCTGAGTAGCCTAATTGGTGTAGAGACCAGAAGTGGAAATATGTGTAGATATGTATTTGACATGTCCTCTATGGATTTGCTTTATCCTTGAATTCGTTTTTGTGTGTGGGTGTGTGTGTGTGTGTGTTTTCTTTTTGGCTAGTTACATTTTGTATAGGCAATACATTTGAATATCCAGAGTTTGGTTTGTCCATAAACAATCTTTGTTATGAAACCATTATAATATAAGTTTGCTAGAAGGGGTATTATTTTAGATATCTTTCCATTACAATTCAGAACACAAATACCAGTCTGATTATGAATCAAAATTTGTAATCAAGAGAATTAGCAGAAAATCCATCACTGTTTATTGAAACTCTGAAAGAAGTTTTTTCCGATATATTGGAACGAAAAAGACACACACAAAAAACACAACAAATATTGCTGGACAATTGGAATTTCAAATCAAATGTATCATAAAGCGTAAGCTTCATAGTTTAAAAATTAAAGTAAGAAGTAAACACACCAATGAGAAACAAGTTGACATGTATAGGTGTGAATAGGCTATATGTTGTGACAAAGAAACAAAACTTTGATTAACAGTGAGAATAATTTATAAATTCAATTCATTTTTAATGTAGGTAAAATTCGGTTGTTTTTGAAAAATCTTCATTTGTGAAGAAAAAAATCCTTGATCAGAAATTCTATCTTTTTATTCACAATAAAATCCCTACCTTTAACATTCTTGCCGTTACAACACGATGTCCCCAGAAATCTACACCGAGTCAGGCGTGGCATAATTAAATGCTGCAATGCCTTGCCACACTATGATTTATTTAAAGAGTCAAAGCCCAAAGCAGTACACAATAACATAATTTCCTTTAGAACAAATGCAGAGTTAGTAGAGATATTTTACTGATTTTATAAACTGATAAAATTATAAATAAAACATAATGATAACATATGAGCTTCACCTCTGTTTATGAGACAACAAGTTCCCGCCCCCTGTGTAGAGCGTCGCAATGCGCCTGCTCGGTGTAGTAGCCGGTTATGGCGGCTGTGCGTGTTTGTCCATGAGGTGGGGGGACGCCTACTGTACCTGCGGTCTGTGACAGAGCAACCCGAGCGACTCGCTGCGATGGCTGGAGTGTTTGACATTGACCTGGACCAGCCGGAGGAAAATGTCTCCGACGACGAAAACGATGAGGTACTTTATCGGAGGCTGTCAGAGTTGAAACTCCGCGCCGCACGGTGGCTAGCTGCGTTAGCCTGGTGGGCTGCCAGCAGCCACAGCAGGCCTGCAGGCTGCTGCAGCCGGAGCTGTCAGGGCCTCACACACACACCGTTTGCCACTATTAGCACGGCCACGCACACAACAGAACAAGCGCCTTTTGTTTTTCCACATTTTTACAAAGCGCTTCAGGGGTGGGATTTATGCGTCGCTGAGGCTGTCACCGTCGCTGTCATACAGGGCGGGTTGTGCAAACCATCCTTACTTGGCCAAAGGTGCAGCAGTGATAAATGTGGCTCCGTGTGCAACAGTTTATTTTGGCAAATTTGACAAGTGTGTTACTGTGTGGGGTGAGGACTGGTTGCCCGCTTGCTCCCGTTTAAACAGGGATAGGAAAGCAGCTATTAGAGAGGTTGATAGCGCACATTAATGTCAATTTAATAGTAAGTCATGTTTTGATCTGCCATCATAAAATAACTGATGATATTGTTAAAAACCTGCTACAGTACATGCTTAATTTTCAATAAGATGAAGTATAATCACATTTTTAGCATAATGCTTTTTTTCATAGTTTGTACTGCATCATAGAAGCTACTATTTTTGAATTCTTGTATGGATAAAATAATACAAATGAGCCAACGTTAAACATTTAAAAATAAAATGTTTTATTTTTGCTTCACAATGAAACATTTTTCTCATATTTTTCTAAAAAATAACAAGAACTAAATTGCAGTAACTTAAGATAAAATCAACAAAACAAGCTTCAACAAAGAAGTTTTTTTTTACATCTTAATGATCTCATTGCACAGAAAAAAACATTAAAAATCCCATTTAATTTAGAATTTTTTTATGCTGTTCCTATCAGGGTCAGAACAGTGACATCATGGATCAGTGCAGTGGATTCGAGTTGTAAGTGTTCAGAATTGTTTCATCCTGTTTTACACATTTTACATCCAAGGAAAAAGAGGTGCAAAGCTTTACATCCGTCTCTTTGCAGCAATATGGACGACTGTGAGAAGATCGAGATCTCTGAGGATAACGTCAATCAGGGGACAGAGAGCATCAGACCGGAGTGTTTCGAGCTGCTGCGGGTGCTGGGGAAAGGAGGCTATGGGAAGGTACGAAGCACAGTGAGCATGCTGTTTGTCAGAAAGACTCGTGCAATGAATTATTTTGCCTGTATGACAATATGCGGACCCATGTTTTCCCCCCAAACTGCCTGCGTGATTTGTTCCGAACATATAAATATTTGTCTTTATCCACCCCCCCACTCTTGCTCTGCAGGTTTTCCAGGTTCGGAAAGTGGTTGGAGCTGCAGCAGGCAAAATATTTGCCATGAAAGTTTTAAAAAAGGTATTTAAAAGTTTCTTTTTATGTTTGAGTTGTATTTCAGCAAAAAAAAAACTAATATGCAGCGTTCGCTATAAAAGCACGTTGTGTCCTTTACAAACGAACCTTATGTTGCTTCTGACTGCACGTATGGGGCTGCCGCTGCAGACGGTGGTGGGGTAAGATTTCACTGCTAGTTGGTAGACTGCCAGCTGCAGCCTCGGCTCTTTAAACCCTCTCCTCGAGCCAATTAGGTTCAGTGTCGGAGGCCGCTCCAGCTGCCATCGCCTCGCACAACCCTAAGGACGGATTGAAGAGTTGCTACATTACACTTAGGTGTTTTTAATGGCAAAACTCAGCAGACGAAAGCATAAAAGCAGTATAGATCTGACGGAGTCTTGCAAACATTGGGGCGACTTACGTTTTGCAGTTTGTCTCGACTTCCCCAAAAATCTAAAAGTGAAGCTTCTCAATGTAGGTGTGTAATATTTTCCTTAATAGTCAAGAGAATTTCCCAGCTTTGGTTACCAGTTTAGGTTTGCTGTAATTGTGGCTGTGTAGCAGCCCTTATTTTTGGATTAGAAAAATAAGGGAAATTTTCCTGCTCGAGCCAGCCCACCACCCCAACCGAGCTTTGGTATTCACAGAATAATTCCACTTCACCATCTGCCAAATGGTTTCTCACATCTGACATTTTTTGAAACTCGTAGGACAATTTGGATGTAGTTAACGGTGGATATTGTAGTGACCTCTACTTGCATAGGGTAAGGTTCCCAAAAAACGTTCGATTCCATTCTAGAGCTAATAGTTGCACAATAAATCAGTCAGAATTTTTTTGTGAGTCGTTGGTTAGTCAGTGATTTTAATCCTGCTCTGCTTTCTGCAGCAGCTGCTTCTGTTCTGAGTTTATGACGATGCTACATTACCGCTTGTTGAGTAGATATGTTTTAATGAATAATAAAATAAGACTGAAAACTGACTTAAATTAGAATTATTTATGTGTTTTCTGTGTTTACATTCACGTTAGTTTTTGACCGCCATGTTGTGACTGTTATGTCCGGCTCTCGGTCTAGGCCCCGCCCCTTTCTATTACAGCCCTGCATTAATTTTGATATTGGCCCTCTTTAAGAACTTCCAGGATACACCTCTGCTCAGCGGTCTTGAAATATTTTTAAGCTTATATAAACTTAATTATTTTGGTATAATTGCCTAGATTCATTTGGATATGGAGCACTGAATTTAACACATTTAAAGGTACAGTGTGTAATTTTCGGGCCAGTAGGTTGCAGTGCATACCTAAATTATCACAAGCATGCGGTATCTGTGTCTTCGAGTAAGAAACTCAACAACGGAGGTCCAACTAGTGCTGTTTTCAAACAATCAATTCCCTGAGAATTATCTATTTGCAGCAACATGACGAGCACATCAGTCTCTCTTTCATCGCTTGGAACTAGCGAAGAGGTAAAAATATATTTATGCCGAAACTTTTTTGCATTTTGAGGGGAAATCAATGTTTTAATAGCGGGCTTGTTCTGTGCGCTTTGTAGAAGTAAAAACGTCATCTAATATGGCTTTCCCCTGAAAAGAGGACCCGCACCTCTGTATTTTAAAATAGATTTTTAAAGTCATATTTTACAATATCGCCAATATTTTGCTATTAATGTGCTTTACGTTATTATTATTACATAATATTTTAATGGCTATTTTCAAAGATGTTCTGCAAAAACTACACACTGTCACTTTAAGGGTAAATTCAATGCTAAGAGGAATCTCACTTTTTATTCTTTTTCCTATTTTTTTTTTCCCTCTAATTAAAAAAAACCCATAGCTGAAGTGCATGAAGCTGTGTTTTTGGTGGGGGATTTCTCAGTGCTTCACTACAGCGAGCACAGATGACCAGATTGTGTTGCAGATGTGTGAGAACAGCTCCATCTACATTGCAGATGAAGGGGCTACGGCTTCCGACATTATAAAATACAAACGAGCGTGTTCCAGAACTTTGCGCAGTAAGTTCTGGTGCTGCAAAGAGAAAAAGCAAACCACTGCATGCAGACAGGATCAAGCTTGCACCGAGCACCCGCTTTGCTCCAGTGCACCGATGAGCTGTATTGAGTTACAAATATACAGGGAGACGCAGGAGGACAGAACACCTGTTTTTTTGCTGTTGTTGTTGGATGGAAGAAGATTTTTAAGAATATTAGAATACGGAAGATTTATAGGATAATATTAATACAGAAGGACAGCGGGAAAGAAGGGTTAAAATATGGTTTCCAAAGCCAAAACGGGAGACTTGAGAGCTATGCTGTTTAGTCTGAGTGTGGATGTATTCTGTGAAGAAGCTGGGAGTTCAGAATAAGAGCGCATCAACCCTAATTTGCCCGCCCCCACATCTCTGACCACTCAGTGCTGAGACGACAGCGATGTCGACAGGCCGCTCTTTAGCCGTCAGACAGAAATGTTTAGTAAACAGAAGTGAGGAAAGCAGCAGAGACCGGAGGTTGTCCACAGATGAGAAACGTGGACTCTCCTGACTGGCACTTTACCAAAAAGAGTTCTGGTAAGGAGCCGTTCAGATGGGTTGAGACTGGACAGCATCTAAAACGTATTTTTATGAAAGGAACATTTTCTTATGAATTTGTGAAAAACCTCTGCCTCAGTCTCTTGAATCATATTCAGAAATACGTTATCTGTGCTGTGCTCCTAAGGGGGTTTAACAAAGATTGTGAGGATGGCTTAAGCAGTGATGGGTCAAAGGTTACCCTAAAATACTTGTACTTCATATTTCCTTTGATAATTCCTTAGTTCACATTTTAAATAAAATTGAAACAATCAGAATCAGCTTTGATAGCCAAGTATGACGCATACAAGGAATTTGACTCCGACAACTTTTCTCTCTATACAGAACTTAAATAAGTGAAGTAAAAATAAACACAAATAAATAAAGGGTAATATATACACCAAACTGGGGTTATTGTACAGTGAGTATATACAACAGTGCAGAGTTACAGTTCGGATAATCTGAACAATGCTAAAACACATTGGGAGCACTCAATAGGGAGCAATAACAATCACATTTAAACTGGATGTTTCTGCTACTGCATACTTGCTGCATACCCGAAGGCAGTTTTAAAGAAACGATTACTTTGCAAAGAGTTTTATCTTTATTTATATGAAAATTTTGCATGTAGATGGTACTAACATTTCAGGTCTTTGGGGATGAAAAACGTTCGAGATAATCAAAATGGTCCAGTGTCCATCGGAATGCTCGAATTTGTGTCTATCCTCTTTCATTTTCTTACAAAAAATAAATATATATGTATATAACTTTGTTGTGTTTCTGGCCACCAGGCTATGATTGTACGTAACGCTAAGGACACCGCCCATACCAAGGCAGAGAGGAACATTCTGGAGGAGGTGAAGCATCCCTTCATTGTCGACCTCATCTACGCCTTCCAGACAGGAGGGAAGCTGTATCTCATCCTGGAATACCTAAGTGGTCTGTAATAGCTAAAAAAAAAATACACACATGACCGAGATTTTTTTTTTTCTCTTTAAACATCTTATCATGGTAAAAACCATGGATGCACCGATAACATTCTTATGTGCTGTATCAGG
The DNA here is from genome assembly GCA_028564705.1 of Apricaphanius iberus. Taxonomy (NCBI): domain Eukaryota; kingdom Metazoa; phylum Chordata; class Actinopteri; order Cyprinodontiformes; family Aphaniidae; genus Apricaphanius; species Apricaphanius iberus. The sequence continues at coordinate 871,259 of JAPXFQ010002758.1, forward strand.
TAAAGTTAACTGATACCATGAACTGATGGTTAAAATCTGGAAACTGCAATAATTTCACAGAAAATATTTATTTTTCACTTAAAATTTTACTTTTGCTATCATTTTTTTTAATTTATGTTTTACTTTTGTTCTAATTCACCATCATTTGTTGTAACAAGCAGAGAAGAAAATAAAAACCTGTCTTTGCATTTGTTGCATTTTTGTGAATGCTGGAAGTATTGGCATTGGTACTCGGTACCAGCAAGTACTCAGATCTAGGGCTCGGTATCGATTCAAATTTCAACAATTGATTCGATTTCCGATTCACAAAAGTTAGAATCGATTATCACGATCTGATCCAATTTGATCCGATTCAATCTGATCCAGCTCGATGTTGAAATGGGTCAGTCACCCTAATAAGTTTTCTTTTTTTTTTAAGCTGTTTTAATAATATGCCTGATATTCAATGACTTAACACTGGGTAAGTAACAGTTCAACATGGAAAACTGTAATAACCATTTCAGACACAAAACTTAAAATGGCCACCTGGACTTTTCATTCCTATTTCAGCTTTTAAAAAGGCAAACTATTTTAGAAAATAGAATCCATTTTTGAAATTGTGACTTGATTCGTTTCGATTTCTACAAGAATCGATTCAGAATCGATTTTTCGATTATTTCAACACAGCTCTACTCAGATCCAAGTATTGGCATCGTATCGGTTTGAAAAAAGTGCATCCCTAGTAAATACTATAGCATTCTTGTCAGTGAGCAATTAAACTGTCTCTGTAATTGGTAGATTAATGCAGTTTAATAATGATATTAATTGTGGAAGATTCATTGGCAGCTTATAGGTTGGGGTTTCGTTTTTATTTATTTTTTTGTCTCAGAAACATTCCACTTTATAGCTCATCCTGAAAAGCTCTTGCATGTTGCCCGTGTTAGATACATAAACCCATGTTCTGCTGTGCAGGAGGAGAGCTCTTCATGCAGCTGGAAAGAGAGGGCATCTTCATGGAAGACACAGCCTGGTGAGGATCGTTTGGTATCGTATTTCAGTCATTAACGGTCAACGGCATTATTGATGTTTGTTTCCTTGTTCCGTTTAACGTCATCTTACAGGAAGTTGCCTTTTTAAGAAGCTCATTTGTTCATACAAGTGTCACTGGTTGGCTTTAATCAGACTTTTCATAGCAGTAGCAGTAACATACTGACTGGAAAATCAAAGCGAAATAAACTTCAGCATATCTGTTCCGTGTTCTGTAATAACAAATGTTTGAATACGTGCGGAAGAAAGCCTTTTTGATCGTTCGTAACCAAACATAAACATGTGGCATTTGCTAAAAAGTGCTGCCGGAACTTTAGAAGATTGGGCTTTGATTGGATGGATCAGAACAAGCTTAGCAACAAACACGCCAGATGGGTCTGATGTAAAGTAAAAGATCAATATATGAAGTAAGAAAAAATAATATCTCGTGTTTTCTTCTATCTAAGTGTAGTGGAGGATATATGTGAGAGTGGGTCAACACTCTGGTAACCTTGTTAAAGAGAATGGCATCATGAATTCCCCGAAACACCAAGACTATTTCTATTCTTTCAACTGGATTGTGATCCAAAGCACATGACCAAACCTGATGCGTTGAGTTGAAACATCACCCTCCCTCCATGGCAATCCGAGTTCTCAGACCTAAAGCCAATAGAAAACATGTTAATCTGGAGAGAAGCGAGGACACAGGACTCTGGATGACCTGATTGGTCAGAGTAGAGTAGTAGAAGGTGAATTTAATGGGGTTATCTACATCTTTACCAGGGGTGACAATACATGTGTTACTGTAAATTAAATTATATAATTATGAAGCTAGAACGGCGGTTCAACCTGAAAACATGTATCACAGCAATTAGGGCTGCAGCTATCGATTATTTCTGTAATCGATTAATCTAGCCCTTTAGCGATTCAATTAAATGGATAAATCTTTTGCCTTTTTAAACAACCAAAACAAAACATGCATAACGAAAAATGTTGTGGCTGTAAAATGAGCAAGCATTTTCCTTTTATCTCTCAAAAAACTAGAACTAAGAACTTAGCCCATTTACAGTATTTATTTATTTATTTGACAAAATAACAGTCAACAGCAATAATGTAAGTTAATAAACTAAATAGTCCATCCACTTTTTTGTCTTTCTTTGGTCACAGCGCATTTATGCTATTAGGATAACAAGGAGGGGCGCATGTCGCCATCTATCATTGGAGAGTGGAACTTACTTTATATAATAATGCAATTTTCTGACTGACCTGTAAACTGAGACTCTGCTCTCTGCAGGAGGGAAGTCCTTATTCCGATTGCTCCAAAAAGCTCGATTTAGCTGTGCATGTAAACAGACTGACTGTGATGTTTGGTGTGCTATGTAGCTATGAAACCTTGTTTCCTTTTAGTCATTTATTCATTTGTTGCTGCTTCTAGTTTTTACCTGGCAGAGATCTCCATGGCTCTGGGTCACCTGCACCAAAAAGGCATCATCTACAGAGACCTAAAGCCCGAGAACATCATGCTCAACAGCCAAGGTTGGTCAGTCCGGGATGATCTTTTTTTTTTTTTTGAGCCTTTCAAAGTGTTCGTCCTTCTTGATCTCTTTACACACGACAACTACAGACTTCAATGTGTTTTATTAGGATTTTATGTTACGCACCAACACAAAGTACAGCATAACTGTGGAGTGGAAGGGAAAGGGTACTCTTAAGTTAAAATCTTAGTTACATTGATTTAAACTACTGTGGACATTACAGAGTAGCACATATTACATATTCTTCAGCTGGATAAGAAAGCTGAGACTGTGGATGAAGCTATCTAAATAGACATTGTGGCTAAAATATTTTAGACAATTGTTGTTGTCTGTTGATGTAGATGGAGACTTTATTTTTCTTAAATGGTATATCATTGACCAATTAAAATCCATTAAGAGGACAAATTGTACATGCTACAAAACAAAATATTAATCTTCTAATAATCTAAACTTTTTGGTTTAGTTTTGAATCACAAAATGACACACGCCTGACCTAGTCGGTGAACAATTGACAGACTTTCTGCAGCACTTGATGAGATGTTGAGGAAGGTAATGCAATCATCCAAATCAGGCGTGCTGGAGCAGATACTCAACTAAAACATGCAGGAAACATTGTCAAAGTCCAGACCTGAATTAAATGATAAATCTATGTCGAATGTTAGGAATACTCACCAGCGAATAGGACGGAGTCTGAACTATGTTATAAATAATGAGCTAAAAGATATTAGATTTGTCAAGATAGCCTATTTAAAACATCAGCAAAATAAACTAAAGCTTTTGGTACTAACATGAGAAGATGTGGAAATGTTCAGGGGGTGTGATTGCTTTTGAAATCAAAGTTTTATTTTCAATTCAAAAATACGTTTATAACTATATATGATTAATTCTTCAAGGAATTGTAGATCATTGTGTAGCGATTTGTGTTGCAGCGAAACTGAAGAAGCCTCAGACTAATTCCAATCTGTTGTTATGGAATAGCATTGTAAGGAGGATGCTAAAAATAAAGAAATGAATGAATTAAAGAAATTCAAAAAAAATTTAACCTGAACTTTGTGTGACTGAACCCATATTCACCAGCAGGTGCTCCAGCACATGTCAACGCCGTCTAAACATGCCTTGCTTTTGCTGCAGGTCATGTAAAACTGACCGACTTCGGCCTCTGTAAAGAGTCCATTCACGACGGGACGGTAACTCACACGTTCTGCGGAACCATCGAATACATGTACGTCCCGCGGCCGTCTTCGACCCCTCAACCAGTCGCACTCTTAACCCCGCTCACGGACAGTCGCAGCTCTCTGATGCTGTCCGTTCGCTCGCTGTGTTTCAGGGCTCCGGAGATCCTGATGAGGAGCGGGCACAACAGAGCAGTGGACTGGTGGAGTCTGGGCGCTCTGATGTATGACATGCTCACAGGGGCGGTCAGTAAAACACGCTGGGCTTGATGATTATCGGATTGAATCAGCGTTCGGACTGCCTGTAACCCTCGTCTTCCCTCTCTAATTGTAGCCCCCCTTCACAGGTGAGAACCGGAAAAAGACCATTGACAAAATCCTTAAGTGCAAGCTCAGCCTCCCGCCCTACCTCACACAAGAAGCAAGGGATCTCCTGAAACGGGTACTTTCTCCTGCTGCTTTTATTTTACGCCTTCATGCAATTATTCGGCATGCCGGTATATTCTTAACGTCCGAGTGCTGGTTGAACAGTTGTTGAAGAGAAACGCTTCATCGCGGCTGGGAGCAGGACCAGGAGATGCCACGGAAGTCCAGGTGAGAACAGGAAGAAGGAAAAGAATGAAGCCTTCTGCAGACTGAAGCACTGAACAAACTGGTGCTTTTTGTTATTTGTTTTGTTTCTTCGTATTCAATAGGCTCATCCTTTCTTTCGACACATCAACTGGGAAGATCTGCTGGCCCGGAAAGTGGAGCCTCCCTTCAAGCCCGTCCTCGTGAGTAAAGCCATGACCAGGCATTAATTACTTAGTATTTGGTGGGAAATTACTTGCCGTTCTTTTAGCCAATGTGCCAAAAGAACGTCTAGTTAGAGGCTAAGGTTCAGGAAAACAGCCAAGCCTTATACTGTTTCGGATCATCTCCCGCTAGCTTTGACCGAAACATCTCATGTTGCTGTAATCCCAAACCCACGTTATCTCCTCGTGTCTGGGCAGCAATCGGCCGATGACGTGAGTCAGTTTGACTCGAAGTTCACCAGCCAGACACCGGTCGACAGCCCCGACGACTCCACCCTCAGTGAGAGCGCCAATCAAGCCTTCCTGGTAATGTTGAAAGACACTTTGACCTTATTTAACAGCAAGTTTGATCTGAAGTCGCCTTTGGAGATGCAGAAGTCAGGCTTTTTTAACCTAATAATGAATCCTGATTTTCTCTCAGGTCTAACTTGCCAGCTGGTTTACATATTGTGTTGTATTAAAAACACCACAAAATCCAATTGTTTTATTTTACCTATTAAAAGGAAAATGATACATGTCCCCCAGTCCCTGCACTCTGATACCCTTTATAAAATCCAGTGCCTTCCCAGTTGGTAAAAGGTAGCTACATTAAAAAATATGCCAAGCTTTGATCATCTGCTAGATCAATCTTTGGCAAAAATGGGGAGACTGGAATACAAACCGTGGGTTAACACCTGAACTAAAGCTCAGCTGGGAGAGAGTGTCAACATTCCAACTACGATTCAGTTCAAACTTTCATCTGAATGTGAACCACTGAATGCACGTGTGGGTGGGAAACCTGCATTGTTCATCACCTTGAACGCATCATTTCCCCCTTTGAAGCATGATGTTGGCCGCATCATGATGTGGGATAGCTAAGGGGAGGGCCCCAGTGAAGTACTAATAAATCAACTTCATTATGTTGCATCCTCATTCCTCTTGATGCATTGTGGCAAATTCTCTGGGGTCATTTCTTGCAGCCAGGACAGAAGCAGTGGACTAGGGATGGTGGAAAGATGGATGTAGTTTAATACAGCGTCATCCTGGAAGAAAACCTGTTAAAAGCAGCAAAGACTTGAGACTGGGACAGAGCAGTGACCCAGTAGATAGACCCAGAGCTAAATCGGAATGTTTTACATTAGGGATCCTAAACTCTAGTCTGTTTAAACAATAATTGGCAATAATTTGGTCATTTTAGATAAGAAAATATCCTTGTTACAATGATCCAGTCACAGTCCAGGGTTAAGCGATGTTCAAATTGAGCTATTTAGCATCCATAGATGTTAGAAGAGAGAGAACCCCCAAAGGTATTATTGTGGTGAAATGTGGTTTTTGACTGAAATGTGATCAACATAAATAAACACTTAGTTTTTTTTGTTTTGTTAAAAGGTTACAGATTTTGTAATTGTATTTTTATTTTTGTCTACTCATATACATTTTGAAGTGTGTGGTTGGGATGTTGCGTTATGTGGAAAGTTTATAACAAAGTCTACAAACATGGATTTATTCCGCAAATAAACAAAAAAATGAGCATAAAAGCAAAAACGCTGTAAAGTTGACTCTTTTTTTTTTTTTTTTTTGTATAATTGTGTTAGATTAAACCCTGAATTGTCAGAATAAGAACCCAGAGAAGTAGGAAATTTGAAAGTACATTTTGGGGGAACTTGGGCTCAAAAGTAACTTCCTGATTAAGATGTGCATTCCTTATTTTCTGCTGGTTTTTTCTTGTTTTTTGTTTTTTAGGGTTTTACATATGTTGCGCCATCAGTTCTGGAAAACATCAAAGAGAAGTTCTCATTCGAGCCAAAAATCCGCTCTCCTCGTCGGATTATGGACAGCCCAAGGACTCTTCTTAGGTGTTTGAGCTGATCCTGATTATTGATGTAACTCTAATGAAGCTGAAGCCCCTAACCTGTCCTCTCTGCTGTCCTCTCAGCCCGGGCTGGTCTCGCAGTCCCCTCACCCCCGGCGTAGGACCGAGCGTCCTCCCTTCTCCCCTGGAGCAGGCCATGGAGCTGTCCAGCACGGAGCAGATGGACACCTCAAGTAGCTCCGAGGCCTCGGCCCCCCTCCCCATCCGACAACCCGCTGGGGTCAATCTCGCCCAGATGAAGCAGCAAACGTACCCCGTCGTGGCCAAACGGCCTGAGCATCTACGTATGAACCTATGACCCCTGACTTTCTTCTTTTTCCCTCCCTCTGGTCTGGTGATGTTTTTTTGTTTTTTTTAAGGCAAAGAAACAGGAACAATGAGAATCCTAACTTCTTGCACATCTGCACACCACATGTACTGTCAAAACCCGGAGTGTGTGTGTGGGCCTGGCACTCCGGCAGCATACAGTTAGGTGCTACAGGCGACACCATTGCCTCGTCACCTCAGGCCTGTCGACCTTTTGTCTCCGGCGATCATTTCTCACACTATGGTATATTTGGAACTGGGATGCAGTCTGCTGTACTTAAAGATATCCCAAGTGCTTTGATCTCTTTTAGTCGATGCCAGTAAACTGTACTGGACGGATTATTTGACAAAATAGTTCCTGGTTCTGAACGATGATTTGAATTAGGATTGATATTTTTAAAAAAGTGGCTCGAGGCTCTATAAATTGAAAGTTTTTTGCTTTGTTTTACAAAGTCTACTCAGAGAGCCTCTGCTGAATAAAAAAACCATACCATCAGTTCTTTCAGCATTTGTGTTGTAAAATGACACGTGTCATGTGGGATCTAGCCTCGAGTTGTCGCTCCTCCCGCAATATGTTGCATCACTGTTGTAATTCAGCTCCGTACAGCGTCATCCTTTCACCAACAGCATCATCAAAGCGATCTCGGTGCTGATGGCGTTAAAACACGTCCCGCTCTCCTCCTGTGGCGGTTCAGAGACTCAGCGGTTCAGGGCATCCGACCCTGGAGTGGGTCCAGCACCGGTTGATCTCGTCTCACTAGCTGCAGCTCTGGAAGGTTTCAGAGCTCCAGACCTAGACAACCTGCAGCCTCCTGCATCAGCGTTGACTTGTTGAGGAACACAATTTTACAACTCCTGGAGGAGCTAAAGAAATTATAAACGTGAAAAAAAAAGCTGTGCATCATGTCTGGTTTTTTTTCCCCCCTCCAAAATTCCCACAGAGAAAAACCCCCACTGAAATGCATGTTTGTGGTTACAAATCTTTATTAAGCTCACTTTTAACCATCTTTTTTCTTCAGCAGGGTCGTTTTCCAGTCTTGTAACACATGGGATTTACTTTTATATACCAGCATTTCACATTTTTGCAACAAATGTCATCTCAAGGCACTTTACAAGACAAATGGGTCCAACCGCTTTCCAGAAATAATACGATCAAATGAATCAAACCAGAAGGATTAATTCAGTTACATACATTCCAGTTATACAATGTATTTAATTCTTCTGCAACACCATGGAGTCATTAACTTTGCAGCAGTCCCTCCTCCTGAGAGCTTGTGGCGACACCAGAGAAAAATGACTCCAGGAAGTAATCTTGAGCAGAAACGGGTATGTTTCGGGCGGCATCTTATTTTGTTCAATCTGATCAAAATTAAGCTTATGGTGTAAAGTTTTAGCAATAAGAATGTCCAATTTGATGATGGGGTTTTATTTGGTCTGTTAAGGAATTTCTTGTTTTTTTGGAATGTAGAATCATTCTAGTTTTGTCATATAATACAGTATATGTTTTAATTTCAATGCCTAAAAATCATCCACACATTTACTGAGAAGTTCTTTACTATGAGGCTCTGGCTTCATTTGCACATATATATATTTTTTCTCAAAAGATTTTCCAATCCAAAGACTGAATTTCTAACTGTATAAACCAAAATTTTTATTTAAAAATGTCAACACCTCAAAAACTAATAATTTAAAGCCGTCTTAGACTTTGGATTCTTAAAAGAAAAAAAATATGACTTTCATCACATTTGACGCTGAATCTTGGGATAAAGGAGATGAAATCTAGAAACTGTCTTTAGTGTTTTCTAATGCAGAAAGCAATAGCATTCAAAAAATATGCTATTAAATCATATTCTTTGGTCTGCATCAATATCAAATACAGATAACTAAAAAACGTCCCTTTGGAAAGCCTTTTTTATCTCAGTCTCTTAGAACCAAAAACTGAGCTAATAGCTGATATAAGTATGTCGACAGGCCCTGAGCATGGAATAGTTTTAAATAGAAACAGTTTAGGAACTTTACTTAAATGAGATGGGAATTGGTATTACTGTAAACAAAAGATTTGCAATGTCTAAAATATATATGTATGTAGAAATTTAAAACAAAGTTTAGAAAATATTCAAAAACACTAATTCCAAGCTCAACGCAGTTTCCCACCACCTAGCGAACACCAGCTATTAAAGTCCACAAACCGTGTCAGAGACAGAAAGATCTTAATGATCTGCAACAAGAAAACAAAGTTCTCAAAATGCTTTGATTGGAGTTTATTGTCCAACATAACAGGACAGCTGCACATTTAAAAAGACATGCTCCCTGCTGTCTGAGTAATTGTGAGGATGAGATGTTACCCCTTTTCTGAACAGTTCACTATGCGCCTCTGACGTTTTGATCGAGATGTGGATTTTACTTGCCTTTACTTCAGTGCATTTATTATAGACAAAAGCAAGTACTAAATCCCCAAATCCAGGCATTTTATTTCATAAACCAGTTCTTACAAATGTTTTCTCCAAGAAATTGATGTAACTACCCGTCATTCAGACAAAATTATGACAATGTTCCCTCCTAGCTGGTGTTTATGATATAAAAGGCATCCATTATGATCAGCTACAACTTTAAAACAGACTAAATGTTAAATGTTTCTTGCATTTAAGCATTGCGGTGATATGAACCATTATAGTATACGGGTTATAATGCGCCCAATAAACTGGAGAAAGCTGCATAAATGGAAACCAGAAAGATTTCCAAAAATTTCTCGTGCCAATAATGTCCGAAACCAATATAATGACCAACAATTATAATTTCTTATTGAAGTGTGTTGTATCAAAAAAAACACAAAAAAAGGCAACATATTTCACCATTGATGACAGTTTTTAGACTACAGAGTGCAAATCAGATTTTAATCAACGCACACTCACTGATGCACTAATTAACTTAATTATGTTTACTGTATTTACTGGTAATACAGTCAGTTTTAATCAGTACTACTTCTCTGCCACGTGATGGCAGTATAACTTCATTTTTTTTTTTTCAAATAGAGATAGTGTCTATTGTAAAATGACTTGGAAACACCAAACAAGGCACACTTTAAATAGAAACATTCATAAAAATGGTTGAAAAAAAAAAGGTTTCAGATCTGAGTAGATCAAAGGAGGGTTTGACCCATTTGTTTTAACTAGAGTTGGGCAACATACTATGAAGCAGAGTTGGGATTATCCTGATCTACATTAATCTCTGTCCTTTCCCACAGCATGGTCACAAATTTAACAGCCTGAGGTGGGATCACAACAATGATGGCCGTCCTGGATCCAATTCTTTTTTTACAGTAACATGAATTCAAGTAATATTTAAAGCTGTCAATTTGCTGATTATTTCTGTACAAATTGAGCTTTCAGTAAGCAGCTACGCGAGTAAAGGAGCTATAGATCTGATGTTTGATTTTATCAAAACGCACGTGTTAAACAGTTACAGTAAACTGAAAATATGAAAAAAAAGTTGTGAAAAGTCATACCTGCTGTAAATGTCTAAATTAGGGCTTTTGCGTCTTCGCAATAGTAATATCACAAATGACTGGAATGCACCAATTGTTAATGTATTTTAAGTCTTATTTATAATCATTATTTATGGTAGTGTGGTCTTCCACTTGTTGCATGGAGCTTTAGTGAGATCTGATGCAGATTAAGGTGGCCAGGATGATTAAGGTCCTAGGGTGTACGTGCAGAAAACAGAGGAGCGGCGCATACGTGGATTTATTTCAACCAGTATGGGCAATGATGCAGCTTTCCTGAGATTATATTAAATCAGATAAAGTCTGTAGGTTGGTGATTTGATGCATAAATAGGTTGATGTTATTCCATTAATTAGTTTTAGATTCAAAACTACATCAACTATCAAAGAGCTTCCAGCACCTGCTTTACTTATGTCTCACAAAGAACAAAAACAGGCAGGTGTGACCTCAAAGAAAACCAGAAATTTATCGACCAGGGAAAGCCTGATGGGTGCTACTCTAAGTTATATTAACACAAAAGTATTAGCTAATTTTGATTTAATGCAGCACACTTTTACACTATAGGAGACTATTTTTGTTCAATTTCTTTGCGTGGATATATGGCAAAGATTCAATTTAATAAATATTAAAATCTAAAAAGGCAAAGAAGTCTCCTAAAATTTGTCTTCTGACACTGGGAAAATGAAGAGAAGATATTCCCACAAATTGTAGACATTTTGCTTTCGATTTTCTTTTTTAAACAATTGCTAACCGTATCTGATTTCTCTTTTTTTATATAACGTGCTCAATACAGACCAAGTTTCCCTCTGAAATTTGCTCGCTGAGATTCTAGTCCTGCTTCATAGTACAAGCCCAAGATCTGAGAAGTACAGTACATGACCACAAATATTCACATGTGCTTTAAATTAGGATCAGTGCATCTATTCTGGGAATATTCCTTTCATTTAAAAAAAAGGGAGATGGTGGGAAGGAAGGTAGGCAAGTTAGAACATGAACTGCTAAAAGACAGAAAAAAAATATTTAAAAATGTAATTTAAAAGAGCTACAGTTTTCAATTCAGGTGGGGAGAAAAACAAAAAAAAATGTCAACCTGTTCTTTGACCCAGCCTCTGGTTTAGTTTAAGCAGCACATGATTAAACAAAACAAAAAAACCTGACATGGATGCTTTAAAAGAGGGTGATAATAATAACAGCTTCTTTAAATAATCAAAAAAAAGACAGCGGTGGTGGCTTGCTTCAAACATGTGTAAATTAAAGTGGCATGTTTAATGGTAAATGTGTCCTGAGTCGGGCAGGTAAAAGCCAGATCAGAGCGAACAGATTTTGAGGTGTGGATGACGGTGAGTCCAGCTTGCTTTGGGGCAGAATATGAAGGTGCAGCTCAGTACCAAAGTGTCTGTAGGATTCATGTCACTGGTTCACCCTGCATCGCCACGCAGCGGGGCTCTGCTCCTGCAGCCGCCTCATCTTCTTACCCAGCCACACCCACCACAGTAAACCAATCACGGCGCACACCACGGACTCCACGTAGTAGCCGTCCAGCGTCGTCACACAAACGCCTCCTTCCTTAACGCACAACTGGAGAAGGAAAGAAAAAAAGTGGGTGTGGGTTACTTACTCATAATAAAAACTAAATGGAAAAAATGATAAAACTCTCTGATTTTCCACTCTGCCACGTTCCACTCACCCCCGCCTCCAGCGACGAGCTGCAGCTCTGTCCGACGGCCCCCTGGCATTCCTTAGAGGTCAGGGGGTCAACCATCCACAGGGCCAAGGTGGAGGGCCAGTTTCCTCCCAGGTTAGTGACCGTGTTCAGCAGAGTCATGTAGGTCCCGCCTATCAGCGGGTCGCTCACTTTGGCGTGGAAGGCCATGCAGGCCACATACATGCTATACAGCGCCACCTGGGGACACAATCGGGGGCTATGACTATGATGGTTAAATGTTAGCTGCCAAACTATAATTTTTTTTAACTAATTAATTACAGGGTAGCTGTGAATTAATCCTGACTAATTAACAATCCAAATATGACTAAAAAAAACCAACAATTTGCAGAGTAAAGGGACAAATCCAATCGCTATAGCTCTTTTTCATTAAAAGGAGCGATTAATAGATTGTTTTATCTTTTAGCCAGTTCCTGAAGCAAATTAACTGGCTAACATTTTCTGCATGTAAAGCTGACTGTTTCTTATTAATGTTGGACAACCCTGATCTTCCTCTTAATTGGACTATCCTACGACAACCAAATGATTTCAGTCAGAGGCTTCAACAGTTTTGCTAGAACAGACTGCTGTTGTAGAGGAGGAAACACTGAGATGTCTGTAGAGGTACTGGTTCAGGATGGGATCACTCTGTTTACACAGAGTATGAGAAGATATGGTGGAGAAAAGGCTGTTATTTTTCTATTGTTCTTTATTATTTCCGCAAAGCTGCTGATATAGCTTTGGGTGATATAAATGTGAGGAGGGAGATGATATGCGTGATTTCATATGAAAAACAAGAACAAATGCAAGGTAAGGCAGAAATAACCTAAATATATGAATAAACTTAATATTTGGATATCAGCAGTTGTTAAATATTAGATGAATCAAATGTAATATAGCCATAGTAATAAAATGTCACAATTCCCCTTTTTCCAAAATGTAAATGCTCAGCAAACAAACTCTCAATCTAAACAATAGGACTACATGTTTTTTTTTTTTTTTTTTTAGGTTTTTTGGGCCAAGGTGACCTTTATTTGACAGCGGGTACAAACGGAGATAGATCAGAGAGGTGGACATGTGGCAAAAGCTGCCTGGGACGGGATTTAAACCAGGGGCCGCCGCGTCGAGGTCGAAAGCCTCAGTACATGGGGCGCCCGCTCTAACCACTGCGCCACGCGACGCCCCGACTACATGGTTTTATTGTGAAGTTGCACGTCTACACAGCTACTTCCGCTATGTGCTAAAAGTTACTGCTAACTATTAGCAGTAATTTAAGTCCGAAAACATAACTTAAACTGAATCATGCGCATTTTTAACGCAGGGGTACCTTACTATGAAATGTACTCAAGCTATACAGTGACCCAACATGCATAATTCCACATTAATATAGCGCTTTTTATTATCATTTTACTGCTTATTGGTATATTTAGCTGATAATCAGGTATGAGCTATTTTACCTCAAGCTTCTCCTGCTTTTTCTCTCAAAATGTATTGTTTTGAGTGATATAACAAAATTATTATTTTCCATTTCTGAATTTTGTGTCTCTTTTCGTGGTTTGTCGCTACCCGTGTTCCTGCTATGGACATGTTGAAACATGACGTCACGCAACCAAGCGCCCGCCCCCCCAGCTACAGTCTGGAGGGCAGAAAGACCTTTTGCCCTCACTGCCTATCATTGTTATTACATGACCATGGTGGTTAGGAGAAAATCTTTCAGCATGGTTAACATGTGCAGCGCTGTAGGTTGCAGAAACAGAAGAAAAAGAAGACAGTAATAATATTAAATAGGTTTCCAGCTGATGAAATACACCACCGTCTATGGCTGAGTTAGAGTGGGTGATTCATCCATCCAGGGATCCAGTCTGATGGACGAATCTTCTCATCTCCCCAACTGGAGTTTTGTTGATGTTAATATATATGTATGCCTTCTTTACTTTAACAGTGTAAAGTTGAGGCATGATGATCAGATAATGTAGATATCTGTAAACTGAACTGGTGGTGGTCATTTCTGAGGAGTTTCTGCCCATAGCTTGTCAGCTGTTTGAAACGGTCTGGAAGCTAACTCTGTGGGCTTGTTCTTAGCTATCTCAGCTTTCTTACATGTTACTTGTTGTACAAACGGCTGCCTGATTACATGTAGGTTGTACGCATATTATTTTATTTCTTTATGGGCGCCTGTTTATAGTAAAAGCTGTGGTACTGCGCTCAGCCTGACGGTGATGTCATTAGCTAGCTGTTCTCTACACAGAGTGCTAACGCAGCCTGCGCAGTGTAAGCTGTCGGTTCGCTGTGAAATTGCTTCGTGACTCCGTATTTCTGTGTTGTTGTCTCTGGGTTGTGAATATGTCTATGACATGTCAGTAATCTGGTGAAACTATATATAGTAGCCTGTCGGGGTTTAAAATGGCTGAATGGTAAGTCGGTTGTCGTGACTCATCAAACTGCTGTGTTGATGATCGATCGGTACAAAAATGTATTAGAAGAATCGAGCACTGTTATTTTCCCCTAATGATTGTATGCATTCTTGGTTCTGCTGTGTAAAGTCCAGACATATTGATAATTTAATTGTAGATATCTCCATACTGAACTTGTGGTGGTAATATCTGAGGTGTTTCCTCCCGTAGCTTCTAAATAAATGGTCATAAACAGTCTGGAAGCGTTGAGATACATATAGTTAGCTTTCTGATGTGACATTTTCGATGATCTGCCCAAAGATGGTTTAGGTTTTATTTTGTTTTTCTAACTGTTTGACTGCGACCGCACGGCTTTGCATAGCGGTGTGGAAGTTTTTTGCCTTCCATTATTGTACACATGCGCGAAAATACCACGATGAAAACAATAACATTCAACGTGTCTTTACCATAGACTGTAAAAAAGACAAGACTACGACTGTATGTCTCCGAGCACGCATCAGAGCGTATTACAAAATCACGTTGGGGCAAGCACTCCATGTGTCCATTGTTATGTTAGGAACCAAAGAGCAGGACAACCTGTGGTCTGAACTAGAAGGAGAAAACACCAAACCTGATGCAATGCATAGCTGAGGAAGACTATGGCGTAGTAGTAAAGTGGGAATCCTCCTTCTTGTCTCACGCTGGGGGTCCACCACACCAGCAGCGCGTACTCGAGTCCGATAAGCAACCTGCACAACAGAACGGGACCCCGCTAAATTCCGGCTTACTGCAAACAAACGGGTGAGGTGATTTTCTGTATGTGGGTGAGACCCCCCTACCGGAACGGGAATGCTTTGTAAAAGACGTCAAGGGGCCGGGGCCCTGCCGTGTATTTGCTGATGATCACTGGCAGGAGGATCTGCAGAGGCACCATGGGCACCGCCAGGAGAGCCAGCTGCTCTTTGGGGACTCCAGCCTCCACCAGCTTCAGGCCTGTAACGGCGTCCGCCGCGGAGAAACCGATCTAAAGCAAAACAGAAACAAAACGATCAAAAGGCATTTTCATCGAGAACTTTCTCCGGATACAAACGACGCCGATCGTTCCCTCCGCTAACAGCCACTTACTTTGGCGGTGAGGAGGAGGGAACAAAAGGTGAAGACGGTGGGCATCTTGACGATCGAAAACAGGAGCTTGTAGGTTTCTGTGACACCCTGAGTCTGTTCAGGGGCGTTCCTCCTCCCTCTGCCGTGATCGTTCTCCCTTTTAAAGATGGCCACCAGGGTGGTGGAAACGAGGAACATCATCCCCCAAAAAAACAAAAAATCTGCAGCAGAAGAGCAAAAGTTTCACTTGATTCGGTATCTTTAATCTAGCAATGAAAAAATAAATAAATCTGAAATTGAAAAGAATAAATCATTCTTTTCATTCAAAAACCGCAATCATCTTTGGTAGGTGTCTAGCTGTCACTACGCTGACATCCGAGGTTTATTTAAAGGAATATTCCATCCCTACGTAAAGATTTGTCTGTTGCCATATTCCCAAGAGTTAGATAAGGGAGAAAAAAAGCTTTTTGTAACCAGCCCAGTAATTCCCCTGATCTAGCAGCAGTCTATTTGCTGTAGCGTAGCATAAACGAGTGTAAATAAATGGGAACTACTAGCATGTTAGTAGATCTCACTTACTAGGGGTGGAATATTCCTTTAAAATGAATCTGATTCCCCATAATAGATGATAGGTGTGTAACAGCCAAGACTAAATGTTGAAACAGAGTCAAAATGTGGTTAAAAGAAGTGTTAGTGTAAAGGTGTGCCCCCTTAAGCAACCAGATAATTACAGCTTTTTTTTAACCACCACCACTGTTCACAGATTTCTTTGATTCTCCTTGGAGTTATGCAGAAAAAGTTAAACTTTTTAAAAATAATTTATTGTGGACTGATAAGAACATAGGAATTGAAAAAGAGTGTGAACACTTATGAGGTCTGCCGTACCTGGCAGGGTGACGATCCCTGTGTCTTTGGGCACTAATCTCAGGTACTTGTTGCAAAATTCAGGAGACTCCAGAGCCAGGAAGAGCACATTCCCCAAGAAGTAGCCGGCCGTCTGGCCTACAGAGTTACAGGTAGATGCGTAGCCCACATTTTCCCTGGATAGCATGGTGAGAGCCCAGCCATCCACAGCTATATCCTAGCATACAGAAAGAGCGGAATAGGACGTTTTGAGTGCATTTGTCCATCAATGTATATACTTATACCATCTATTTTTTTTTTTAGCATAAGTATTCATATAATGTCCATTTTTTTCTTTATTTGACTGATTTTCGGGACAGACAAGTAAAAAATTAGACATATTCTTTTCCTTTTATTTCAGAACTATGTCCTATTTTTTTGGAAGGGTGAAAAAAGTGAAAAGTTAGAGAATATTTTGGTGACCTGTGTGGCTGCCAGGAAGGCGAGCATGAAGAAGGCGGCAGTGAGCATGACCACGTTGGGTCCCTTCTCACTCTGCAGCAGCGAGGTGACGGTTACAGAAAGGTAGAGCATGAACAGGCCCAGCAAGTACTGAGTGGGCACCAGCCACGATTTCCTGCAGAAAAAACACAGGAGAGATGGAGTACAGAGACAAAAAAACAAAACCACGGCGGGCTTTTATATCAGCATCGTCCCGGCTTAAGGTGCTGTCTTACCTTCTCCCAAACCTGCTGAAGTAGAGGGCATCCACCAACGGTGCCCAGAAGAGCTTCAGGCTGAACGGCCAAAAGACGAAGCTGAAGAAGGCTTGGTCTCTGTAGCTGACACTCTTGCTCTGTAAGATCAGGGGGATGCTGCCAGCCAGTCCCAAGGGAATCCCCTGCAGCACATAGAGGAACAGGAGAAGTAAGATATTCCCCAGTTCGCCACGGATCCCCGGTCGGAGCCGGTGACGCCTACTGTCCTCTGAATCCGAGCTCCTGAGGAGGCCATCTGCCTCCCCCTCCATCTCCAGCTCAGGGGAGCTCGTCTCCTCTCTGTCCATAGAGCCGCCGTGCTCAGGCAGGGTGGATGCACCTGCTACTCTCCTCTGCCGTCCGTTCCTGCGTGTGGTTAAATCTGAGGGCTCCATGACGGAGCTGAGGGCATCAAACCTGCTGTGCCCGCAAGATATCTGCAGGAAGAAAGCAGAAATACTAGTGAAATGGCTAAACGGAGTCGACATTAAGTCTGTTTTTTTCTGTGAAAATAAGCTCTGAATATATCATGGCTGAATAGGGAACTGTAAAAAAAGGTATTCAAATCCATTGAAAAGAAATGCAAGCAGGAAACACACTCAGAAGCATTTTCGATTTGAGGTGTGGGAAGAATCATTAAAAGGTGCTACAGTACGAAAAATGGCAAGAAAACATCCATTGATCTCTAACAGGAAGTTTAATTATACGCTAAAAGCAAGTGAAAATGTAACATTTAAAATTTGCTGCTGTCACATTGGGGCCTTTTGAAAGTAAATAATCTTGTTCAGTAATAAACATCCAGAATAAACCCATAGACGCGCAAAAAAATCATGCATGGAAGGAGAAAAGCAAATCAGATTGATTCATGTGTACCTGGTGATGACAGCATGCCAAAGCAGAGACGAACAAAATAAGCGGAATGAGTGAGCCAATCAGCGGCTTGATTCACTACACTGCTCAGGTACAACACGGTAACATCCTAACAGAGGAAAAGGACAGGAGAAGTAAAGAGACTACCGTTTAACTTAGAAAAAACATCGGAGGACCAAAACATAGAGAAGCCGAGAAAAGCGCGTTGTGCAACACGGAAATGTCTCCGGGTACCTTCAGCTGACGTGTCTGAAAAGCGTCAATGCAGTTCCTACTTTTTCCCAACCCCCAATCCTAACATGTGGTTTTTACCACGGAAGGAAGGAAAGATAAATCCCATGGCCAGAAAAGGGAAAAAAGAACATAATACTGCATAGACACTAAAAATAATAATAAGAATAATAATTATATATATAAACTGCAAGCTCAAATAGTTGTTCAGAATTTTGACTATTCATTAAATTTGGACAACAACAACAACAACAACTACTACTACTACTACTACTATTACTAATAATAATAATGATAATGTTTAAAAGTATGTCTAATGGCAGGAAAGAAAGACATGAATAAAAATCTAAACTTCTTATGAATTTGATAGTTGTTCTCATTCTTTAATTTCTAACCCCTTATATACATACATTGATGCTTTAGTCCTTCCTCACCATTTTTAAACTGTATTTATGTTGCTTATTAGGATATTTCATGTTGGTCCTGTTTAATTTATTGACTAATATCATCATTATTGGAAGCTACTTTAAACGTATTCACATTTATGATGTTCCAATTCAGCAAAAATAAATGACTGAAATGAAGGCATGAATAAAAAATTATTTTGCAGTGAAATGTTTCTTAGTTTCTTTTGAATAGTGACCAGTTCACTGATTAACAGGGGGTACTTTCTTTAATCTGTTGTTTAAATTTAAAATGAACAGGAATATATGCACAATCAGATATGCTCCTGATGAAGAACAAACCTGGTCAGAGCGCAGTGATACTGATTTTATTCAAAATGCTATTTTAAATCAATTCTCTTGAAATAGTTTTCCTGCTTATCCTTATTGTTATTTTCTTTATTTTATTTTATCTATTGTTTTCAGACTAGGATCTTTTCTTTGAAAGCAGGAATTCTGAAAAATGCCAGCCTAAGACAAACAAAAAGAGGACCTGTGAGACAATAAAAGAAACCAATTTCTTGTCTTCCTATATTAGTTAACTATAACTTTACTTCACATCCAGTCATTAAACCAAAAATGTTATTTATACAAATTTAATTTCATCCTAAAACAATATTTAAAAGTTTTTGTATTTATTTGTGCTTAATCTAGTTGTTACCGAGACATGGCGACGTAAATATTACTTTATGATTTACTTCTAGGCAATCTGCATGTCTTCCTATCTTAGTTAGGGTCATGATGTACCCATGACCCCACATTAAATTAAGATGTAATGAATAACGACATGCTCTGCCTTGTGGGTTGGTGTGAGCCCATGTGAAGTTGCTTAGCCCAACAGCAAACATGTGACAACACACAGGCACATTTTTAAATGCCACAGCATGTGATGAAAGGACCACCGTAAAGCGGCCATTACAGCCACTGATCGATGATACAGTATGTGTCAGTTTCTCAGAAGGAAGGAAGGAATGCTTTTAAAAGACGGCAGTGCACCATATTTTACCCCACATAACTGCTATTTCACTAGAACTTTTGATCAACTTTATCTAAATTATTATATGTTTAGGGATTTTTATTTACCTCTCCATCTATTATATACTTATCTGATGTATCAAATACTCTGCAGACATTTTGTTTGTGAAATAATTTCTAGAAAAGCGATAGCTGTTAAAGTGCAACAAATACCAAAAATTATTATTATTATTATTTAAAGTGGTTTGTATTAAATTCTGAGGAAGGATCCCACAAGGTAATCCAACTTCCATAGTATAAACAGACTGGATAAGTCAGGGGAAGTCCTGCCCCTCAGAGGCCAATGTCGGAGACTATTTGGCCTTCAGGTAGGACCTTGTTTGAAACCATCCTCCACTTGGATGATACTTGTGTGAATTTAGGGAAAACCTTATATAATATCTTTGCGCAACATAATCTAATCTGCATTAGCTGTGCAAAATGCTTATGTTTGGATTAACTCCTTTCTGCCAAAGCCGGATGAGTTCACATTTTAGCTTCTTTTTGAGGAAAAATAAAATGAGCAAGAAAAAAAGAAATATTATCCAGTTTGTTTGTAAGACATCTCATAGATCCATCAATGCTCCTAGCACACTGCAAAGTTACCTCCAACAGGTTATGTTTTCGCTAGGGTTTGCTTTTCTGTCTATCTGTTAGATACATAACTCAAAAACTTACAGGTGGATTCTGATATTATTTTTTTAGGAAATGTCTGCAGTGGATCACCATCTGGGGGGCAGAGGTAGAGTGGGACGGAGCTGCCTTAGCAGAGGTCTGCACTCTACAAGTGACTTTCCTGTTGTAAATGTGAAAGCGCTTTTGAAAAAGGCTAAAGTTGAAATTTTAAAGAGACTTTTTGACTTTTTTATTTTTCCACAAGAGCCATTAAAATTCGAACTGGACACAAATTGGCCTGATTCAGATGGATGAAAAATAAATTTGTGTAGGTTTATGTCTAATCAATTAACCAAAACCACGGGTTCAGGGACTTTTGATTAGTTCTATAGATAAACACTGATCAGATACTAGTAACTCCCTAGGCCATCAGTTTTAAAGCGCTGGTTATTAAATGTTCCACATTATGGGGCTGTTATCATATCTCACTGTTCAAGCTTCCATTCTGTTTTGCATCTTCTGACATTTTATTACAGACAAATTTTCTGAAATATGAAAGTAGGCTGGTTATATTTCCAAAACACATATTTAAGAATATTTCCTAACTTCTAAAGCACCTTGAATCCCCTTGTTGTAAAACATTCGCTATACAAATAAAATCCTGAAATTATAAAAAAATAAAAATCCTACAGTCATAAAACAAGGTCTTGGCAGTTTTTATTTTATTTTTTAAAGTAGCTAAAAAGGCTAAAGGAAAATGAAACATGTTTTGTACCAAGAAGTTCCTGGCGCCTTCTATCACTGCGGGATTGTAGATCTTTGCTGTGAGAAGAAATGAGGCTCAGAGGCTCTAAGAGCAAACAACCGTTTTTCTACATGTACATGTAAATGATCACTGCACCAAAAAGATAATCAAAAATGGTAAATGTTCAATGAACTCCAAAGTAACGTGTTACAATTTGACATCCCAAAAATGCATAGTCTTTCTACAAGTAACAGTACTTACAGTATCCTGGACCTTTTACACTACAGCAAAATTTAATTGCATATTTCATGAGTAAAATGTACAAATAATTATACTTTCTAATGTAGAGTGCCTTGCAAAACCGCTCATACTCCTTAAACTACAAATATCACTTTAGTTACTGCATGCTTAGAAGTTTTTGTCTTATCGTGTGTTTGCAGAAAGTACTACAGCAATTTCCTGATGTTGTGAATCTGCTCAACATTTGACAACAAAACCTTTCTGATACTGAAAGAAAACTTCAGTTCATTTAATTGCAATTTTATCTGACAGACCAAAACAGCTCTGTATAACTCTCAAGTGGTTTTCAACATTTTGTAACATTTTGTCAAACTAAAAGTATGACAACTGTGGTATTCATTTTTATTACTGTCACACAAATCGTCCTGCAGGATTGAACCATATTCAGCACTGTCTTCTCTCCAAATGTGACCAGCTTCAATGTTTCTGCTGAAGAAAAGCATCCCCACATGTGTTGATAATTCATTCAAAGTGATGTTTACTGTTATTTTCTGCCAGGTTCATGACATGGAGTGACAAAATTACTATCCAACTGAAATGTGTATCTCTGCAGCTCCTCCAGAGTTACTGCATGTTTTTGTCTGCTTCTCTGATTAATGCCGTCGACGGCCTGTTAAGTTAGCATGATGGCCTGGAGTTCCTGCTGATCAGGGATCTTTAGAGACGTTCAAAACTCGGGACATTTTTTTTAAACCTAAATCTTTTTTAAATATCTCCACAATCTTATTCTTGATTTTTCTGCTGTGGTCCTCCGTCTTCGTGATGCTGTTTTCATCACTTCACGGAACAACTGCATGCACAGGTATATCTAAAAAAAAAAAATCTGTATATCCAGAAAATTTGAACATTACATAATACCAATAAAATAAGTTAATTTTTAGCAAATACTGTTAGCCTTCTGATTAGTATGTTCATTTCTGAGCACTTTCTTGGTTGGGCCTCATTTTGCATGTATTACTGTATCAAAGCAGCGTGGCATGGAGACAATCAGCCTGTCGCATCCTATTTGTGTCGTCCACATTTTTTTAGATGTTATTGTATACTGAGTTTTAATTAGTTGACTCCAATCAGTTGAATCAAATACCTAATATAAATTCATTGGGAAAAAAAATCCTGCATTTCAGTTTAGGTGGTCTCCCTAAATTTCCCTTAGGTTTAAATGGGCATCTGCATGGTTGTCTCATAAACTGTGACCTATTCAAGGTGTACCTTGTATAGACAGTAACTAGATGGAGAGATAACAGAGTCCATGGGGCTTAATCATTCACACTTTTTGGCTTGTTTTTTTTCTTTTTCTTAAAAGCAAAAACTATATGTCTTTTTCCTGCTACTTCAGATAATCCAATACTGTGTGTTGGTCTTTCACACAAAATCCAAATAAATATGCACTGAGGTAGATTGCAACATGGAGAACATAAAACATTTCAGTGAGTGTAGATACTTTTTCAAACACTTTCTATAAGTCATTTAATTCTTTTTTTGTAATATTTCAGACCTGGAGAAAAATTCTACAAAAATGTACCCAGTAGTTGAAATATTTAAATGAATGAACTTTTTTGCTAAAACTTTGGGCAAAAAAAAAAAAATAAAAGCAGAAAAAAAATCTAAATACTGCAGTCTCTACCTTCACAGTTTTGTTGCTTTTTTGGGGGTGGAAGGTGTTGGGAAGTTTTTTTCTGGTGTGTGTGTGTGTCCTGTACGGTAGTAAAATATTTTAAGGAATGCAAAATGTTTTACAACAACAGGTCGAATTTCCCCCCCCCCCCCAGTCAAATGGTAGAGTAACTGTAGGCTATACTGCATTGTAAATTATATATATATATATATATATATATATATATATATATATACTAAGTAAGTCATACTACCTTTATCCCCTCTTTTACTATCTGTTGAATTTCACTTGGCGCTCCACCCATGAAACAGTTAACGAAAATGCATTTCCCCTCCGGAGGTGGAGAAAGCGTAGCCTCACTAAATCCAGAAGTTTGCCCCTCCAACAGTAGTCGGCGTGCTGGTCCAGGAGCAAAGCGGCAGTCCTCTCTGTGAGACCTGGGACAGCGAGACGAAGGGGGACAAGCTTTTCGACACTGAACACGGCGGCAGTTCATGGCTCTGTGCAACGGAGACAGCAAGGTCAGTGGAGAGGAAGGGACTCCGCGCCGCGGCTCTAGAACCGAGGGGCCCGGGTGACTTAACGTCTAAAGCAGTGAACCCGCGGTTTAGAAGCGGCCTCTGTGCACCTCAAGGGGGGAAAGTTAGTCAGCACGTTACGCTGAGGAGCAGGTAGTCCGCTGTGTGCCTGTTGCAGTTTCACATTTGCATGTCGCTCATAGCTGCTAACCAGCTACGCGTCATATATCTGGTGTACCCGACACGACGGAAGAGTGTATCATATTGTTTTCCACCTTTTGCGTCTTCATCCAGTGGGAGCCTGGAGCTCCAGGCGCGACGTGGGTTTTTAGCATAGCTCTGTTATATGAACCTGGCTGCTAACAGGCTAACGCTTCTGACTGGATTGAATCTTCTTCGCTCGCTAGCACGCTATGTTGGGGCTTTGCTAGCGAGCTTTAGCCGGACAGAATATGTCAGGACAGCACTGCTAAATGAGCAAATGAGGAGAAATAATGATTTATTTAAGCCACGGGTTCGGTTTAAAAATAAAACAAAACGCTACCTTGTTTGAGTCTCTTTTACTTTTTAAGGCTACTTTCTGGCAAGTTGAATTAAAATAACGTGGGTTAACTGTCACTCTGCTAACAATCTTGACTATGCTAGTTTGGTCAAAATTACAACTGACACACTGACTACTACCGTGATGGTAAGTACTTTTCCTATAAATATCATTGGTTATTTGTTGATTCTATCCCGTTTTAAGATATTAAAGCAGCATGTTGAGCATTTAGAAATCACTTTCCACGTGGGTCGACTTTCTAGTCTTACCGCTCTTTATGAGTTTGTTTTGTTATCGTTGGGTTGGCTGGTAGTTCCAACTCTGTGGAGCTGTTTGCTCCACAAGTAGAATACTAAAAAAACAAATGGTAAATAATGTGTCAAGATCCTAGAGGTAAATATAACAGAGGGTGATTGTTTTTTTTTGTTTTTTTAAACAGCTGAACACCCCTTTAAGTAGTTGAAGCCCATTTTCTCCATGTTGTAAGGTTACAACCTGAAACTGGTGTGTTTTACTAGAAAAAATTATGCGATACACTAACACAAACTCTGAGTAGAAAGGCTTCTTGCAGCATTATATACCACCACCGTATTTGATGGCGTTTATGGTGTGTCCAGATTGATGTCCAGTGTTTTGGATTTGTCTGACCAGATGTTTGCTGTTTCCTCTACGTGGCTTGGGAGCCTCGGTGGCTTCTTTGCAACTGCAAGCTCCCTTCTGAGGTGTCTTCTCTGCAGCTCCTCCAGAGTTACCATTGGATGCTCTTTTTGTTGAACTTCCCAGTTTAAACAGAGGGCCATGTCCAGCTAGATTAGCTGTCGTGCCATAACCATTACTTTTTCAGACCACCGCTAAAACGGCAAACTCCACGGGATGTTTAAAGCTTTGGCTAATCCTACATAACCAGACTCGAAAGTACAGTATTTGGAAGGTTTTTCTCTATTTTTCATGGTCATTTCCTCTCTCTCTATCAACATCCCTGTCTGAAATCCTCGTTTTGGCGTAGAAAATCGTAGTTCCTCTCCCTCTTTTGGCTCCCTGTTGACCAAACCAGAATGTACATTTAGGAAGCCGATCAAGCTAACAACCATTGACTAGCTTGAGGTTTCACGTGATTCTTCTGAATGGCTGCAGCACGTTTTAAAAAGAGTGTCTGTCTGTGTTGCAGCTCACATGTTCTCCATCACGTTCCGCCTATTATTGTGTCACATTTTCCAGGAGGAGGTCAAAGATGGAGTACAGAAAAGTTTAGGTGAAATTAACTTCCTTGTGCTGCCTATCGTGCAAAACTACCAACTTACTGTTGAGATACAGTTTTAAGTCTATATTTAATTTTTTTATAAGGACTCTTGCCGATTCTTCTCTTGTTAAAAGACCAGAAGATGAACCGGCATCCATTTGAGATCTGTATCTGCGTCTGCATCCACAGCTGGAGATCAGCGCCTCAGAGCAGAATGGATCATGCGAGGGAGCAGTCGCGATCCTGGATGCAGGAGCGCAGTATGGGAAGGTGATTGACAGACGGGTGCGGGAGCTGTGTGTCCGCTCAGAGATTCTGCCTTTAGAGACCCCAGCTTTTGCAATCAGAGAACAAGGTTACAGGTGAGAAGGCAAAACAGGGACTTTGTTTTATTACTTTAGTTTTTTGCTCTGTGGTTCTGTCTTAATTTTTGTTCTTCATCTTTCACTCTCCAGAGCAATCATCATTTCAGGAGGTCCAGCCTCTGTGTATGCAGAAGATGCACCCTGGTTCGACCCAGCCATATTCACCATAGGAAAGCCAATCCTTGGGATTTGCTATGGGATGCAGGTACCTACTCCACTTTTTAAGAACGTGTGTTTAGAGCATATTTCTTCAGCCAGCAGACTTAATACCACACCATAACTTAAGTCTGTGTATAGTTTTTTTTTACTCCGTTTATGATTGTGTGTTGGCTATAGATGATGAATAAAGTTTTTGGTGGTACAGTCCACAAAAAGAGCGTAAGGGAGGATGGAGTGTTCAACATTGCCCTGGACAACACATGTTCGCTTTACAGGTATTCACTTTTTAAAGCATTTTTATATGGATTGCCTGATGTATGCATACAGGATTTGACTGAGCCCTGAA
This sequence comes from Apricaphanius iberus, assembly GCA_028564705.1. NCBI lineage: Eukaryota > Metazoa > Chordata > Actinopteri > Cyprinodontiformes > Aphaniidae > Apricaphanius > Apricaphanius iberus. The sequence continues at coordinate 897,227 of JAPXFQ010002758.1, forward strand.
TATATGGAATACCTCGTGCTGTATGGCAAAACGCACTAAAATAATTCTTGCAAAAATATTGCTACTAAAGCTGTTATCATTGCGAATTTTGATATATATAATTTAAATGCTTCTCTTGGTTTACAGCAGTTGCTGTAGCACAGTTTTCCTCTGCTTTCAGTTTAAGTAAAGCCTACTTATATTCCAGACTCGCGCCTAATTCACACCGGCTTTGGTGCGGATGCGGAGCTTCGTTAACTTTCCGCATCTGGTCTATTCTTTTCCAGACAGCGCGTGTGGATTCAGGTTAAGGTGAAATTAATGAATGAAAAATTAAGAAGTTACATGACCCGGGCAGGAAGTGAAACATAAACCAGCGAAGTGGATCCTGTATATTTAAAAATAAAACCCACATTGCATTTTGTTTGCTGTCTTTTGCTTTTATTATCAATACAAGGGGCATCAGTTCACAGTGCATGATACTTAATGTTATTTTTAGTAGTATATCTTTCAACGTACTATGTCCGAGTAGGTCTGTGTTTTGTAAACCGTTTCTAAACATCCATTGCTTTCACGCTCTGATTTTCAGAAACGTTCGGCATCCGGCGTGAATTATGTGTTCCGTATTTTAATAACTTAATCTTTATTCTCCCACTAGCTACATTAATTACTACACATTTGATTATTTCCTCTTGAAATATCCACAGTCTAACACATAGCATATGCAGTCCACTGGATTCTTTAGTCAGTTTTCTTTTCGTCACTAACCACACCACATATTAAATATTTTTTTAAATCATTTAGGCCAGAATCTAAATCTCAAATGCAATGTGCACAACTTGTTTTTAAAATAAATACGGAAAAAAAGTTCAATTTGACAATTCAGTCCCGTTGTGGGAAAATAACTCTTGATTAGAAATATTTACAAAAATGTCACATTTATTGCTCTTTCAATACTGTAATTCACGGGTGACAAACTCCAGGCCCTAGGGCCAAAGCCAGCCCGCCATAACACTTCATGTGGCCCTCTAAACTCTAGAGGACCGGATGAAGAGCACCTTTATGTTCTATTTGCGTGTACCTAAGTACTATTTTACCAGTCAAATCAAATCAGAGTTATATAAATAGTCCTCAATCCCATAATTTTGAAATTTGTTCAGTGTTATTTAATTTTAAGAAGTAGCTGTCAAATACAGAGACAGATATTCATTTATATTTTAATGCTTTGTTAAAGATAGTTTTGTCAATTTTTTCCACCACAACCGGCCCCTTTGAGGACATTCATGATGTTGACGTGGCCCAAAATGCGAATGAGTTTGACACCCCTGCTCTAATTGCAAACTCTGGGGGGAACAAGTAAACACTTCCTATCTGTCGTTGACGCTTGTGTGCGTCTTCCTTATCAGAGGCCTTCAGAAGGAGGAACTGGTGCTGCTGACCCATGGTGACAGCGTGGATAAAGTGGCTGATGGCTTCAAAGTGGTGGCCAGGTCAGGGAACATCATTGCTGGTGAGGAGCGCTTAAGATAGCCTCTGCCCAGAGTTCGCATGACCTAGCACTGTATTGTAATCTTAGAGCATATATGCATGCATCAGCTCCTGTACTATTTATAAACACCATGTGTAATTTTACGTATTATGTTAGTTTTATTTGGATGATCAACAAACACAACACATTTTTGGTCAACAAGCCCGTTTTACCGCTCAGGGATCGCTAATGAACAGAAGAAGCTGTACGGGACACAGTTCCACCCTGAGGTGGACCTGACGGAGCGCGGGATGGAGATGCTGCGGAACTTCCTGTTTGAGATCGCGGGTTGCACTAGCAATTTCACCGTGCACAACCGGGAGCAGGTTTGCATCAACGAGATCAGAGAAAAAGTGGGCGCATCCAAGGTTCTGGTGAGTTAAACGACCTGAATTTTGGGGGTGGATTAAGATTTGCTAACTGTAGAACTTAAGGATGAAGTGCTGTACCTGATGGTGGAGGTGGTTAGAGTAGCTGCAATTGACGATGAGTAGCAGCTTGAATTTACTCTGCTAAAATGAAATTATGGCCTTTCTCTGGAAAAAAAAGGTCTTACAGATTTCAGAATACACATAATCACAGCATACACGGTGTTTATACCGTATCTTTTTAAAGGTGCCATTTCTTTCGCTATCCACAGATGCTACTGAGTGGTGGGGTGGACTCAACAGTTTGCACCGCTCTCCTGAACAAAGCTTTAAACCAGGAGCAGGTGATAGCAGTTCACATCGACAATGGCTTTATGAGGAAGAGGGAGAGTCAGAGTGTGGAGGAAGCACTCACCAAGCTGGGTATTAAACTCAAAGGTAGGAAACAAGTCCTTAGTTGTTTTTTGTAGTTTCTGTGGTGGTATTATTCTTTATTTGCAGCTTCGACCAGACACATCTGCAATTAATTGTTTTTTGTTAAAAAAAAAAAGGTGGTCAAGTAGTTACACATGAATAGAGCGTGAATAGAGCAAATTATTCCATTCCTTCTAACTTGACTTTTTTTTTCTCTCCCAGTGTTATTTATTTATATTTATAGGTTTTTATTCAATCAAATATGTCTTCATTGGGTTTATGGGATGCTATGGATGCATGTAGTGGGCTTGTGTGATGTAATCTCCTCTGTTGCAGGCAAATTTCTCCCAAGGGAGACAAAAAAAAGGTACTTTGAAGCAGCTTGTCCAGTTCTGTGCCTCTTTGGCCAGACTCTAGAACCTTGGCTTCCTAATAAAATGCAAAATTTGAGTCGATTCTAAAAAGAGAACTTTGGATCACTGAGAAATAGTTTAGTCCTTTTTCTCCTTAGCCTACATAATACTTTTCTAGGGTGGTCCTCGTTTCAGGAGTGGCTTAAGAAGCAATGCGACAGTTACAGCAGACAATTTTTACACATTTTTTCTTTAGCTTTTATTTACAATATCATCTTTATTTTTGTTGCCAGAATTTTACACAAAAAAATTTCAAATGCCATTTTAAAACTTTTAAGTTCTGCAATGTTTCTGGGATTATTTTTTTTCATAAGCAGTCATTTTGACATAATATAAAGAAAAAATAATATACCGCAATATATATCGTTACCGCACATGCTTTAGATTACACTTCAATATAGATTTGAGGCTATATTGCCCAGCCCTAAGCCCATGTCCTTGGTCCATCTTGTGGTGGCTCATGAAGCGCCGACTCCAGCTGCAGTTCACACCCTGTCAATCTCCCCAAACTCTCAAATGGGCTTTGCTTCAGATGATTTATCCTTGTGACTTTATTTTTTTATCCACCCCACTTTATCCTTCCACTCAAGTATTAATATACTGAGGTACCGCCCTCCATGAGATATATACTATACGAGTGACACTTTCAATTGAAATACTGCGAAAACCTATAATGTGATTTCCTGAGTGGCAGCTGTAGAACCTATAAACACACTCCTGTTCAATATATACATTTTAACCTTCAGTTTGTTGTTTTTAGTGGTGAATGCAGCTCACACCTTTTACAACGGGACAACAACTCTCCCCATCTCCGAAGAGGACAGGACGCCACGGAAACGCATCAGCAAGACCTTAAACATGACTACCAATCCTGAGGAGAAAAGGAAGATAATTGGAGACACATTTGTTAAAGTGAGCCGCAGCTTTTTGACAATTCCCTTTAAAACGTTTTTTTTCTCTTTGTTTTTGTTAGTTATAAAGCAGCTGTACTGATCTTACTTTGTGTCATTTCACAGGTAGCAAATGAAGTACTTGGAGAAATGAACCTTAACCCAGAAGAGGTTTTCTTGGCGCAGGGCACCCTGCGGCCTGATCTCATCGAGAGCGCCTCTCATATTGCCAGCGGAAAGGCAGAGGTCATCAAAACGCACCACAACGACACCGAGCTCATCCGCAAACTCAGAGACGAGGTACTGGCACACACAAACTCTTAGTCTGACCTAACTTGGACCATGTGCTGTGTGTTATCTATTTAAAAGTTTCAAAAACGAAATTGGAAAAAAAAGATAGTAAAACAGTTTGAAAGTGATTTGGAGAAAGTATTTGATACAAGGCCTTGCCCTGCTCACACAGCACATTATAAATGAGCATGTTCTGCTGTTTTAATCTGCAGGTATAGACACGTTTGGTTGATTTTTACTTCTGTATTAGTTTCTCTTGCTTACCTCTTTGATATAAATCCACAAATGTCTAAGAATGCTGAACTTATGTGTCACCGTCCAGGGAAAAGTCATCGAACCTTTGAAAGATTTCCATAAAGATGAAGTGAGAGCACTGGGGAGAGAATTAGGCCTGCCAGAGGAGATAGTTTCTCGGCATCCTTTTCCTGGTAAGTAGATATACGCACGTGCCTTCACCGTCAGAATATATCATTTTTTTCTTTATTTTTTTATCAATGCAGTGCTGGTTGATAAAGTATTTTAAGCCTTTAAGCTGGTGTTTGCTTTTCCTTCTCCTTTCAACCATTTAAACACATGCTGTATAAATAAGTCTTAAAACTTCTCCACCGTGTTAAACGTCAGTATTGTTTTTATCAAAATTCACTAGGATTGGTTTGTTTTTTTCTTCTAGGGCCTGGTTTGTCCATCAGAGTGATTTGTGCTGAGGAGCCTTATATTTGTAAGGATTTCGCTGAAACCAATAACATCCTGAAAATCGTCGCAGACTTTTCTGCAAGTGTCAAAAAGGTCAGTGAGAAAATCAGGAATTAGTTATTTTTTTGTTCGCGGGTCTTTTAGTTGGTGAGGACGAGAATATGTGTATTTTTCACATCGATGCCTCCTTGCTCTAAACTCATTCTTTGTCAAATCAGCCATAGATCCACTGACTGGAACCAAATAATATCTAATAACTTGAGTTCTTTTATGATTCTGATCTAGCATCTCAAACTGCGGCTGGGAAAAGGTGGCCACTGAAATTTGGTTGAACATATTTAGACTATGGGTTCCTTTGTTATTACTATGTTATGACTTGACAACAACTTTCTGTTTTCTGGCAACATTGATTGGTCAGCTGGAAATTCATGAGAACAAACTGAAGGGAAATGCAGCTTGTAGTAATACTGCTAGGAACAGCTAACTCTCACACTAGAAGTGAAGATCTTTGTGGTGGGTTTCTTTTATCTGTGTGCTTTTGTTATAATAAGAATAAAATGCTTCTGCTGGTTGATTAGTCACACTAGAAAGGCCTCCCTTATAATCTTTTTCTTTTTGTTCCGAAAAATACAGAATTGACCCAAATAATGTTATTACAGACATTGGAGCACCTTAAGTCTTCTGACAAATTTGTGTTTGAAACGATTAATGAGTCATAGCTTGTTTTCTGTCTGGTGTCGCTGCATTTCGTCCTGTTTAACCTTCTTGTGTTTCCTTCCCTTTCAGCCCCATGCCTTGCTTCAGAGAGTTAAGTCGTGCATATCAGATGAAGAGGAGGAAAAGCTCATGCAGATCACCAGCCTTCATTCACTTAATGCCTTCCTGCTGCCCATCAAAACTGTTGGTGTCCAGGTAGGCCGGAACAGGAAAAATATTAAAACTCCTTCTGTTTTAATAACTCAAAGATTTGAATCAGGTGTTGAAAAGGGCACATAGTGTTCTACACAATTCATTTATCATTTACCTTAAAAAGCCCAGAATTTGGAAATTAAAAAATAAGGCCTTAAAATGCCTTAAAGAGGTATTGAATTTTAAAATCTTGGTCTTAAACAAATATGCGACTGAAATCTTTTTTTATTTGATATTTATAGGCTGCAGAGAGGTGATACTTTTTTTCAATATGGGAAAGTGTAAGTTTAATGTGGCATGGATGGACAAGGACAGCTTCCGGAGTTGGTTAAAACCAGTTGCGGTAAACGTTTATGAAGCGTATTGTACGGTGTGCAAAAAAAGATTGTAATTCGAGAACATGGGGTTAAAGGCTGTGGACTCGCATGGGAAAGGTTCTAAAGACCTGACACACGCTAAAGGAAAGAGAGACACTGCTTCAGTGGCCTCCGCGCTCCTGCCACCATCCCAGGCAGCTCCCAATGCGCCCGAAGTCGCTGGTCCTAGCCAAGTTACCTCTAGTGCGCCCACGCCACCAGTTGCAACTTCTGCGACCGCAACGCGAGTCGACCTGCGCGCAACATTCAGAACCACGCCAACATTGAAAGCGGATGTGCTGTGGACTCTCAACACTGTTGCATAGACACCAGTCCTTCAACAGCAATGAGGGGCATTTCCGAACTGTTTAAATGCATGTTTCCAGATTCGTAAATTGCTAAAACGTTTTCGTGTGGATCCTACAAAACTGCGTATATTGCCAAGTTTGGGTTGGCGGTCTCCATCAAAAACGAGCTGTTGTCCAAAATCAACCAATCGCCCTTCGTGTTGATGTTTGACCAAAGTCTGAACGAGACCACAAAATCTAAACAATTGGATGCCCATGTCTGTTTTTGGGACGAAGTTTATTTAATTTTATTTTTTATTGTACAGTATTGTACATTTTCCTCATTCTAAGGTGCAGAATTGTTTTAAGGTATAGTTTATCTATCCTTATTATTTAGTTATAAGAGGTATTTATTCTAATCTGCAGCTTTATTTGAATTACAGTTTTATACATGTTGGTATTTATTGAGCAGTGGTTTCGTGGTTCTGTTTCCAATATATGACATTTGTTCTTTTTATTTGTCTGTGTTTAATATGGAGAAGTGTTGTGCTTTTGTTTGCATAGTAAAGTGTTATGGGTCTAACACTAGGGTCTGCAATTCAAGCATTTTGTTTTCTTTGTCTGGGGCCGGAAAGAAGGCCGGAAAACGGGTATTACATTCTATTTCATTCTAGTAAAGCATGTTTCCAATAGTTCTCTTTGCGTCTAAAATTCAAAACGTGTCTAATGTTTACTTTTTTTCTTTATTACTTTTTTTACTTGGGAGACTATTGGGATGGGCACAGAAACCCGGTTTTAAATCAGCGCTGAGGCTTATTCTGATAATCTACCCGTAAGGCTGAAGCTTATCGGTCCTCACAACGGTAAAACTAAGGTGATGTTCATCTTTTGCGGGAGATAAAAACACAAGCCTAACACTGTATTGGCAGCCCACTCCTCCTTAACAAATACACGCTGCGGGCACTGAAGGTGGGAGGAGCGACTGCTGCGCAGCGCTCTCAATGCAAGCTCAGCGCACCAATAGGTATACAGACCCGATGGCAGAAAAGATATGAGCTTTAGCTTCGTTTTAGAAAAATAGAAGCAGACAACGCACGCTATCACAAATGCAATAAAAGTTTTGCTTGGAAAGGCCAAAACACGAGTACTTTGACCAAAAACTTTGCTAACCCCAAATACAAGTAGAGAGATGCACAGTGTTTGACCGCCTGAATGCTGCAGCAGGACGTTATATTGTTCTCAGGTTTGATATATAAAATGAGTTGTTTATATAGTGTTTTTATTTATTCATTTTGTACTTTTTATTTTGTAGTTATGTATTTTCTGTGCTTTGCTGTTCCACTTGTTACAAAAATAAATGTAGTTCATTATTTGTGTTTTTCCCCTTTTTCTTTTAGTCTTTCAAAAAAAAAAAAAGTACTGATAAGATACCGATAACGTACCGGATCGATACGGAGTATCGTTAAGAGTAGTAGTATCTGTAAATCCTTAAAGGTACCCATTCCTAGGAGACTATAAGACTTCTTATGATTTAAGGTTTTCTGGTTCTAATTTATGCTACACCCAATGATCAATGAATGCTTTGTGCAGGCCAGAGGACTAAATGGCATCGAGACCGATGTTGCAGGAATCTTTAAATCTAAACCCAAAAACGGCGTGCGAGTTTTTGAGATGTCTGCTATTGCGCACACATGTGGGAGAAGCACCATCTTTTCAGAGACTGAGTTCCTCTGACACGGTTCCTGTCGCCAGCTGTTTGTCTCCTGCTGGGCAGTGACTGTAATTTAGTTGTCAACCACAGCACACACCCACACAAAACCACCAAATTTTTTCATGCTTTTTTTTATTCCTCGCTCCCTCTTCTGTCTGGGAGATTGTGTTCAGAGCAAGCTGTTTTATAAATGGTTAAAACTGTTTATATCTGGCTGTAAATTCTGACAAACCTCCCCAGAGTCAGCCAGTCATAGTGTTTGCTGTAGGTGTGCCCCGTTACTGCCTGTTGGACCCCAGAGGTTTAAATTTAATTCCATCTGTGGGCCAGACTGGACTCCGTGGTTAAACAAAAGCAGCTTTCTTTGCCTAGGTTGTAACTTAAAACAGGATTTATTACAAAGATGTCTGGGAGATTACTCCTTAAACCTTTGTCCCCATTTATATGAAAGTTTTTCTGGGTTAAAACATAACATTTTGTGTCCATTTTAGGGAGATTGTCGGTCTTACAGTTATGTGTGCGGTGTCACAAGTAAAGAATCTCCTCATTGGGAATCACTGATGTTCCTGGCCAGACTCATCCCTCGTATGTGCCATACCATCAACAGGTAACTCGAAAATCATGACTTTTCTTCAGTCATCAGAAACATTTAGAGTTCAAAGTTATTTTAAGGGCCTTACCAAAACTCCTAACTCTGGCTCATGTTTGTGTTTTTTTTTTCCAGAGTTGTGTATATATTTGGGTCTCACGTAAAAGAGCCGCCAACAGACATTACCCCAACCTTCCTGACCACCGGCGTTCTGAGCACGCTCAGACAGGCAGACTTTGTTGCTCACTCTATTCTCAGAGAGTCTGGTAAGTATCTGCCATTTGGAAAATAAATTCAAGGAGTTTTGTAAGGATTTTTTTGGGACAAATGAAAAAAAACATAGTTTAATAAATACATTTTGTTGGCACCACAAATGACCTAAAGACTTCCTCTTTCTTTTTTTTCTTTTTTTTTGTGACGGCAAGTGATAGTTTGGACCAAAAAAAAGCAAAACATTTCATAGGATATCATTGCTGAGCTTAGTATGTTTTTTGTTTTCTGTTTTAAAAAAAGAAAGAAGTTGATCTTAACATGATTTAAAGCGTTAATTTGGAATGTCTAATCATCTGGTGTTGAGGACATATTTTTCTCATCTTCCTCTTGACTCCTGAGATACACTTGTTGTTTTTTTTGTTTTTCATATCTTTTCCATAGGGATGAAACAATGCCACTTTTTTCACACCAATACGATACCGATACTTGGATTTGAGTTCTTGCCGATACCTAGTACCAATGCTGATACTTCTATTACACACAAAAACTGCAATGAATTTGAAGATGGGTTGTATTTTCTTCTCTGCTTGTAACAACAAATGATGGTGGCTCAACCAAGAAAATAAAATATTAATAAAAATGAGCACAAAACTTCAAGTCAAAATAAAAATTTTCTGTCGAATTATTGCATAGCTTACACATTTGATGTATCGGTTCATGGTATCTGTCAACTTTAACCAATGCAGTATAAAAGAACAGTATCTGCCCCGATATCGGTGCATCCCAGATACTTGGATCCGAGTACTTGCCGATATCGATACTTGCCGATTAAAAAAAAAATGCTATGAATTGGAAGACCGGTTTTATTCTGTTCTCTGATTGTTACAGCAAATTTAGGCGAATTGTATAAAAAATATTAATGACAACTGATTACTGTTAAATTACTGAAGAGTTCCCGCATTTTAAGTATCGGTTAACTAACTGATACGAATACTTTAGAACTGTTTTGGCCTCGATACCAGTATCTGTATCGGTGCAACCCTACTTCATACATTTTTAAAAAGGAAATAAAAACCCCAACCTGATTGTTTGGTTAACTGAGGCCACTTTTGTTTCCCCTCTTAGGTTATTCAGGCAAGATCAGCCAGATGCCGGTCATCCTCACCCCGCTGCATTTCGACCGCGACCCCCTGCAGAAGCAGCCGTCCTGTCGGCGCTCAGTCGTGGTCCGCACTTTCATCACCAGCGACTTTATGACGGGCATCGCTGCCATGCCTGGTAACCATATCCCAGAGGAGGTATGATAACCCAGTTTATTTGGTGGAGTTTGCCATATTCTTTACTTTCAAGTCAGTGTCTGAAAATTTGAGTTTTCCAGATTAAAGCCAGTTAGTTGTCTTAATCAGTTAGGTGTTCTGTAGTGATTTGTAGCCATCAAATATTTTGCTGAACAAAATGTAATTTCCTAAACCCTTTTTTTTAACAACAGTGATTGCAGCTTTCCTCCAGACCACTGCATTGAGATTAAGCTTTCACTGGGTAGAAAGGAATTTATAATATGAGATTAGTTCAATCTGGGTAAAAATGTCCAGGTTTTGCGAAGTTTAATATCTCAGCAACTCCAGCTACATCATGTTAATCATTCAACGAGAATACACCCCTGAACACCCTGGCAAAAAAAATATATATATATATATATATATATATATATATATATATATATAAATGCTGTACTTTTTTTCTTTTTTTGTCTTAAAAAGCTCCTAAATCCTGAGTAAAGCTACAGAAGCCTGCAAAATTTACTGGTGGATAAATGTTAAAGTAAACTTTTAGTCCTTCCAAGTTTAATCAGTTAATTTTATAGGTACTGTTTAGCAAGAGACATTCCTTCCAGAATTTTTTTGTTTTCTCCTTAGTCTATTTTCCTAAAAACTTTTAGATATTAACTCTTAAGAAGTCTTCCAAGGAGGCCATTTTTGCTCAGGTGTTCTTGTTAAATCATGATCTCTGACCTTAACTGAGTCAAGTGAGGCGTTCAGTGCTTTAGATGTCATCCTGGGTTCTAGTATAATTAATGTCATTGAGCTGTGTAGAGTCCCAAGACCTTAGAAAAGGGGCTCGTAACTTTTTCCAAACTGATGAATGTCAATTCTTTTGTTTTTAGTTATTCAATTTCTTGAAATTTAGGCATGATTTGTTACTTCTTGCGATAGATTATACCAGTGCCTTGGTTTGGCATAAGAAATTGAATTCTGCTTCCGAAAACTAGTGAGGAAAGGTAGTTTGACAAAATAGGAAGTGCTTACCTTCTGTCATCGGCCTAGGTTGGTTTGGATAGCCGTTTTCTGCAAAACACTTTGTGGTGATCATCCGTCCACATTCGGGGTGCGGCGCGGCTGGTTCTCATCTCAAGCCAGTGGAGAACCTCTGTTATCCGGTGTAATCTGGTGTGCTTCTTCCACCAGGTGGTGCTAAAGATGGTAAACGAGATCAAGAAAATCCCCGGCATTTCCAGAGTGATGTACGACCTGACTTCCAAGCCCCCCGGCACCACAGAGTGGGAGTAGAGCCAACGAGACGGCTTCATCTCGATAGGACACACATTCACACGCAGTGCACAAACACTCTTGGCAGATACAGGAGGGGCCGCTGAGCCGCTCTCTCTCTGTCCTTCCTCCCTCGTCCCCTCTTTACCTCCTCTTTCTCTTCAACATTCCCATGGAAGGCGGACCGTACTGTGACGATGCCCCTCCGTTCTGCGCTCCCCACCACTCCTACCTGGTCTTAAGTTTTTGTTCCCGTTTTTTTTTTTTTTTTTTTTTCACCCTTTTGACAATAAGGGGTCGAATAGTGTCTGTCATGGTTGCTATATTGTCCTTTTTAATCCAAGTACATTTTCGGGCTAATATACAAAGTTAAACCGCTGCTTCTTTTTATGAGCTTAACCTTTAAAAGCAAGCGGAAAGAAGCTGTGATGGTTAAGTTGACTCGATGTTGTGCCTAAAGATTAATTGTGAGTCGGGTAAAATATGAAAAGAAAACAGTATTGTCATGAAAGAAAAAAGGCAGTAGTGGGTGTGAAACTCTTCAGCCGTTGCTTTTTTTTCCTCTTGAAGTTCAGAATGTTTTCAGACTATCCTCTCTTTGTCTTTGTCCTTTCTCCCTCTAAGCCTCCATACTGTGTTACAACTTGGGCTGTCTGAAACGGCAACATAAGTGACCAATCAATTTTAAAGCTCTTTTTTTTTCCGCCAAAAGTAGAATATGCTGTGGTGGTGTTGAATATTGTGGACTCCTCAGATTTGTGGGCAGGAGCTGTTGGGTTGTTTCTGCGTCCTTCCTGGACAGCGGCTCACCCAACAGTAACTCCAGACTGACAACTCCTGTGAAGGAGGCCATTGCAGTTGGTGGCTTTGTTCGTGCCTGTTCTGTGTTTTCATGTTTGTCTGTTGTTGTTTTTTTTCTTTTCTTTGTCTGGTGTGAAATGACTCTGACTCTGTCCAGAGAGGAGGATGCTGTTCTCCTCATGCTGCAGTATCTGTGAGTTTTTTTTTATGAAGATGTCTATAAAGGCAAAATGTCTAATATCAAGCCTATTAGTACAGTAGGAAGAGCTTTGAACCACGTTGTCACTTGCAGTTGTTTGACGATTTGGCTGCTCCTGCATTGTGTAGAGGCACGTTTTTTGCACATTTTTCACTCATGAAGCCTCAGCTCTACATCAGCATCAACATCAATTCGAAACTTTCTTTTAACTGTGTCCGTCTTCAGTGTCAAAGTTCCTCTTAAGGGAGCCGCTTCCAGCTCCTGCCTCATTTCACTCCGTCGCGGACAGGCATTGCCACTCCTTGTTATACATGTTCACTTTCACAACTTTCATTACATCATTTCCCGTCTCCAGTCTCGTCATTTTGACCTCAGTGAATACAGTGCTCAGGTTTAACTGAGTTTTTAAAAACGTGTAGTATCCTGTTAGAGATATTTACCTTGGATGTGACGCCCCCATTTGTTTTTGTGCCTCATCCTTCTGTTAACTCAACTTTTTTGGTGACAAAATGGTTTTTCCTAACCTTAACTGCTGTTTGTGAGTGTCCTTCTGTTTTTGCCTTTTAATGTGTGTGTTATGTTACACAAGTCCCCATAAAACAGCTAAAGTGGATTCCTGTTTTTCTTCAAATCTTACTAAGATTAAGTTATGCAATACTGTCTTTAATTTTCTTTCTTTTGAGTTTGCTCAGCGATGGTCATTTCCCTTAGTAACGTGCCTCAAACCAAGCCACTGCATGCAGTTTCAATTAAGACATTTGTACAATGGAAAACTGAGCTTTAATAAAGATCTCAATGTTAAAGCTTGGTCTTGGTCATTCTTTATTTGATCCTTCTACCTGTCTGTCTGCACTGGTAGCTCAAGTGAATAATTGATTTTAAATGAGATAAAACTTTCACTGCTTTAGGTCAGGTTTACTAAAATGTCTGCTTGCTAAATACTAAAATTATATATTTTTTTTTCAACGGTTTTACAATTTACATAAATTTAGCATTTGGTAAACTAGAATTTTGCATTTGGTATTGTTTCACAAGTTTGCAGGTTTTCAGTCTGCCCTTCCACAGTTCTTTTTGGCTCGTGTCCCAATTTTATAAGCAGAAAGCTGCAGATGCAGTTTCAGCTTCTTCTTTAGCAAGATTTCGGTGTGCCCATGGGCAAAGCACTTAACCCCAAGTTCTCTATGGACGTGAAACCGTTTGAATATCTTTTCTTTAGTGAGTGCATCTGGATGAATGTAGTTCCAGTGTTAAAGGATCTGAAATGATAGAAAATAGTTGCTCCTCATAAGAGTGAATGATCAATCTACCATTGTAGAAAATTTAATTGCATTTATAGGTTTTATTTATTACTCGGCATCTAGATAAAACATGGCTTAGTTATGGTGAGTTATTGCTGAGTTATGCTTAGTTATGCTGTCCTGTGACACATCCTGTTTGAATACTAAAACAGAGTTCTTTCTCTCAGCAATTTCATATCTACAACCGCGTATGCTCTCTGGAATCTCCATGCTGCATTTAAGAAACCTGGATGACGACGGCTGAACCATGGCTTCTCAGACGCACTTTTTTTTTTTTTTCCACAACACTACACTTTGTACAATTGTTAATCATTCTTGGTTCTGGGCGACCCAGTAGATTCAGCACAAGAGTAGACTTTTTAAGGTATCTTAGATAAGCGGTTCTTTAAGATGGGGTCACAAACATGTTAGAGCGGGGTCTTAAGAGTGTCTTAGAAAAAGAAAAAATGAGCAAGATTGTGCATTCTATAAATTGAATAAAAGATAAAAAAAAAAAGAATAGATGAAGCAACATATATTCCTCTATATATTGGCTTTTGATGTTGGTTATGCTGCTATTGTACCAATTTTTAAGTCACTCAGAAAAAATGTGCGCATGTTATATCAAGAATTGGGGTCACAGACTTCTTAATTTTTTTTACATTTGTGGGTCAGATACTGGAAAGCTTGTGAACCATTGCCTTAGGGGAAACCCTGTAGAACTCTCGAACAAACATTTGAACGTTTGCAAAGTTGCATTGAACAATGTCCTTTTAAATCGGGAATCACAACTCCATATTCGTAGAACGATGAACACAGCTTAAAGGACAAAATGCTCATGCCAACTGTCCAACATGGTGGTAGAGGGATGATAGTTTGGGCTTGTTTTGGAGCCACAAAACTGTTATTAAACCCACCTCCCTTTAACAAACATTTTAGAGTTCATTCTGAGTCTTGACCCTGATAGAAATAACGTAAAATAAGTTGTGGGTCAAAATTGAGCCAAAATAATGTTTGGCACTTATAAAGTAATCCCTGGAAGAAAAAAAAATTCTGCCCAATTTGGCTCTGCTGAATCATGAGGAGCAATATTATATTTTATTAAAAGACCAGACTGACTTATCATGGCAAGGTGAAATGTTGAAGAGGCCAATTATGTTGTGGACTTGCATTATTAGGAATAATGCCTTATGTTCCCATTTTTTTAAGTCTGTAATTCAGTAACCTATTATTTGATGTTTGATGTCTACCTATAATAAATCACAAAAGCTAAAACCACGGCCACACAAAACCGTAAAAGTACTTACTAGTTTCTTAAGTTCACGTTGAAGCTTTCTAGGTGAAAGCGTCATACATCACCATTTTTCTACTGGATGGTTATAGTTTATTAAATTCAACAGATGCATCTTTGTCTGTTGAAGGTTCAGGTGTGTGTAGCTCCCCCCAGACTGAGAGACAAGAGCAAACAGGTCCATCACACTGCCAACCAGAGCTCCAGAGACCTGAACCGATCGTGGAACACTTGGTGAAATGTAACGCTGCATGTAACTTACAAGTCTACACATGCATCTGACAATTAACTTGTAGCCTGTGGCAGGTTGCACAGAATAATGAAACATATTTACCAGAAACAAAGGATGGAAGACCAGGATATAAATATATATATATAATGTCGTTTCTGGGAAATGTTTATTGTCCAGAAAGTCCAGGATTCAGTTTCTGTTTATCAAAAGATGTCAATGTACTGAGGAATTTCTTAAAATTTAGCAGCTATGATTTTTTTTTTGTGTGTGTGACTGGACTTGAAAGAAAGTGACACTTTTACTTTTTGTGTCTCAACAACTAAATATAAATGACTCATCAGTTATCTGCTGTCTGTACATTCAGGTTTCACTCTATTAAATCTGTTAGACTACCTTTGCTGCTCTTCTCCCCTGAGGACAGAAGAGACACCTGTCACAAGGCGCTGCTCACTTCTCTGTCTGGTGTACAGAGAGGCAGAGAGAGAGAGAGAGAGAGAGAGAGAAAGCTTTCCTGACTCTGCTCAGCATTGACGAAGCATGGAAATGAGAGGCCTCTGGCTTAGATTGTTTTGCTTTTTCTGTATGTATAAATATCTCTGGGCAGCACCTACATGCAAGCTGAAGGCCAAGTTCAACTTGAGCGGCTACAAGAATGTAGAGAAGAAGAAGGTGGCCGTAGGTGGGATGTTTCCTGTTCACATGCGTGTTGCTTCAAGCAATGGAAACACTTCAGACCTGCCTGTCTCCTCGGGTTGTGCTGGGTGAGTGTGGAACCATCATAAACCTCTCTGCTTACTTGCTTTAAGATAAAGTTTAAAGATTTTAATAATCTTCTGGATCTGTGAGTTGATATATTTTTTGATGTGCTAATTATTAGATGATAGTCTGACACGACTCCCCTACTCATTAGGACCTCTGGGGCCAATTAACTACAGTAGGCGTCCTATTAAGAAAACAAGCATTTATGGTTTAATGTGCAACAATAATTAAGCCTGTGAAGTCATAATGGAAATAATGCTGCAGAGCAGCCAGGATAGTTTGTACAAAATATGTATTTCTACAAAATAAGGGAGTAAAACTGATCTCTACGCACCAAGCTGCTCCATGGCGGTGTGGGGCTCTAAACAGAATTTGATTCAATCTCCTACCATTTACCACAAATCAGCAAATATACTGATTTATCCAAAAACAACTATTCTTTACAGATTGGGCAAAGCCAATAACTAAATAGTTAAAGTGTACAGCTGGAATTATATTCACTTAACATGATTTCGGTGTGATAGGCCTTGGGATAATTTTGAAATGTAATAATTATTGAAAAATTTACTTAAATACATAAAATATTTACTGTAAATTTGTACTTTTAGATATTTTTTGGTGACCAGAACAGCATATGATGGACATTATGTAAAAGAGGGAACCTCGATAATTTTTCAGCTCTTTTGTCATATATCTCACCTGTGACAAACTTACTTTTTAAAATCTTTGATTCAGATAGTAAATGAGACATTTGTGTCTCAAAATGTAATAATACAGGGTAAGACAAAGAGTATAGTTTTAGATTTTCATTTTACATTTGATAAGAAATGGCATTGGTTCTAAAAATATATCTACCCTTCTAATTACTGATCTCCAGTATTTTGCTGAAGACACATGTTGGTAAAATTAAAGGATATGCTGGGGAAAGGTGTATGAATAATTTTTGTGTGAACCATAAATTTTTCAGATCAAACACATTTTGATATCAGTTAACGATATGCTGCTTTTAAATGATTTCCTTTAATGAGGACAAAAAAAAGCTATACTAACAAACTTGACCCTGTATTGTTTTAAAAAAAAGTCCACTGAATCTAATTAAGGCTTGTGCTTTTCTTGATACCAGTAGTCTTTTACGTTATTATGAAGAAGTTTTGACCCACTCTTTTTTGTAGAACGTTTTTGTATTCAACCACTATCTATCATAGCAAGTTATCAAAGATGCAAAGCAGCCCCAGACCATCACACTAACAACACCATGTTTAACGGTGTAGTGGGGAAATTAAAGGTAATCTAAACCAGACTCCCATATCTCTTAATCTCTGATATCATCATTTGCTTAAAGCACTAACACACAATAACTCACGCCATTGCTAACACTTGAGGACCACATCAGGGGCCTCCAGGAATACAGATATCCTGACTGATGATCCTCCCTTTCTGGGGGAACTCAGTAGTGGCAGGGGCCATTTGGTGCAGAGGCTGATGGGGACCAGAGGTTTACCTTGGGGCTTACGACAACGGTTTAGTACCAAAAACCCAGGGAAGACTACACAGTACAACACCGAGTCTACATTTAATATCTCATCAAGACATGGCAAAGAGGCTACATAACATCTCTCTCTGTTGGATTTCTTTTAGAGTTCTGGCAGATGATGAGACGAAGTGTGGCCGTCCCCAGGGGCAGGGAGGTCATCAGAACGTCTTTTTTCCATCAAAATGACCTGTGTTGTGAGCAAAGAACAGACACCAAAAGTGGCTTAAACATAGTAAAAGACCCCATGTGGGTTTTTTCGGTTCTGACAACAAGACACGTCTCAAAGTCATCTAAATGGATCTAAATTGTGCGATCATTGTTTTTTTTTGTGTGTGTTGGCTCTGTTCATCACCCATTAGGAAATGTATTAACATCTTGAAATATTTTTTATGTGTATAAAAAGGGTAGGACAGTAGTGGGAAAAGTATTTCAAGATTATGTCTTTTTAGCGATTAGTAATCAACAGTAAAAGCAGCCGGGGAATACTCCATAATGCAGACGACTAAATTAACCTTTTAACCACACTGATGTAGCTGAAGGACTCCTCTGTTTTTTCTTTTTATTTGGCTAGTGAAGCGCTGATATAACACAAACACAGGCAGGCAGAGACTCAGTGTTAGAGGGAGAGGCCTTTGTCGAAATAAATATGTTAAAACTTCAACGGGGACATAATTATCATTTTGCTTATCTGCATCTCTCTGGAATTATTCCATATCAAACAGTCTGTGTAACTTTTTTTATTTCTATTCCCCCCCCCTAAAAAGCAGAGTTAGTTCAATGTCAGATTTATCACAACCCAGACATTCCAAACAGTTCATCAGCCTTTCTGCTTCTTTTGGTCAACTGTTGTTTTTCTCTAGAAACTCTCATTGACACTATCGTTGCCCAATTTGTCTCCTATTGCTGCAAGTGAGTAGCCTGAGTGCCAGCCAAATTTAGTCCCACCCACAACATGGCTTGGAAGCTCGGTCTGGGATTCCTCCATTGAGGAGTGCCTATGACCGAACAAGATCTGGTCGGACCAATCAAATCCGGCTTATGATGATTGACAGGTTAAAAGTAATGTAATCAACCACGTCACCAAAGAGCGCCTGGGTTGAATTTGTTTACAACAACGATGGCTGCCGCTGGAGAAATGAGATGTGCAGATTCTGCCATCGAGTCTGTTCTAGAAGATATCAACAGCGCATTAATTTTAAAAGAGGAAAAGATAACGTCCGTTGCTATGCAGAGCAACGTCACATACTTCTGTTACTCTGATTGGTAATAGGTCTATCCAATTGAGTGCAGAGGAATTTTTTTCCTTTTTTTAAAACACGCCCCATAATCACAGCTCAATGGAGCAGTATCAGACTCACATTCTGGTTAGAATTGAGCATGGCTACGTCAGGCTAGCAATTGAGGCCTGCAGGGCTTAAGATGTTTTGGATTCAAATTATTTCCCAAATTGTTTAATCACGGTTAATTTATGATTTAACAAGACAGAGAAGTACGTCAAGTCAAAGTAGCTTAGAGTTTCCCATAGGAGGCATTTGTGGATTGTAACACAGTAAGAAAAACAACACAACTGTATGAATTTTAATGATATACTGTATAGCTGTACACATATGTAAAGTGTTTCTAGGTATGGCCAGGTTGGTTTGAATAGTTTTTTCCCCTCGGATAGATGACATGATTATTTAAAACTGGATTTTGTGTTTAATCTTACTACAAAAAACCCCCCAAAGAACCACCAGAAGAACTCTAAAGGGCCGAATACATTTTAACATAAACGAGCATGAGGAATTTTAAATATCAGTGTACCTAACACTAGTAAAAAAATTAAGGTTATATTTCACCGTCAGTAGCCTGATTTTAATTAATTCATGTTTCATTATGTTAGCTCTAGACTGATAAAAGATGGCCTTTGAATATAGAGGCTGGACTTGTCTAATGATTTTAGTGTTCCTAGGTTCAACTGTTGGTTTTTGGACCATAGGGAGTGGCATAGCATGCTTCTGCCTTGGGCCGGCCGACTATAATAAATCTTTCTTCCTTGTCATTCCGTCTTGATTCTCTAGATTTAATTTCCGTGCATTCCGCTGGACACAGACCATGCTGTTCGCCATCAATGAAATTAACCAGAGGGAAGACCTGCTCCCCAACACTGACCTGGGTTACGTTATCTATGACTCATGCTTCACCATCTCCAAGGCCGTTGAAGGAACCCTGACCTACTTAACGGGACAAGATGAAGCAGTACCTAACTACCGCTGTGGCAACGGCCCACCTCTTGCCACTCTAGTGGGTGCTGGGGGTTCTGATCTTTCCATTGCTACAGCCAGGATACTAGGGCTTTATCATTTTCCACAGGTAGGCCACAGATGACTGTCAGAACGGCAGATAAGATGAGAGAAATTAGTTTAAAGATAAAGCGTTTTCCCCTGTCACTTCTTCAGGTCAGCTACTCCTCAACATGTTCTGCACTGAACAACAAATTCCAGTTCCCCACCTTCTTAAGGACCATTCCTAACGACATGCACCAGGCCACGGCTATGGCCCAGCTCGTGCTGCACTTTGGCTGGACCTGGGTAGGCACCATCGCTGCTGATGACGATTATGGCAAATACGGCATCAAGGACTTCAAGGAGCAGGTGGAGGAAGCTGGAGTCTGCATCTCCTTCTCTGAAACTCTGCCTAAGGTAGCCCATATTCCCCCACATTGTCAGATACTTCACCACGAAACCCTACAGTGTGGTGTCCTGTGTGTGTTAACGTTAGGCGAGCTCTCCAGAGGCCATCCGGGGCATTGTTCAAACCGTAGCTGAGTCCACAGCCAAGATCATTGTGGTCTTCTCGTCAGATGTGGACCTTAGTCCTCTCATCAGTGAGCTTCTTCACCACAACGTGACCAACCGCACCTGGATTGCAAGCGAAGCCTGGGTCACCTCTGCCCTCATCAATGAGCCTGGGGTAAGACCTTCATCAGCCGATGGTATTTAACTTATTTGTTGGCGATATTACATCCCATCTTAATTTAATCAAAATTTTAAAAAACAATAGGATTTTTGACTGGAGGATCTGTTGAAAGGTTAGATTCAGTTTAAATCCTACCTGTAGTTTTATACATAACACAAGATGGACCTCAACAATGAAGTTAATAGCTTGTTCTTAAAGGGGCCAAAGGTAAAGAAGACTTCTTTCACCTTTAAAGACCCACTCTGATGAATTGCTAATGAGCTACTGCTGCTCTGCTCTTTCTACGTCCTAGAAAACGACACAGGTTTTGGGACTTTGGCTTAAAATGGCATAATAATAATTTTAAGACC
This sequence comes from Apricaphanius iberus, assembly GCA_028564705.1. Classification (NCBI taxonomy): domain Eukaryota; kingdom Metazoa; phylum Chordata; class Actinopteri; order Cyprinodontiformes; family Aphaniidae; genus Apricaphanius; species Apricaphanius iberus. The sequence continues at coordinate 917,815 of JAPXFQ010002758.1, forward strand.
ACTAAGAACATTTTGAAATAGCTCAAAAGATAACTGGGTATTTAAACAACTTTTATCTCAATATATTATGGCAGTTTATGCAAATGCTATCAGAGAAATCAATACGGTTGCATAATGCTTACAGAAGCTGATGCTCTATTTAAGGAAATGAAACTATGAGGAAATCCACCATCAATGATCCTCTTGTGTGAAACATAGAGTGAGAAAAGAAAATGTAGCATTTTTCCTGTCAGAGTAACTGACCGATATGATTTACAGCAGGGTTTCTTAACCCTGTTCCTTAGGCTCCACTGTCCCGCTGGTTTTAGGTGTTTCCCTTCTGCCACACACCTGACCTGAATAACTGGGTGATTAACAGGCTTCTGTACACTTGATGACATGCAAGAGCTACTGCTATCATTTGGATCAGGTGGGTCGGAGCAGAGATGGAGGTAAAACATGACGGACAGTGGGGGCAGAGGAACAGAGTTAAGAAACACTGAATATAGTGACGTATAAAGCCACCATAGTATAGTGTGGACTGTAAATTAATTTAGAAAGTGACTCTGACCAGAGGCTCTAAGAACCCTTTTCACAGTCAGGTTTATTTGTAGAACACTTTTAGCAACAAGTAGAACACCCCCCAAAAAAAAAAAAAATTAACCCATTACACTGCAGTGGCAAAATGTAATGAAAACCTCAAATCCAAACTAAAATTAAGATCTTCTACTAGGTATTATTAATCAAATGCAGCTCTAAACAGATTAATTTTCAGTCTATATTTAAAGAAACTCTGTTTCAGCATTTTTGGAGTCATCAGGAAGTTTATTCCAGATTGGAGGAGCAAAAAAACAAAACAACAATAACAAAAGAAGGAAAGCTGCTTCTTCGTGTTTGGCTCTGATTCTGGAGCTGCAGAATAGACTTCAACCAGACCTGAGTGGTCTTGAAGGCTGATATGACAGAAAAAATGATTTATGGATTTTTCTGCTAAAACATTCACTGATGCATAAAACAGCAACAGTATTTTAAAGCTACAGGCAGCCAGTGTGAGGACTTTAGAACTGGAATGATGTGTTTACTTTCCTGGTTCTAGTGAGGACTCGAGTAGCAGCAGCGTTCTGGATCAGCCGCAGCTGTCTGATTTACCTTTTTAGCCAGACCTGTGAGGACACTGTTGCAGTAATTAATTTAACTAAATACAAATGCACAAATTAGTCCTTTAATCCTTGTAATGTTTTTCAGGTGATAGCATGCCGACTTTGTAATTATCTAAATGTTCAGGTCTAAGTCCATCGCTGCTGCCAGATTTCTGGCCTGCTCAGTAGATTCTAGCTGTAAGAAAAGATGGTGTGTGCTTACTCTTGATCAATTCTGTTCAGGTTCAAAAATAATTTCTTCAGTTTTTCTTCGATTTAGCTGAGGAACACTGGAAGATTTCTGGTAGTGCACAGCATCCTCACTTTATTCCCTGTGTAAATTATCGTTGACTTCAATGAAAACAATAAAGTGTAAAACAGGGCCCTGAAATCATTAGTTGTTTCCACGATTTAGCAAACCTAAATTATATGACTGAATATAATTATATGACCTTTGACAAGCTTAATGACATTCTAAGGAGGTAATTCAGCTATTTCAATCAGCTTTAGAATAGTATTTGTCTAAATTACTGTGAGATATGCTTATACTGAATAAAAACCACAATCGAATCTACTTTTGTCCAGATATTGACTGATGAAAGCACAAGCTAGCTTATAAAATCACGACCTATGGTGTATTCCGATTTTCTTTTTCCAGGTGAACTCAATCCTGTCTGGTACCCTTGGCTTTGGGGTGAAAAAGGCTGACATCCCTGGTCTCCAGCGCCACCTACTGGGTCTGGATCCCTACGCGGATGCCCTCACAGAGGAATTCTGGGAAACGGTGAATTTGACCCAAGAAACTGAAATGTGCCACACATAATAAAAAAAATAAAATTAGAGGAGGTAATGTTGTGAATTCACTTATGTTTTTTTTTTTTTAGCTTTTTAACTGCACATTGAACTATAGCAGAGCGATGAGAATGGCCAAAGAGAAAGCCAAGCAGGTGAACGGTACTCTGTCCAGAGCAGCGAGGGGGTTACCAGATGGTCTGTGTTCTGGCAGTGAGTCTGTGGCTCAGCTCAATAATACCTACTCTGATGTCTCTCAGTTGCGAATCACTTACAGGTCAGTAACCACAGCTCAGACAAGCTTTAAAGAAGTCAGTGATGCTTGTAATGTCCTCCCTCCATCTTTTTACTGCTGCAACTGTGACTGCTGTTTACATTCTAGTTAACCTTTTACACAACCATTGATGGGAACAATATGAGTGACACAATTTCAGGGACTGCTAACTATACTTACTGTATATGTAAACAGTCTTTTGAGGTTAGAACGATAATGACATCGCTAAGATTAAATTGGTTTTCACAGTGTTTACAAAGCAGTGTATGCTGTGGCCCACGCCTTGCACAACCTGGAGCACTGTGAAGAAGGAAAAGGCCCTTTTGTTGGAGGCTCCTGTGCCAACATCACTAATTTTGAGCCTTGGCAGGTAGGCATGTACAGATTATTACAGATCTTTTTGTTTGCTTAGTGCTCATAAACAGTGTTGGCCATCTTACTTTGAAACATTAAGTAGTTACTAATTACTTCTCCAAAAAAGCAATCCAGTTACTTTACTCATTACCTATCTTCAAAAGTAATTAGTTACTTTAATCATAACTTTACTCACTTTTCAAAAACATGATGCACAACCTGAATATGCTATAAAGCGATTAACCTTTCAGCCTAATTCTATTCTTTGTGCATACTCCATTAGATGAAATTTATTCAAGGGAAACTGTCTCTTATTAAAACTGTTTTTATTTAGTTTCACTTTTAACTTTATTCTCATTGCAGCTACCAAAAATTAGATTAAATGCTACAGTCTCTGATTAGAAGAATTTTTAACCTACATTTAGCTGTGTTTTAAGAAAATTTCTCCAGTTAACCTATATTTCTGCTTATCCCACCATATAAAAATAGCTAAAAAGCAAAAAGCTTTTCTGGGGGTTTCACTCCTTCACCCGAAAATAAGTAAATGGCCCACAGCAATAAAATTATTTATATCGAAGTCTCTCCAGACTGCATTACTAATTATTAGCATTTATTTCTCTTAACAGTTGGTAAAGGGCAGACAGGAGTAATAATGAGTTTCTAAAAATTATTTTCACCTGTTTAGCAGGACGGGGGGCCGTTGGAGGTTTGCCCGCTGGAATTGGATGTGTTAGCCGTTGGGGTCATGTCAGTAGGTGCCTCTGGGGTTTTTCAACAAGTGGCTAGATTCTTGCTCGGGCCTAAGGTGGAATTTTCCTCTGCAGCCTATATCAAAGTTTTCTTCCCACACAAAGTGCACAGTGGACACTAATGTTTTTGTTACTTTTTGCTGAGTCAAATCAATGTAATGGTGGGATTTCTAAGTATTAAAACGCTAGATGGTCCTACTCTGTCCCGCTCTCCATGCTACCTCTTGTTGATCTACAGACGTGTCTGTTTTTACCACTGATGTCTCACATTCTTATGTTATCATGAAACACTCCAAAAAAAAATCATGGTTTAGTAATGCAGTCAAAATGCGCCACACATTCTCCAGTATGCAGGCAGGCCAGTCAAGTACCCATACCCTCTTCCTCTGCAGCCAGGACTTTGTGATGTGTGCAGAATGTGGTTTTGCATCGTCTTGTTGAAATATGCATGGTCATCCCTGGTGAAGAAAGTCTTCTTTAAGGCAGCATATTGTGATCCAAAATCTGTTTGTACTTTTCAGTAGTAATGGTGCCTTCACATCTCTTCATTAAGTTATGCACTGCTGAAGGTGAAATATTCAAATCTCTTCACAGAACATTGATTTTAAACATTTAATGATTTTCTCACACATTTGTTGGAAAACTGGTGATCCTTGGCCCTTCTTTGCTCCTAAATTGCCGGAACTTTCTTAGATGCTTCTTTTTTACCAAATCATAATAACTTTCACCTGTTGACATAATCTGTTTCAAATTACATAATTATTTAACCAATTTACCTGATTGATAGTCCTAAATTGCTTCTGTCCCAACCTTTTTTGGAATTTATTGTAGGTCTGAATGACAGAAAAGGATTTATATTTAGATATGAAATTAAGCTTACCAGACAAAACATGAAGTATTTTGTGTTGAATCTTTCTGCAATGGAATAGAAGTCAAAGCAAATTTAGAAATCACAACTTTACTTTTGTTATTTGCGTACTTCATACTGTCCCAACTTTTTCTGATTTGGGTTTGTAGAATCTACTTTTTCAAATTATTTTGCGATTTTTCTTCCCTTCTTTAGTCTTTACTTGAAAAAGTAACTGGGTTAAGTAATGGATTACTTCTAATGTGTTGCCATCACTGCTCATAACTCTCTGACTATGTCTTCCCTAGTTGATGTATTATGTGAAGAACGTGCGTTACAAAATGCCTAACACTGGGGAGGAGATCTACTTTGAAGATGGTGACATAGAGGGCTACTATGACATCATTAACTGGCAATTCAGTGATGATGGAGCGATATCTTATGTCACTGTTGGACACTACAATGGATCTGCAGCTCCAGGAGAGAGGATGCACATAAGGAATGACTCCATTGTTTGGAACCATGAAGAACTGGAGGTCAGTGAGATATTAGTTAGTACAGAAATATTTCTATGTCATGTTAAGGTGTCTAAAGTTATCTCCTGTATGTATCCAAGCCTCCTCGTTCAGTGTGCAGCGAGAACTGTCAGCCCGGCACAAGGAAGGGGATCCGGCAGGGCGAGCCAGTCTGTTGTTTTGACTGTATCCCATGTGCTGACGGAGAAATCAGTAACACCACAAGTCAGTACACAGCTTTGCAGTTTCTCTGAAAGTGATGCATAGTAGTTGAAATATATATACATATACCAACTTTCCATCTTCCTCCAGACCAAAACAATTGAATGTTAGGGTAAGTGGTCTCTCTAAATTGCCCTCAGGTATGGGTGTCTGCGTACATAGTTTTTTGTTCTGTGTGTTTCTGTGTTGCCTAACAATGGACTTGCCACCTGCCCAGGGTATACCCCTCCTCTCGCCTGATGATTGATGGAGATAGGAACCAACCCCCCCCCCCCCCAAAACTTTAAATAGGATAGACCGTATAGATAATCGATGGATCTCAACTAATAGTTTAGTTAATTATCCATTACCTTGCAAGCTTCTGGAATGATATTTAACCACTTCTGTTGAAAGACATAGTTTATTCAAATGGGTTGGTTTCCGTTTAAAGACAGGTTGTGGTCAGGACCTTTGGGATAGCCATTTAAGAAGGTTAATGTTAGCTTCGTCCATTCTAAAGATAAATGGATGATCCATTTTGAAGGTAATTGACCTATGCCCTCTGGAACACGTCAATTATATTCTCATTTTATCAGTAAACCTTTGCCCTGCTTGACATTAATGTTGGAGCAGGGCTTTGTTTCATACTAACCACCCTCTTGGTCTATGGGAATGTAAAACTGGCTTCAATATGGGCAAGGACACTGGTGTTGCCAACAGCTTCTATTTCACTGCAGACTCGAGCCTTGGTTGTTGGTAAACCTGTGGATCTGTCATCGCTTAGGAATTGCTCCAAGACCTTCCATCTTGTATAAATCTACGATCTTATTCTCCTTCTTAGATCTTCAATGACTTCCTTAAACTTTCAAATTTTCCTAAGTATTGGGCTTTTTAGTTAGTGCTGTCAAACAGAAAATAGAAACTTCCGCACAGCTTACTGAGTCATTATGGTGAATGCACATACATATTTGAGCCTTTTAATCCTTTGTTGATAACATTTTTTACTTTTTTAGGTGTAGATCAATATTTTTTTTAGTTTAAATAACTTTAGCTGAGTACAGCTGGATAAATGTAGCTCTAATGTAAAAGCATTTGAAATTACATTATAGAATTGTTTACAACTCGGCTTCTAGCTCGGTCTGCTCCAGCTGTGCACTGTTCAGTCAGAAGCTTCTTCAAAACTTGTGATACATACTGCTACAAGAGAGCCTTCCTGCCAACAGCAATCTAGTCCTGCTAATAGGAGGAAGTCTTAATACCTCACAGTGTTTGGTGAGTTTGGTGGAGGTGATGTCCAACTGCCGACGTTCCCCTTTTCAGTTTGGAGAACTCGGCTTCTAGCTCTGCGTTGTTTAATTAGCTCTTTATCCTTTTATTGTTAACCTGCAGACCTTTGTTGTTCTTCATCAGCTGTAATTTTTTTTGTTTCTTACATTTCAGTACTTTCAGTATAAAACATTGACACGTTTTTATTTTATTTATTTTTTTATAACCACTATGTTCCACAAATCATGAATGAAAAGGGTCAAAGTTGAATTTTGATTTGGCTGTGAGGCAAAGGGTTGCTTCATTGCCTTGTTTCTTCAATGGATACATGTATTTAGGTGTATAATATGGATATTATGCACCAAAACAGACTACATATTTATCATAGTTTCTTGACCTATTGCCAGCAGTTTGACCAGTCAGGCCACCTCGGAAGCAGCTAGGAAACAGAAACCTAGAACTCCAAATCCCTGAACAGGCTCATGCTGGTGACATGTTGTAAGGCTATGCGCTTTAATTGTCCCAAATAAGGGGAGGGAAGTGAGAACGGTTCAAGGGAATCACTGGTCTGTTCATCACAAGCATGTTTTGCTTTGCATCTTATGTCCAGTTGAAAATAAAAAGAAAACTCTGTTGCACAACAACAACATTTTCCTGTTTTCCCTCTTGGACAGATGCCCGTGAATGCTTCCAGTGCACTGGAGATGACTGGTCTAATGAGGCCCATGATGCCTGTGTGCCCAAAATCATTGAGTTTCTGGCCTTCGGAGAACCGTTGGGAATCACTCTAATAGTCATCTCTGCCTTTGGCGCTTTAGTAACCATAGCTGTTGGGGTGAGATTCATGTAAAAAAAACTAAAAAAAACAAAAACCTACTGTTAAAATTATATGTTTACATGCAGTATGAAAAAAAGCTTGCTATGAAGAATTTAACTACTTTATTATTTTTCCTCACTATCTGACACTAAATCAGGCTAAAACTTTCCTCATTTTAGGTAATTTAGGATTACCTGTCGATGAAACACTACAATAATGTAAGAGAGAGAGAACTTTTTAAACTTTTGAAATTGAATATGTCCTTACATTCTTCAGATTCAGACATTTACCTACACATCTTTGGAATTTGGTAGATTCTCTTTAAACTGTACGGATTGTGTCAAGAATTTTGGGTGTACTTGAGCTATTTTCTTCTAACAATAGTTTGTGACATTTTGATGCATTTCTTCTGACAGAACTGGTGTAATTCTGTCAGTGGTGTAAGCCACGTTGCTCACACACGCCTTTTCAGATCTGTCCACAAATTCTATATAAGATTGAGACCAATGTGTTACTAATTTAGTGCTATGCTAGGAATCTTTCTTTTTAGATAACCCTTTTCAATCAATCAATCAATCAATCAATCAATCAATCAATCAGTCAACCTTCCAACCAACCTCTATTAATAAAGGGCTTTTTATACAAAAATTGCAACTTAAAAGTGAGTCACAGAGTCAGAGTAAATTACAATTACCCCATATATACTACATTCCTATCCCTCCCTGAGATCTTCATCATCAGCTGGGCTTTCCAAGATAGTTCAAACGCCTCATAATCTTGGTGTATATAAACTTCTGAATTTCCTGAAAATTATGAAAACTCAACAAATGCTCTCTCACATTATTCTGGCATTTAGCAAAACAAAAATAATCATGCCAATTCAAACTGAACTAAATCAAGACATATTTAGTCTGATTTAATTCATACAGTGAGGAATAAAAGGTTATACTCTGCCTTTTTATACAGAGTATATAACCACTAACAACCATGTACTAGTAAAAGAAATCAAATATCAGATGTTTTTGTTGTTGTTATAATTCTTCTTTTTGCAGGTGGTGCTTGTTATAAACATTGGCACCCCTTTGGTCAAAGCCAACGATCCCCTGTTGAGTTTACTTTTGCTCCTTTCTCTCGTTGTAACCTTCCTCTGCTCCATTGTCTTCCTCGGAGAGCCACAAAACTGGAGCTGCATGACCAGCCAAGTAGCTTTAGCTCTTGGCTTTGCTCTGTGCCTTTCCTGCATTATGGGTTGGTAAACAGATATCGAAATTATCTTTTCATTTCAAGATACAATTGTACCCTGACCTTTTGTTTTTTTTCACCCCAGGGAAGGCAGCTGTACTGATGCTCAGAGCTCGCGCTCTAAAAAAGGCCAGAGCCACAGCCAAAGCAGCTGCCAAAGCTGCAAAAGCTGCAGCCGAAGCAGCAGCTACCAGTGGAAATCCTGATGTGATAGTAACAAGCTCGAACATCAATGATACTGGTAGTTTGGATAAGCCTGAAGTTGACAGTCTTACCTTTGGCCACCAGAGAGCAATAGTTGCAGTGGCAACATTAATACAGGTGGGGAATGTGAAAAAAAAGAGTAAAATAAAAACTAGACACATAAGTTTAAAACGGATGTAAAAAATAGAAAATGTAAATTGTGACAGAAAATTCTCTGATCTCTGAAAACAACTATCTCTATACCCAGGCTATAGCCTGCACTGTTTGGCTCATCATCCTCCCTCCACACCCGGTCAAGAACACTGCTGCCCAGAATGTGAAGATTATTCTTGAGTGCGATGAAGGTTCTGTGGTCTTCATCTGTTGCATCTTCGCGTATGACATTCTGCTGGCCCTGCTGGCTTTCGTCTTTGCATTTATAGCCCGCAAACTGGAAGACCACTTCAGGTATTTCTATTCAGTCCCCAATACAAGTGAATAAAATCTAGTTCAACCAGATGTGAAGGCCACTGAGATTTACATCGTGAATGTTGAGAAACAAAGCAGAGAAGTGAGAGATAGTCCAGAGTTAAATGTTCACAGGTGAAACTAGCATCATTCTGTTTTGGCATTATAGGGATGCTTAATCTCTAATTGCGAAAAGAATTATCGGTAATATACGGTTACACAGAGGTTCAACAACCTCTAAATATAATAAACATTTAAAATGTATGTAAAAGTACAAAGAGTTTAATTGACATTGTGACCAAACCAAACAGAGAAATCACCAGAGACCGTTTGAATTTTACTTCTCTCATACTTTGCACTGCACAACCAATAGGGGACAGTGTTCTATACAAGTGTTCTATCTCTTGCATGATTGGACAAATCCAGAAGACAACATAGCAGGCAAGGCAGGCTTTTAACTCCCGTGCACCGCCGTCTTTAAGATGGTGCTCTGACAAACATCAAACACTGACAACAAAATAACTCAAAGAATAAGTCAAGGATACGACTGCATTTAGAACACAAACTGTAAGGCAAAACAGATAACTTCTACTATTAACATAAATACATTACCCATAAGTCTTTGCGGCATACAACCGTCCCCAGCACAGCCTGGACATATATATAATTCAACCATCGGCCGACTATAGAAAGATTGGAAAGTTCTGATTTCAATGTGTAGATACTCAGTCCGAGACACCCCTAGTTCAGAGATAGTCCATCATGTAAAAATGGGAAGTATAAAGCATAGCCTAACTGCAAATCTAGAGGCCAATACTAACTCTGGAGAAGCTGCAAAATTCCACAGCTCAGGTGGGAGAATCTTTTGAAGGCAAATATTTTGGTAGACGCCACAAATGGTGGGAAGAAAGAAGCTATGAAAGTACAATTGAAAATGTGCATCCGGTCATGTAGAGGACATGCATTTAGGTGGACGTAGGTGAGATGAGGCACATAGTGGTTGCAGTGTCATGCTTTGCCGATAATTTTATTCAGTGTGGAAAATAAACTGGTCAGAGTTGATGGAGATAGATGTGCGACTAAAGGACGACCTGTGATAGGGACACAGGTCCATCTTCCAGGGAGACAGAAACCTTAACCATACAGCAAGTGTTACAATTCAATGGTTTTGATTAAAGCATAATGATTAATTACACTGGTGTTCATAGACAGCATGCATCCAATCTGACTGAACTTGAGGTTATTTGTGTTGAAGGTTGATAGAGACGTACCCTAAAGACATGGCATGAGTCAAAATTATTGACTCATGCCATGGCATGACACCCTCATATAATTATTTGTAAAAACAAAGGAAAAATGGTATAAAAATCCATTACAGTACATGATAGTTTGTTGGTGTTACATGACAAAATAGGAAAACATTTGAGGGAGGTTTAGCCACAATTCTTCTTTGAAACTTTTTGCCGATGTTTGTTTTTAAATTTTTCTTCTAGTGAAGCCAAGTCTATGACCTTCGGCATGCTGGTCTTCTTCATTGTCTGGATCTCCTTTGTCCCGGCTTACCTTAGCACACGAGGAAAGTTTATGGTTGCTGTCCAGATTTTTGCCATTCTAGCCTCCAGTTTCGGCCTGCTCACCTGCATCTTCCTCCCCAAGTGCTACATCCTTCTCGTCAAACCTGAGCGCAACAAAGAGGAGCTGATGAAGCCAAGGCCCAAGCCTAAAGATGGCTCCTCCACTGGAACGTCAGCATCTCTTGCTACAGCTGCTACTGATGTCAATGCATCATTTGCATCTACGGCTATTGATGATCAGCCTGAAAACTAAAAGGATCCAGAAAAAAAAAAATCTAAAAGAAATTATGAATTGGTCTTCCTATTCTAGTTGTCTAAATTTTCAATTAGTCAGAAATACTCTTAAATTGTATTGCACACTAAACGTATATTTATCTATTTTAAAAACATAACTGCTTTGATATATGCTTAGGCAACAAAAACATGTAAGATGTTCATACTCCAGTTGTCAAACACCTGCTGTTTACATGTAGCTTATTTAAAATGGATGCTATCTTTACTTCCCTTTTTAAAATAAAATTACATTTTAGTGCAAAAAAGATTTTCTAAATTCAAACTAGATGCTTTAGTTTATATTTTATGTTTTGGAGAAGATATTTTCACTAAAATGTTTGACTTTTTATTACTATAACAACGTCTGTATGTTTTACAGTTTAACATAACGGTTATATTGTAATAAATTGTATTCATAATCATTGTAATATGTGTTATTCACGGAAAGCCATACATATAACCCCTCATTCTTTAGATCTGAAACTAACAAGCAGCAGAAATTAGTGAAGCTAAGTTAGTGCTTTGAGACACAGTAGGGTGTTTTGTTTTTGGCAGATTTTATATATTTTTTTATTTACGGTGATGGCATTCTCAAAAAAAAAGCTGTTTAATGTATATAATGGGATTTAAAACGGTTAAAAAAAGACACGATTTTAGAGGTGTCCAGGTTTAATAATCACAAGATTTGTTTTAACAAAGGGCAACAAATTTCTCTGCTGTATTTTCCATAAGGGGCTGCTAGGTGGTGCTGTTTCTTGCAGTATTGCCTCGTACTAAGGCAGGCCTGGGGTTTTTTCTGAGCAGAGTTTACATGTTTTCTTACTATGCGAATGTGGGCTCTCTCTGGGTACTCTGGCTTCTTGTTGTCGTCCAAAAAAATGCATGTTAATTAGCCTAAACTGCTTCTATGTCTAAATGTGTGTACATGAGCATCTGTGTCCTTTTCTGCATTGCCCTGCCATGTACTGGCTGCCTGTTGAGTGTGTGCCTGTGCTTTCATCCGAAGACCACCAGAGATAGGCAACAAATATTCACCCACTCCTGCCCTACTCCCAACATTCTGCAAAGATAAAAATGGTGGAGATAAGAGATAATTTACTTTCAAAGGCATTCTTCTTCCCAAAAGCTAAAATGAAACTCTGGGAATCAGCACAGCTAGGCCCTTGCTTTCACCTGCTACCCAGCCCACATGGCACCCGACCTAGATTGCTCTTCTTCTGTTTTTCTCTGCCTGCCAAAGCCACAGGAGCCAGATTTGATCACCAGGTGCTCGCTGGCAAGCTTATGCCCCAACATAGACACGGTCGGTGATCCTTTATTGAAAAGATGTTTGAATCATTCTTAGTCTGACCTTCCCGAGGATCATTTACCACAGAGGACTGTACCATGAGTAACAAAGCTCTCAGGATCACAAAGGCTGCTCAAAACCCTCTACGTAGGGTTTAAAAGATGGATTGTGCCATCCTGGTTAGGAGTCACTCTTTTCCTAACCAGAGAAATGTGAGTGTGTTGCTGTCTTGTTTATAAGTAATAATAGGACAGGTTAGGAGATTAACAGATTTCACCTGTAGTAGTGGTGCTAGTTCTGTGTGTTTTGATGAAGGCTTAGTTGGAACATGCCCAAAAGAATAAGATCCCAAACACATGAAGGTCTGTCTTCTGGCCTGGCTGGGATTAACAGGATTAAGAGTGAGGGAAGAGTCTCACTGTTGGCGACTTGATCTCAAACAAGAGGAAAGATGTATGAGTGGGCGCAATCAATACCCAATAAAAACCCATGTACCCATAAGGAAATGCATGTTATGGAATTTTCAGACCAGCAGAGGGAGCCAGAGGAAGCTGATCTGCAAGATCACAGATCGGTGGGAATACATTTTTAGTTTGGTGGAAAACTTTAAAATATGTTTAGAGAAGGTTTCAAAATGGCTACAAATATGAAGTAAACTACTTTAATGACTTTTAGAAATCTTAATTGTTTAGGAATTCAAACGATGCACGACGAAGAGTTCCGTTTTCTCATCAAGTTGTGTTGGGTGTTGCACTTACATACAGTATGTTGGGTCTCTGTTTGTTTTTCTGAGGAACACATGGCTCTGCAGCGATCCATGAAGCTGTATCCAGTCAAATCTGTCTGTGTGAACAATAATACCTTATCCCGGTGACAGAGGGGTGAAAGAATGTATTTATAATTTAATGCCAGCTGACCAGGGATGACAGGAACACTTGATCTAAATTGAGACAATCTGCACATGGTCATGTCCGCGTGTGCAGTTTATTTTGCATTTCTCTGAGTGAGCTAGTGTTTACATAATTGAGTTATTTTGAGTTAACAGAGTGATTTGAATAGTTTGTCAAATCTGGATACTTTGCTTATAGGTTATATGAGCTGTGTTTTAAGAAATTTAACTTCATTAATATACATTGGTAACACTTCTAAGACAAAGTGTTGCAAAATGGAGAACGAAATGAACATTTTGCAGAAATATTTTGACCAATGAAAGCAAAATAGTTGAAAACTGGAGAGGGCAAAAAAAGAAAGATGTAGCCTAACATGATCAGGGATTGGCTTAACCAAAATGTTCTTTCTTTCTTTCTTTCTTTCTTTCTTTCTTTCTTTCTTTCTTTCTTTCTTTCTTTCTTTCTTTCTTTCTTTCTTTCTTTCTTTCTTTCTTTTTTCTTTCTTTCTTTCTTTCTTTCTTTCTTTCTTTCTTTCTTTCTTTCTTTCTTTCTTTCTTTCTTTCTTTCTTTCTTTCTTTCTTTCTTTCTTTCTTTCTTTCTTTCTTTCTTTCTTTCTTTCTTTCTTTCTTTCTTTCTTTCTTTCTTTCTTTCTTTCTTTCTTTCTTTCTTTCTTTCTTTCTTTCAAAAAAGATTTCCATGACAGCATCAGAGCTCTCATCTGGTTTACTGGGAGCTGAAGGCACATTGTAGAATCAAACTTTTACATCAAACTTTTAGATGGAATCTATGATAGTATAAAATGCAATAGCATTTTGTGGGCCAGATTGTGAAACAGAAATGTGTTTACATTTTATCCCTGCATGCATGGTTTAGTGATAGTGGATCTCTAAAGATGACAGCAGTTTTAGCGGCAATTTTATACCAATAAACTATCAAAAGTAGGCTCCCATTGGTTGCCTTAAACTGAACCCCATAGCAGGGTTTTCTTAAACATTTGTACAGATATGATGTCACCTTATGGAAGTAATATGTTACTGCAGTGCTAAAACAAATGGCCATAATTAGCTATAAGTGAAAACGAGACCGATGGGACGTCCAAAGGCTCAAGCTTACATTGCTTAATTTAAAACTGGAGGAGCAGCTGTTCCAGTTTGTTCCATATAGTTTGTAGTCCGGATGGTTGTGTCTTTAATTTGCAAACCTTCTCAGTATATAACAACTCTCTCCATTTTATTCCCCTGTCCTGTGTTGAAGATGATGCACAGCGCCTTGCAGGGATATTGGAAGTTTTTCATACAAAAGTCTAAAACAGTCTTTTGTCAGAGATTATGATTTGTCAGTTGTATTTATTTGTTTTTTATTTATTAGGTATGGACTTAATTTTTATTCAACTCACTGTTTATACTCCTTTTGGGTATCTACTAGCTTGCTCACTAGCTTTGAAGTAGATTTTTTCTTTATGGGTTGCACTGAATTGATTCAAACAGTATTAATAAATGTAAAGATCCATCATGTACTTTTTAATTAAAAAAATAAATAATAAAGCTACTGCTAACCACTATGGCAATCAGGTAAAATCGTACCAAAGTACATTAGAGTTTGTGACTATATGAATAGTTTAGTAGGCAGTGTAAGATGGATTTAAGGCAAACTTGTTTTGAAGTTCAAGCACAGTGGGAAAAAATGGTATTTGGCCGCCACGGATTGTGCAAGTTATCCAAATTAAAAAGTTGAAAGGACTCTAATTTTCATCAACAATATTTTCATTGTCGGGTAAACATCTTCCTATGAGTAAAAGAGAAAAGCATTTAAATTTACTTTGCTCTCAGGAATCTTGCTTGTTCTACATCATAAGTTTAGGAGTTGCTGATCATCTAACAACAAAGGGGGGAGCTTAAGCACGTTAGACTGAAAGAACAGATTTATGTTGTTCTATAAACGTAACGAATTTAGCCTGTGTCTGTGTGTCAGACCACACGAAGTGTACGTTTGCAGAGTCCACTGTATCAGTTTGCATCCCAGCGGAGGCCTCAGGATAACGGCCCAGGATGACGGATTTTGTTTACGCTAGGATTTCCCGCTAAGTGATGAAGAAGTAACAGAGAGGTCAGATCAGATAAACTTTGTGTTAGGAATCCTCTGAGCCAGCGACCTTGGAAAGCATCAGATCTTCCAGCTGATGTGCTTAGCATGAGCCTGTGTGAGTCCAGTGAAAATGTGTCAACTGTCATTTTGCTCAACGCATCCGCACAAGCACATATAAATGTGGAACAGTAAGACATCAATGATCTATTTTTATCCCATTGAATGGGGAAGATGCAAACCTAACGCTGTTACCCCATACTGCATACAAACTCATTGGTGCAACATTAAGCTAGAACCATAATAAGACATCTAAAATAAATAAAAACAAGGTATTTCTTTTTTTTTATATGACTTATTTTATTAATTTATTAGTCTCTAGCAAATACTAAATTATAATCAATGTCTTTCTGTTTCTCTACAATATAAACAATATGTGACATCATGTTCTCTTAGCTGGTCATCAAAATGGGAAAGAGTACATGCCATTTTAATCAGACAGGTGATTTCTGATCTTTACACTAAAAACAATCCTAAACCTGCACACATGTACAGCTAGAGTAGATGTGACAATCAAGGCTCGACGAGAACAGAAGTTTATCTTGCCATCATGCACAGTGAGCAGCATGTTGAGAGAAGACAAAAATCCCAAATCTCACTATTAGAGAACTACAGCAAAAAGTCGCTTCTTAAAGTCTCCAGAACAATGATTTATTTAAAAGTTATCGTACACATCTTTACGGCGAGTGAGACGTCTTTTTAGTGTTACCCAAAGGGTCAAATACTCTAAAGCCTGTTTCAAAAGACAATGAGTGCCTTAGTGAGTCTTTAAAACATTTATAAGTGATCAGCCTGTGGCAGAAATTAAGCGTTATCAGGTGTTTTCCCACAGTGATTATTTGCATTTAAAATTTTGTTGCCGGCCAGGGCTCAGTAGACATTTCACACATCATCATGACATGACCCTCTGTTGTGAGCCATTCAGGAGGAGTTTATATCAAGTTGCAATCAGCGTATATCCATATAATTGGATTCAATGGGGGCAGCAGTTCGCTGCCCTTAATAAGGCATTCATGCCCCAAAACTCCTTCATTTAACCAATGTATTGTTACTAAATGTTAGCAGGACTCCCCTCCGGGTTCAGTTCACTTTTGGAAGTGCTTATTATTTCTGTTCCAGGGTGATTTAGAGGCAAGGCAATTTTATTTATATAGCACACTTTCAACACAAGGCAATTCAAGGTGCTTTACATGATTCAGTGATAATGATACCAAATACATGATTACAGAAGCATGAGGCAATAATACAACTACACTATCGTGCGATTACAGTGACATCACTGTTGTGCTCCTTCCCGGTTGTAGTCTGAGCTGACTTTCTCCCTGTGCTCTACGGCAATTGGTTAGACAGAACTTGATACTGCAGACATCAGCATGCTTCAGGTTTACGTGTTTCCAAATGGCACTAACTAAATGACCAAGTGGACTGTATTCAGCTTCCACAGGCTCCCTTTCCTCAACCTACGCAGACTATAGCTGTAATGGCGGCGGGTTCGACATCATTGTAATTCCTGGTTATTGTAAGTTAGAATCTGTTACATTAAAAGCCTGTAAAAGCCTCAGATGCTAATACCTTAGCACCTTCGAGACGTTCTGAAGTCCCAGGGGAACATGGTCATAACTATTAACAACAAAACATGGTTAAATGAAGGCATTTTGGGGCAGATAATGCCTTATTACAGGTGGCAAGCTCCTGCCCTAATATGGATATATGCTGATCGTGACTCTATATAAACTCCTCCTGAATGGCTTCAAGTAGATCAAAACTTGTCTGGGTGAATGAATGAACTCAATATTTGCTAAAAATAAGCTTTAAATTAAAAAACAAAAATCCCATAAATTCAGTTGCGGGATTATGCCACAATATCCTCTCATCGCCATGCCTCCACAGGGTGCATTCAGAAGACTCACCTAGCAATATAACCCTAATGTGCGGTGTGTTTGTTGAAAACATCTTCAGAGATCACAACTATGCACTTCACAACCATGAAGCTAAATACAAAATTTTGCCAGTTGGACAGTCGGCACTGACCCCAACCTTTTCCCCAGTTCCCCTTTGATCCTGTGTGTCCAGTTTGTCCAGTTAGTTTGGATCTCATTACTGTGCTAAATAATTTAAGGCTGTCACTTCATCACTGATCTATTCACTTGACCTCACAAGAGTCAGATCTCTGAGTATCTGATTAGATATCTTGGGGATTCTCAGTCCACAGAGCTTGACCACAAGCAACTGTTTAATGCATGAGTGCGTTCACCTGTCTATGATTCACTAACCAGCTAACAGGCCATGGAGACTTTTATCCCATAGTTACCTCTAACTTATCCACACTATGCAGTTTAAACAATCTCTCTGTTGTATGTGCATTCTGCTCCTTCCTTAACCTGCATTGTCACTGGCAAAAATGTAATCCTTTTCTACATGAAATAAATAACTTCAGTTTTCATTACTGCTTCCTGGCCGTCTTGTACCACTTCCTTCAACTCCAAGACATTATTTTTGTTGACAGCTGACAAGCTTCTTCTGTGTCTCGCAGCAACATACATAACCCTGGAACTGTAAAATATATATGTTCTTGCGTTAATTTCAATAGGATGTGTTTGGATTTTATGAGAAATAAAGTGGGGAGAACAAGTATTTGATACTCTGCTGATTTTTGAAATCAGCAGAGTATCAACACCAACGAACCACCAAACATTACATACAAAGCATGTAGAAGTCTGTAATTTGTATCAGAGGTACTCTTCAACTGTGAGGGACAGAATCTAAAACAGAAATGCAGAAAATCACAGTGGATGGGCTACATGACAACAGGCAAGCAGCTTGGTGAGAAGGCAACAACCATTGGTGCAATAGTTAGAGTTTGTAGTTAAGTTTGCCAATGACCATCTGGATGATCCAGATGAGGAATGGGATAAGGTCATGTAGTCTGAAGAGACAAAAATTGACCTTTTTTGTCTAAACTCCACTCGCTGTGTTTGTAGAAAAAAAGAAGGATGAGTACAACCCCAAGAACATCATCCCAACTGTAAAGCATGGAGGTGGAAACATCATTCTTTGGGGATGCTTTTCTGCAAAGGGGACGGGACGACTGCACCGTATTGAGGGGAATATGGATGTGGCCATGTATCGCGAGATCTTGGCCAACAATCTCTTTCCCTCAGTAAGAGCATTGAAGATGGGTCGTGGCTGGGTCTTCTAACAATACCTTTTTGGCTTCTTAAACATTTGATCTTAGGACAGTATCCAAAAAATACGTCCAATAGAAAAGTAACATTTTAACCTAAAGAGACCCTTTTTGTTGTAACTTTGTCAAGGAGCTTCAAATTTAGCTCTGTCTTTGCTAGCAAGTAGACATTGTAACTGAGCATGTGCAAAGTGAGGGTTACCGGTCTAGCTAGTTTCTGATTGGAGGAATTCGAGGTGTTACAACCGTCTTTTGTTACAACTGTCCCTGGTCTCCCCTATAGATGAAAATGAATAATTAATTGTATTATTCACAAAGAACTAAACCTTAAAAGTACTGGAGATATCTCACTGGTGTGTGGACCTTTACAATACTGAGCTTGACAATGGTATAAAGCAGAGTTTCTCCCACACCGCCCTATTGTCTTACAACACAAAGAATGATACCAAGACCCTAAAGTGGTCCAGAAGAAGCATATAGATATAAAGTCATAACAGACGCTGATGAAACAAAAGTGTGTGCCTTCATCAGATTTATGTCTCTTAATTGTAATAAGTATATACGCCACTGCTCCTGCAGAGTTAAAATGAATTTTATTTGTTCATTATGATCACAATTTCCATCTGATTCCATCTTTTCATGCACTTTATTTGTGTTGATAAAACTTTTACGTCTGTTTCATTGTCATTTTAGCACTAACGTGTACAGTTCTCATGTGTGAAGTCTGTGTGAGTAAGTAAGAGCATGCATGCATTGTTGACAGTCTGGCATGTTTGGATGCGTCCTTTTAGGTCAGAGCAGGCTGTGACGAGACAAGGAAGCCAGGATCTTGTTTCAGGCTGGACGAGGCTATAAGAGAGCAGAGAGAACGCTGCACTGACAAAAAGACAGACAGACAAAAGGCACTGAGAAGAATTCAGATCCAACAGACTTTAAAGATAAGAGAGGGTTGAAGAAGATCGGTGAATGAGCAATCTAAGGACAGTCTGAAATCTGGCAGAAAAATAGAGAATACGGTCTTTAAACAATAGCTTAATATCAAAAGAAGAAGAAGAAGGTTATACCAACTGGAAATCTAGATTTTCTTCTAGTTTTCCTGAACTCTCCCCAAAAAGGGAAGGGTCAACCTCCCGGGTCATGCTAGCAGCACGGAGCAGCGGAGGGGGCGTTGGGGGGCCTGGTGGTGGACACCAGCCTCCAAATGTGCACCGAAGACAGTCGGTGGCCTCTCTTAGTGGGGCCAAAGTCCACCGAAGCAACTCCCAAGATGTTAAGCGCAATTCCTTTTCTGGAAAGAAGGTGGCGCAGCAGAGGCATAAAGCAGCGCTGATCAGAGAGTTTGAGACCAGCTGGTACCTGCGAATGTTTGGAATGGGTAAAGACGAAAGTGTCGCGGCTAAGACTGGCATGCCCTACAGGTCAGTTCAATCTTGAGTGTGTGAACAGACACGGTACCCACACTAAGGTATGTTTTCCTTCTCTACTGCAATCAGCAAGGCTGTGTGTGCAACTAACAATACTTAGGTTGGATTAAAAGTCCTATGTGAAATCACGTGCTTCCCCGCCCTTTTGTCCAATCATCTATTTGGGTGCTGAACAAGTAATGCCGGTAATAACGACCTCCAGATTACACTGGTGACACCTGATCTGGATATAATGTAATTAGCCTGCATCTGTCATGTTGGATTTAGCTCTGTTGACATCTTGGACCGCCATGGTGACAAAACATGTTGAGGCTGAAGCGACTGTTTTCATTCTTGTGTGTGAGGCGGTCTGAGAACAGATGAACTGCTCAGTGTTGAATCACATGTTGATAATAGTTTTTCCTCTCTCTTCGTTCTGTTGTCTGCTGTAATTATTTTTGCTTATAGAAACATTGTCTGACTCTCTGGTTTTGATTCATTTCCTTTTTTTTCATGCCAATTTAAATGCCTCATTTGTTCTTGTCCAATTATTCAAGCCTAAAGCCCAAAAGTTATCCATTTGTCGCCTCGCCGGTTCCCCTTTCTCTTTCCTTTTTGACTTTGTTCACTCCCCTCTCTTGTTTTGGGTTTTGTCTGCTTTAATGTAAAAAAAAAAGAACCACATCTTTCAGTTTCAGAATACAAAAGACTAATATTCTATCTCAAGTGTGCCATTACAAAAAAAATGCTAAGGGTATCATCAGTTCTGTTACTGAAGCAAAACAGTTTTACATTTTTATGTAGCAAGAAGCCACAGATGTGTAGAATCTCGATATTTCTCTGTTAAGTGCATCACTATGAACCGACAGCTTGTAAACGGTTAGATTTTCTAATAAACAGTCAATATTGTCTAACAATTACAAAAGTTCAGAGCTTAAAATTGGTTTCTCAATTACAATTTAAAATTTTAATTGAGAAAGTCAATTGGAAATTTCCCATGTATTAATATGGACTATGCTTGAATCCAACGGTCCATTCCATCTCTCTGATTTACCTGCAGTTGGTTGTTCATGTAAAATCTCCAAAGGGAGGCACTTGATCCCTCTGAACAAACTCCTCTTGCTTGTATCAATGAAAAAAACATTAAGAGTAAATTATAAATACATTTTTTTAAATAAAGTTAAAACAATATACCAAGTAATATATTAACACAAACACCAAACAACATAGAGACTCCCTCTTTACGCAGTGAATTCAAATATTATCTAAGAGTCCTGCTGACATGTCTGTGGCTATGCACTTCTCATAATCTTTATTTACAGGCTCATAAAAGGGTTGTATGTTAAGAGCTTCTCATAACAGGTGCGGGAGGAGTGCAAGGGTGGTGTGATTAAAGGGGACCTTTGCCTTCCTGTCTTCTATTATACAGACAAAACTCCTGCCAGTTCTTCTAAGGTTTATTTCTTTCTAACCCGATTATTCTGGTAAAGATTGAGGCTTCATAGTGAAACATCTGATAACAGGTCAGGAAACTTAGGAGCTAAATTTTACTTAAAAACATCTGATCTTACAAATCATACACACGCTCCACACTTGCAAAGATGTATGCTAGTTCTCCCCCCAGAGAGACCCTGCCATAGATACCAAACAAAATACAGGGGTCGGATATCCTCCATCCATCTATCCATTATCTTCTGCTTAACCGGGGTCGGGTCGCAGGGGCAGCAGAGAGACCCAGACTTGCCTCTCCCTAGCCACTTTGGCCAGCTCCTCGGGAAGAATCCCAAGGCGTTCCCTGGCCAGCTGAGAGACATGGGCCCTCCGGCGTGTCCTTGGTCTTCCCCTAGGCCTCCTCCCGTCGGGATATGCCCGGAACCCCTCACCAGGGAGGTGTGGATATTCTATGTCATTTAAATCAGAGCAATTTTTCAATTTCTGGCTCTCCAGTGATTGTGCAGGGACAGATTAAATGAACAGTGTGGTAAATTACCTATTGCAGTGTTGGCTTTTGAGGTTTGGTAGAAGTTTTTAGTTTTGCAGTGTCACTTCTTTTTCTGAGGTTCTGAGTAGTTACTTTTTGTGACAGATTCCTTACCTATATCTCAGCAGGATTCTTGAAAGCATAAATAAGGCCATCAGCTAGTCAGACATACACTGTTTTAGCTGACACAGCATTTTAAGAAAACTGAACATGTTCATTACAGTGGAAAGGTGCTGGCAGACATTACAACAAACAATTTCACAACTATACCATTTGGTGCAGTTTTTGATTCTCTGGGGAGTTACATCAGTTTAACTTGACTTTTAAAGATAACCCACACAGTTTCAACAAGGCAGGAACTGGTTCAGACACCTAATGCTAGCTTGTTTTTTTCATTCCAAAGCCCATTTTGAAAATTGTTTGCACTTCTTCATCTTTATTTTACTGACCACGTTTGGCAATGCACCAGTTCTTCTGGTGGCAAAATAGACTGACAGCATGATGCAACCACCTCCATGCATAAAGGTTTTTACAGTGTTGGTTGAAAAGCATCATGTAGCTCAATCTTTGGTTTTTTGGTTTACTGGTAGCAATAGCTACCATTTCAGCCGTAATGGTGTCGATTTTGAGCCAATCCTTCTTTTTTTAGCCGGCTCCCTTTCATTAACAGTTAATGTGAAATTTATTTCCCTTTTTAAAAAAATGAATGTCTTAGAAACTTCATATTTTACAAATTTACAAAGAAGCTAAAGCCCGTCTCTCATGGCACCTAATTTAACCCTGGATAACGCCCAAAAACTTGTGTAGGTGGTTGACCTGAAGAAGTTGTGGCCCAGGGTCCCAGATCCTCCTAAAATGCCCCTGGTCCCCAGGCTGGTTTTAAATATCCTTAACAATTTTCTTTCCTCTCACGAGAGCAGCTTTGGTGAGATGGTCAGGTTGAGGCAATTTTTCCACTGCACGAGTTCCGGGAGAGGGGGGGATTGTGACAGGGTAAATCCACTAGCTCAGTCCTCTCAGCTGTTGTTTCTCCATACAAAATTATCCCTTTAAGATATTTGTGAAGACAATAGCAAATCATGAACGTTTCAGCAGTGAGTGGCATTACTGATCAGCGACAAAAGGTGCCCACATCAGCAGAGAACAACACGAGAACAGCAATGGAAGATGTAGGGAAATGCAGGTTGTATGGCGAGGCCTGCTTATATAATTTCCCATTGGCTGGCCCATTTGGCTCAGGAGTTAGAAGTCCGTCTTGGAGGGTTACTGATTCAAGCTCAAACTCGGTCGTTGTATCCTAGGGCTAAACACTTCACCCGTTGCCTACTGGTGGTGGTCAGAGGGCCCGATGGCACCAGTGTTCGGCAGCCGTGCCCCTGTTAGTACGAATGGACCACAGTTTGCCATCACCAGTGTGTGAATGGGAGAATGAATAGAGTGTGAAATGCTTTGGAGACCATAGGGACTAAATAAAGCCTAAATCAGGCTAATAAAAAATTATCTGTCTATCTCGTAGCAGACCCCCCAATGCTGTATTTGGTTAGTTATTGATCCCAGAGGGAAATTAAGCAACATTAAATAAAAATTACCAGGAGTTTCCAATAATGGAAATGTGCATTTGGACACAGTTGTGTGTTACAATAGCATAATAATCCAAAACACACATCAAGCTGTGTGTACTGGAATGTAAACATGAAACACCAACGAACCACCAAACATTAAAATGAAATATAAGTGTACCACTACCGTTGCTCTGTAAATTGCTATGGGATATTCAGCCAGACATGTTTATTTTCACCCTATTTGGACGACAGAAAGCCTACGTTAAATCTAAACCTGCGTATCTCATTCTTTTTTTTTTTTTATCACAGGAGCTGTAACTTGTATTTTCAACAGAATGACAATCATGATGCTGAGTGAATTTAAACCCCCAACCAAAACAGCATACTAGTTTTTAGCTTTATCTTCTTGACAGATGTATTCTTAGTGGTTAAAAAAAGTTGATGTTAGTTGCACTTTCTGGCATCTGTCCAATTTGAAGTTGGCCAGCCGACAATATCACTCATGCACTCTGACAAGGCAGCGGGATTAGGTTTCCTAATAGCTTTGGCACAAGGTGTGACAATGCTGTGGAAACATGACTCTGCCTTACATAGAACAGCAGCACATGTTCCTGTAAAACTTGACGGATGATGCATGGCGCTGGTGCCAAGCTTGGCACGTTTAACATCGTGCAGCAGCTACCCTTTGGGACTTTTGTGTGCTGCTGAGATTTCTACCTAAAATAATGAGATTTTTTTTAAAAACAGATTACTACTGTAAGATTTCTAAACACCTTCTAAATGGAAGTGAAAATCCATGCCCCACTCAATGTTTGGCTCCCAAACAGTTTTTAGCTTAAAATGCTACTTTTACTCTACTCCCACTTGTCTTCGTTCAGGGTTTGACTCTCAATAAACAATGGGATTTAATGGATAATGTAGGCCAACACGCTGGTGTTAAACAGGAGCAGGACAGTCCCCCAGGGCTGGAGACATATCACTGGCATAATTATTGCAGCCATGGAGTCAGATGGCATGGAAAAAAAAGCTTTATTGTTCAAGTACACAATGTATTAATATATTTTCATGTCCTGCAATTAAGAACAACAACCCCTTGTATGGCATCCTAAGCTTATTTTTTTTTCACTAAAAGGATATCAAGAGCAGATGATTTTTGTGCTGCTTGTTCTATTTCTATCCCACTGTGGATATTAGATAATTGTCATGGAGCACAATGATTATAACAGGGATTCATTTGGAAGGGGGGGTGGGGGGTGAAAGATACAAAATGACAGCTAATTAGTCTCAAAGAGCATGAAGCTGATTGTAAAAGCTCAAAGAGGAAATGTGTGGAACAATAAACAAAGGAAGAGAAATGAGACAGAAACCTGGCAAGTCTAAAGCTGTGAAGCAGGATCAAGTTTGTCTCTGACGTTCCCCCTTCATGGCCTCCCCCGTCCTGCTTTGCCTGCTCTGCCTTTTTTGGTGTTCTTGTCAGCAGCTCACCTTTGCACATGATGAGCAGCTCAAAGGCAGACGCGGTCATAACAAAAAGTGAGGCAAAGAAAAGAAAAAAAGAGAAAAGCAATGAAAGAGAGAGAGCAAAAAAAAAAAAATCGACATCAGCCAAATTCAGTTTCTTTTTTAATAATTCAGACTATCATTTTATTATTGAACGCATGAGCATGCAAAGCCTTTTTGTGTATGGATCCCTTGTCTATAAATATATGCTAAACACACTTAGGCACTGCATAAACTCAGCTGACATTCCTGACGCCTGGCTGGATCAGTTTTTCCATCGACCCTGCTGGACAGCAGACGCAGCTGCCCCCCACCACCCCCTTACCTCCACCGACCTCTCTGCCTAACCCTGTGGGCTCAGATGTTTGTGTGCTCGCTTTCACCTTGACATTGCTAAAAACCTTTTTTTTGGTGGATTAATATCTCTGTTGCAGAAAAAATGGGGGCTCTGAGGCATAATGGGGGTCATGACTGAATACAAACCACTTTAATTGCTGAGAAGGTCAAAGGACACAAATGTAAAATATTTTGTGGTAATGCGATTTCGAGCTTCTCCAACATCAAATATAGATTTATAAAAGATCTCAACAGTAATCAGACTCCAAAGATTAGTGGATGGGAGACTTAATTGGAACCCTGGATTTTCGGAAATAAAAGTAAAGTTTTTTGCAGTTTTTAGGTATGATTTAAGGTTTTATAGAAAGCTTAAGAAACCTAAGAAAAAACATTGGGCTAAGAAACCAAAGAACACATACTGTTTCATTAAAAACATCCATCTTCTGCCTGTGTGTGAGGATCTGTAGGAAGAGTGACAGAGTGTATCCGAAAACAGATTTCCTGATATGGGAGAAAGGCATTTCTCTTCATTCCTACAATCCACAGGAGGACCAGACATGATGTCACTGAACGTTCTCATGAGAGGACCAAAAGTGTGTGTGTGTGTGTAAGCAGAGAGAGATAAAAAAAAAAAAGCTATCCCTCTATAATTTGGTTGTTCACCTTGTTAAAAACATGTCCACCAACAGGGTGACATTTTTTACAACATGCTGCTGGCAGTGTATGACTGTGTGTTTGAGATTTCTTTTTTTAAATATTTCTAGTGTTTATTAACAATGGTACCGGAGATGGAATGACAGGAATAATAAGAATAAATTCATATGTGTTACAGAAAATATTTCTATCATAGTTTTAAAAACACTAAAATGCTCGAAAAAAAGCAAGTAGTGCGAGACAAATGTTTAGAGAGAGAAGGAGAGAAGATAGGACACCAGAAGTTGGAAAAGAGCTTGTGATGTAGGGAATACTGGGAGACAAAGGACGGAAGATGAGGAAAATGAGAATGGGAGTTGGGGGGGGGGGAGGCTAAAAGGAATGAGATAGTAAAAGAACCAACAGAGAGAGAGAAAGGCAGAGAGAGAGAGGGGGGAGTGGAGAGAGGGAGAAAAGTAACGTCCCAGATTCCCAGGCCATTTAATAGGGAGCAGAACCAAACTGAGCTTATAATGTAGTCTGGCTGAGCAGGGGGCAAAGTGACAGCATGGGTGCATGTTTTGTGTGTGTGAGCGCGATAAGAGATGGGGTAAAGTCAGGGTTATCAGTGAGGGCATGTTGCCACTCTGTGCCTGCATGTGGGGTTTGTATGCAGACAACATATGTGGCCCAGCGCTTCGAGATGTACATGTAAGGAAAAAACTGTTTTCACGGAGTGGAGATACTGCGAGATGTTGACTGGACTTCTTTTTGTCCTCTTTGGATTCTTGTAAACTTATTCTCTTTTTTATTTATTTTTAAATGAGAGATTTCTAGATTCTTTTGTGTTTTGTTTGGAGACATATATCTTCTTCTGTTAGGTTTTCATCAAAGGCTGATGTACACCCCCACGTAAGCTCCATGTAGCGCTGAGTGGGTGAGGGGCCTACGTAGATTACTGGGAGCTTAGATGCTTGTGGGGCACAAAAACAGGAGAAAGGAGAGACTGGAAGAGAAGATAAAGTGACAAAGAAGGATTGAGGATGTACCTGTACAAAGCAACATGCCCGGAGATCCCAAACCCGAAGCAGAAGAATTCCAGGGGTCAAGGTGGAGTTGGGCTGCAGCCCCAGGGCCTGGGTCAAGGGAGGCTCATCAAGCAGCTGTCCATGGGGCCGGGGTCACAGTCTTATGCCCCTGTCATGCTGTGGGCTTCAAGCAAAGCAAACAATGCAAGGCAGCTCAAACAGCTTGAGGAGTTCCTCAACTTCCATTCGTTGTCTTTGCAGGACACTGTGAGGAGTCAGACTGGCATGGTCTACAGGTAACCCTCCCTAACACTTTTTATTTTAAAGCCTGTTTTACCTGAACCCATGTTTTGTGTAGGTTAGGGCCAACGGCTGTTTAAGAATTCATACATGTATCCTAAATTGTTCACAGATTAGATATTGAAGTTTGAGTCTGAGGCATTATCAGAGATTTCAAAACGTTTGTGGAGACAAAAGAATCTTAAACCTCTCCTGCACTGGTTTCGTGCACTTTAATAACCTTTTAAAACTTCAATATGCTGTATATATCCACAGTCCATCACATGGACTATTGATCTCCCTGTAAAACGGGATAGCTCCACATCTGTGCTTTAATCTTTACTTGCATGATGGCTATTGAAATGAACATATTCAGAGAAAGCAAAGCATTTTTTGATTTATTTTTTTCTGGACTGAGCAACAAACACTTAAGCTGATGCAAATTAAAACTTGTACAAAATGCTCATAGAAAATAATAAAAATAGTAAAATACTTCAAATGCTTTTCTAAACTTATTCATTATTAATAAATCTGATGTCCACTTAATTTTCTTATTTTGCATTAAGCTTAGCAGCTATGTTTTGTGTGTACATAATATACACATTCCTGTAGTCATAGTAGCTACAATTCGGTTAAGCATTTTAAAAGCCAGTGTTTGAATGATGGGCTTTATAATCTACTTTAATCAGAAGGCATACACTCTAACCCTAACCCGGTTAAATCATCTTCATAATAACTTATGTCTAATATTAAGTTATTGTTTTGAAGGCAAGCCCGTTTCTGTTATTAGGACGCTGGTGGAAACTGATGTTCTGTGCTTGTTGTTCAGACATCATGGTGCTGGTGAGTGGTTTGAGTGATTGTGACTGGGACAATGTTGGATCCCTGCTCGGCCCCCAGGCAGCATGTAGCTGCCTTGCACACACTGAATCGTCTTTTGTAGGACTGAAAAGAAGTTGTGCAGAATGAGTTATGTTATCTTGTATGTTGTCCTTTTCACGCTTCATTCACTCTAGATCATAACATTTCAATAAAAACAGCAGCACAAAACTGATGGAATACTAAAAAAACCCAACAACATCTATCTGCAGAAACAGTGTGCTTGCGTTTACAGGGGGCTGTGCTCTGGTTTAGAATGTGTGCGCATTAGGGTTTTATATTTGGGGAGGCTGGCGGCTCAACTTTTCCATGAATGACTGTGTGCTTTGGTATTGTGAACAGTCCATTTATCCCCCAGGGCTTTCTCTTAATTCTCTACAAAATTCTGCCGATATGTTTGAATGTATTACAGTCAATGTAATTATAACATGATCTAAACTTGTACTATTGCTGGGCTGGCCTTAAAAAAACTTAACCTTAACAAAACTTGTAGATGTGTTTCCAATGATGAGCAAAGAAGAAGAAGCATGAATGAGCAGAAGGAAAACGTCATACTGGATCCACCTGGCTATGAGAGTCTACAAAAAAAGTTTGTCAATGAACTTTGTGCCAAAAACATTTGAGATTATTGCAGTCTAAACAAATGCCTGTCGTGCTAAAAAATAACTTTTATTTGCAATCCCATCACTTTCTTTACCAGAAATAAACAAATGTATTAGCATAATAATGTGAGAATCTCTCAACAGAACAAAATATGTATATGGTTTCCTTATTTTTTTCATTTCTATAAATAACAGCTTAATAACAACCCCCTATCAGTGCCATTGGCCCTTTCAAAACTTTCCAGAAGAAGCTTATTTATTTTGTCCAGCTCTTTGCTCATGTAAAACAGCCTGAAGTCAGCTGCATAACAGACATGCTGCTCATGCTGACCACAAAACAAAAATTTGTGGTGAAAAAAAAACATTTTATGGGAAAAATAATGCAGAGTTTTCACATTTTAGGTATCTTTTAACGGTAACATTTAACTAACCGATACCGATAGGAGTACATTAGAATCGGCCCCGATACCAGTATTGGTAATGGTGCAACCATAGTTGCAACCAGAAATATTTCCATCCACATTTTCTATGAGCAAGTGGAAAAAACATAGTTTTCTTTAACTGGGAAATGGTAGTGGCCAGCAAAATATGGGGGAGGTGACGCTCAACTTGGAATGGACAGAGCCTTCAGTTTGACGTACCGAAACCTACGTGTTTATTTTCATCTAAAACTCATTGTAAAAGCCTTAATATCCCTTAATATTTTTTATCTTTCAGTTGTGAGGGGGATTCCTTTTTGGTTTTCTTGAAACTTTTTGTGCTATTTCCTCTCATTTTTAATCAGCCCAGAATTACAGAGACGCTTCTCTTTCTAAATGTTTCAGTTGTGAATGGGCCTCGTTTTCAAACAAGGAGATGCAGCATTCCTTCATGCACACGGTTTATTGCTAGCCTTGATGCTATAAAATGTGCTGACAGATAGCCGTTGTTCAGCTCAGATCATATGCATTAAATATTTCCTTCAGGCTGATGTGGCCAATGTTAACGCTAATTATCTAATGACGAGGACCAGATACTTTTGCTGCGTGTAGTATTTAGAGAGGCACGTGCGGAAGGCTTTTCCCCCAGAAAGCGTATACTACATAAAAGCTTCAGAGATGGATCTTGACAGTCAGCCGGTGCAAGTGTCGTTCCTCAACATTCAACAAGGATTCACTCTGCTCTTTTAATTTCTCTGGATTCTCATTTTCCTTTTCTCTATGAAACACGATGCAGCTGTTACAGTATTCTCTGACACTTTATTGTGGTATTTCTGCTTTTTTGGCATAATGTCTGATGCTTTTTTGCAACATCATTAAGATGTGAGAAAAAAACTGTAAAAAATAAAAGGCATACGCCTTGCACATCCCCCTTTAACATAAATGCCAGTGAGGCAAAAGCACTGTTTAGATTTCTGATTACTTTCACTGAATTAAAGGGCATCAATTCTATCAGCCAAGTGGAAAGATTAATCAGGCCATGATATTGTTGGATACAGATGGAAGTGCAGGGTTTAGGAAGGAGGTGATATATAAGCCTGTAGGGGGCAGACATGCATATTATGAGATATATGCTGTATGCCTGTGGGTGTTTGAAGGTTGTGGGAGTTATGCACTGTGAGGTAACTTTGAATGAGTATACTGCAAATCATAAAAATGTTGCTTGATAGGAATTGACAAAAGACCAAAGAAATGTCCTGTGTGAAGTGAGATTGTGTCCGCGCATGTGTGAGACTCTCTAACCCTCTGGATGTGTCTCAATCCCTCTGATTAAATGAGCTAAGCCTCTTACCAGACAGCAGTTTAAAGGTGATGGAGTTAATGCCCCCACAGTTACTTCCTGACTCTGCTGCCAATCATTTAGCGTGCCGCCTAGTGCAGCATTATTGGGCTTGTAACTATTTTTGACGTCAATTAAGTTTATGTTTTAGTAACAACATGAAATGCATTTCTATTTACTTACTTGTTGAAAAAGTAACTGCTAAGGCATAAGTAACGTTTCTCTGCTAGATGTATTATCGCGAGATTTAGAGTTTTCCAAACTCAGTACAATCCATCTTTGACGTGTCCAATCAAAACTGTCCAACCTCCAACCAATATTTTGCCGACCGATCGTTTGTCAGCATTGTGCTTTGGGGAGTTCAGTTGTGACGATAGTCTCAACTGCCCAGCTAAGAGAAATAAACATGGCTTCGCCGGTTGACGCTTTCGTAGAAGCGGCTACGGAATCAGTTTTACAGGAACTGGATACTAGTTCTCCGTTAAAAAATGAGTAAAGGGAAGCACTTTTGACGCTCGCTTAGAGGCCAGTGTCAACCGTGCGCTACCTTGCGCGTCCTCCCATCAGCTCAAAGTATTCTACCAGATGACAGTTTCTGCTGCAAAGCTTCCAGATCGAAATGTGTAGGCTCGACACAGGCTGGGCTACACATAGAACTGGCTGATTTCAGGCATAATGGGAATCACCATTAAATTTGGTCAATATGTACTTTTGTACCTCAGCTATTAAGGTCAGTCTTAGTTTGTTAACTTTTTTTCAGAAAAACCTTCAGATGGGCAAACTAGTTCTCTGTAGACTTAAAAAAGGAGAATTTCATTTTTTTCAACCGTGACCTTATTTATAGCATGCATTATGTTCGTCTAGTCATCCAGACAAGTCTGGAGCCACTTGGAGTCCTTTGGAAGAAGTTTATATCCATTTGCAATCAGCATATTGCCATATAATCGGAGTCATAGGGCATGTCAAGTGCCGCCTCTAAATAAGGCATTATCTTTCACAAAACTCCTTCATTTAACCAATGTTTTATTATTAATCGTCAGCGCTAATCCCCTTGGAGTTCGGGGTGTCTCGGCAGTGCTTCCTTGTTGTCTGCAGGGGCGTTTTTAAACCAACTGCACTAACACGGGATCTCAATGACGCTGCTGCACACATAAACGTGGTTCGCGCTTGTGTTTTTCCAAATTGCACAAACAAAATGACCAAGCGAACGAAGACCGTCGTATAGCACAGAGTAAAAGTCCAGCTCCGACTACACCTGCCATGGGGCACTGCAGTAACCTCACTGAAATGGCAGCTTGTTGAAAGTTTGATAATGGCATTGCATCGATCTGTTTCGACGTAGATGGAGAAGTATACTCTAGGCTTTAGGTTAGGGTACAGAAGTATTTATATATTTATAATTTTTATAACTGAAACTGTGAGCAGAGACAGTGATGATCAGGCTGTCCGCATTGTTGGGTCTATTGTCTCTCATCCTCCTGTTGACCAGAGGAAATCATGAGTCGTTAGTGTTAAAGTATGAATCAAGTCGAGTCATTAAATTCTGTGACTTGAGTCGTGTGACTTACATGACACGAGTCCACACATCTCTTTTAAAGTGACATCTGGACATCTGTCTTCCCCATGGTTGCGTAGATTATGATCCACACTTAGAGACTAAGGAAAAAATTTGTAGATGTTTTAAGTTAATTAACTGTGACATCATAAATTTTCAACATGTGAAATTATTTAATCCTACACCCATTTACTCACAATAAATTCAAGCTGCCTCACTGTTACTTCTTAAAAATAGAATATCTATCCAAAAACCTGAACTCAGTAGATTAGGATATGTCTTGCATTAAACCTTACATCAGTATGTCAAGCAACTAATACATTTTAGCAGAGTTACTGAAGTGAGTCATGACAGTTGCCACTGGTAACAATGTACTATTTCATATCAGTAATAGTTAAATACCAACAATCGTCATGAAGTAAAAAATCCCAGCAATGGTAAAACAGGACAAACTAATAATGGTAATGGACAATTATTAACAATAGTAAGGAAATGACAATGCTTAACACAAGTAAACAGACTACAGATGTACATTTGTGACCCTCCATATATATATCGTGACCAGACGATGTTTGTATAACAGGTTCATATTTTGGCATTGCTTATGGTATGTCTACAGAATGTTCCATTACTTTACTCCCCTTACAGACACACAATAACTTTCACAATTAGTTCAAAATTTAGGAACAGGGAACTCTTCATATTCTTTCAGATTATGAGCTCTTTCTTGAATTGTAAAATATTGTTGTAGATTAACTGGTAATAATTTGTTAAATGCTTTATATAAGATTACTGTGGTATAGTGTACAACATCAAGACATTTTATCAACTTGGACTGGATGAAGAAATTATGTGTGATCCAGAACACCAACTTTATGAATGAATTGCTTGTTTTTGTAATTATTGGTTATTGGTTTGTCCTGTTTTTGTAATTTTGTGTTACTAAGGGATTAATTGTGTTCTGGTAAATGTTTCCCCACACTTCAAAACAATACGTAAAGTACCAGGGCACAGCATAAAGTACGGAGTACATTTCCATCAAGGTAGGGTTTAACTTTATTTAAAATTGAGAGGCTTTTGGAGTTGTTTTTTGTTTTTATGTGCTTGACATGGGGTTTCCATGACAATGTATTATCAGTTATGATTCCCAGAAATGTATTCTCATTTACATTTTCTATTGGAATACATTCAAATGTTTTCATTAAATGTAAGCTATAATCATCAATCATCTGCTGTATTTATCCTATTTACTGTAAGTTAAAGAAATCCTTAAATGATGAGAGCAATGGGTCTATAAAAGTAAGCACCTAAACATACAGACTGCTTCTATAAACATTTGTGAAGATTAACCTTACACAGTTAGCCATCACTTAGGCTCTAGGATAGTAGTTGTGTTCACTGGAATAACAGTTAAAGCCTCTTTGGCTGGAAATTAATGGATGAGTTAGAGTTTGGTAGTTGCCAGAAGGAGGGCACTTGTCTGAATGCACTATATTCAGTGTAATAGTGCAGAAGGGATGATGTTGTGGGGTATATTTTGAGGTTCTTGGCTTGTATAAGCAATTGTGATCATATTTGTGGTGATTGCCATTCTTAAATTCTAACCTTAACCCAAAAGATGAATTGGAGTGGAATCCTCAAGCTAGACTTTGTCTTCGAACATCAGTGTCTGATCTTACAAATGTATTTGTGGAAACTCCTGGAAAGCTATCCCTGGATGGTAGAAGCTGTCAAATCTGCAAAGGGTGGGCCAAGATCAAGGGACTGAAAATGGAACTTTCAATCAGTTTGACAAGAAAATATTTTTGTAGTGCACAAATTTTACATAATTGACCAGGCATTTGTGATCAGCAAAAAGTCGATTTAATCTTCACCGCTGTTTTGTGTGTCTGTGCCAATACATTTATTTTTGGTTTGTGGTTGCTTTGAAGGTGTGTGAGCAATTTTTTTACATTGTTCATTGAAGTCTAAAATGGGTGTCAGAACAGAGTTGGCATGCTTCTAAGGGATAGAATTCATGGGTGAATACACAGTGACACAACTGCAACACTTGCGGATGGACGCACAAACATACGCATGCAGATAAACGCATCATTTGCTCATCCTTTATTCATCTTGGAAAACGAGTTAATATTTAACAGAAGAGCTGGCGTCCTTTTTGAATACTTAATTGCTCAGACGGAACCAGAAACCTACATTTGAGTTGTGAAAGTCTGTGTAGATTGGCGTCCTGTAGCCTATGAACATTACACACACTTTAGTTATTAGATAATTTTAGTAGAATTCCCTTCACTGATTAACATTTGCTCATCATTAAGATTAAATTACACACTTCTTCTAATTATGAACATATCTAATAATTTTTGGGAAAGAAAAAACCTAAAAAATCTTGTGGGTGTATTTCATATGAGTACATGTAAAGAATGTAAAGAAGCAGATTGAGTTTAAAGTACCTAGTTTAGAGTGATGTCTTGTATAAATGCTGGTGTGTTAAACCGTGAAGGGCTTTACACAAAGGCCATTAGATCAGCCAAGATCCTGTGACACCTGTGGTTGGAATGCAACAAGTGATAAATTACTCTGGACAAGGAGACAGAGTTGTTAGCGGCTCCATGTAAGTAATATCGAGGATTTTATATCTCATGTGTTAGGAATTGGGAAAACTGTAATGTTGCTGTTTTCACAGTTTTTCGTCAAACCAACCAAATAAACATGAGGAGGTTGGGAAGATGGAGCTCTGAAACCAAACCTGCCCTCAAAATCTAAAATAATTGATGCATGTTTAATAGTGAGAGCAGCATTAAAATATTACTTTTTTGCATGTTTGAACATTTGTATCTGGTTAAATGTTTGACACAAATTTATTTTCCCTTTAAATAAATAAAATGCAACAAAAAAGCCTCCAAGCCTCTCAAGCTAGCTACTATGGCTAATGGTAGCTAACTTGTCACTGAGCTGATTGGTCAAACTTTAAATGAAACAGGGTTGGGTTCGGTGTAATTGCCAAATCCTTTTCCAATTTCAGAGGGAAACAAACAAACTCTATTATTTGTTCTTGGTTCTGTTTTCTTCCCCTGGGAATTCTCTAAAATTTCCCCAATTGAGCTTGTGATGTACTTTCCATGAGAAGCAAAGATTAGTGTACTTTGAAACTAATCCTTTGGGTGTTTTTGCATCCTAGCTCTACATAGTAGGTTATTAGCTTAATGTTTACCTTGTATGGAGTTGATAACGGATACATATCTTTGTACTGAATATTAATGCGACGGGGCATTTCACTTGTACCAAACAGCAGAGTTGCTTTAAATGTGTACACAAGAAGAATGTTTGTAAGAGGAAATCAAGTGCAGAGTTCTACGTTCCAGCACACAATTTCAAAAAGCTGCAACACAACAAAGCATAGGATGGGTACTTCACACAATTGTCTGTTATTTCAGAAAATTGTGGTTTCTCAGTCATCTACAGTGAGGTTGACCAACGGTCATCCAAACCAAACCTTTTAGTTAGCATTTTTCAAAAGCAAAGGGCTACATAGCTCACAGTATTTTGAACTTAATATATTGATCACAAGAACATAGGAAAATAGAGTGCAAATCCTAGCAGCCTGGAGCATTCAACCATCCCCAAATACAAATCACCCTTTACAGCGTTATACATTATGCAACCACTTCGCCAAAGAAATGCAGTAGATACTTCAATAGGTAACAGACCATGGCAAACAAGCACCTTTCCTTTTGTAGAATGGCTCATCACAGTCTTGTACAGGTGTACAGTCTTGTTCCTAGTTTTTTAGACAGCTCTGTGGTCTTAGCCATAGTGGAGGTTGAATTCTAAATGTTTAAAGGTGTGGACAGATGTCCTTTATAAGAAAATGAGTGGAGAATAGAAGAGCTTCTTAAAGAAGAAGTAACAGGTCTGTGATGTTCAGAATAGGTGATACTTATTTTTTGCACAATTAAACAAGTAAATTCTTTAAAAATCACAAAATGTGATTTCCTAGATTTTTTCTTTGCATTTTGTCTCTCACGGTTGAAATGTACCCAAAGGTCACAATAGACAGGTTTTTTTGTTCATCATAATGACCAGCGCGGTCAGAAAATCTAGTCATAATCTATTTTTATCAGTCATTTTTTTAAAACCCTATGCGAGGGCGTGGGGTTCTGGGGCTTATCTCCAGCAATCACCCGACAAATTAGTAGTAGTATTATTTAGTATTAATAGTTTTTATTTTTTTATTTAATTTATACAACATTCAATCCAAACAATCTGAACAGAGAATTATATGTAAAAATTAAAATTAAACGATTGCCTCTAAACTAAGACTACCTTCTGCGGTTCCTGTTCCACTTGGAACCAAAAAGTATAATTGATTTGTGCATTATAGAATAGTGGGATTGCTGCAGTGGTTATTGTCAAGAGGTTTTGGTTTTTTGAGTCAGATAGATGACTTTTTATTTGGGTTTAGATATTTTTCTGTAGACTGAATCTGAGCTCCGCTAACACACTGGAGACTTGTATTAAGCTTCAATTCAGCTAAAGTTTTAAAATGAGGAAACCGTTTCTTGAATTGAAGCAATCAGAAGTCGAAAAAACTCTCAGAACAAATGGTTTCTTGACTGTTGAACTACATATCAGCGGGTGGAAAGCCTAAGAGAGGAATGCAGCAGCCAGCGCTGGTGTTCGGCACACATTGGGCTTTTCAGAGCATTTCTAAGTGGCTGCACAGGCCACACTCATGCTCCAAAGCCTCAGTAACCTTTTAAGATGCAGTCAGCTCCTTGTCAGTGAGAGTCTGGGAATCCTTCCCTCATTATTTAGAACAGATTTATTTACCTACCTGTACTCTGGGTAACAATGGACAGGTTTCACTTTTTTACATCCTCATTCTAAAACAAAGGGTCAAATATAGAAAATGTTTGGTTAACACAACACACGAGTGTACCTATGGTAGAAATTACAGACCACTCTCATAATTTGAAGTGGGACAACTTGCACAATTGGTGGCAACCACTGTATGTGTCCTCACCATACAAAAGCACATCTTTCCTAATTGAAGGAATTAAAAATGAAGAAAAAAATGAAGTTTCAGTGGCTAACAAGCTCCACAGAGGCTTATCAATATAATATTAAAAAACAGCTTATTTGGAAATGAAAACAGTTATTATTAGATTTAGAATACATTACATTTTTTTTACTGAAAAAGAAGAAAGCTGATTTTATTCCCAGATAGAATGTAAAGATTTTTCCCTAGCGTACTGCTGAAGTCAAACAAATGTCTCTGGTTCATTAGATACTGACTAATTCACATTATTTGTAGTATTGCAGTAAATAAATCAGCTTTACAGACGAAAAAGAATTGTTAAAACTCTTGACGCAATCAGCTACTTCTCCCAGTTCAGCACATTCACATAGCTTTGGTGTTTCATTTATGTCAGCACTAGCTGATCAATCAATGGGACATCAGATCGCCTTTTTGATATGTTCTCTCAGGATTAGAGCCAGGCTGCTGTCAGTACGTATCATTACTTGCCTGACCAGTCTCCTGATGCTCTACCAGCTTATGCAAGGTATTTGCGTAAACCAAGACTCAGATAACAAGAATATGACCATGTAAGTAAAAAAAAAGCGCACAAAAAACATATTGTAAATGTGGTGGAGTACTCCTTAGTGAGTGTTGGTTGACCCATTATCCATTTCTAAGTTTGTTTTGGTTCTTTCTGGACTTGAGATATCACTGCTTGCCCCTTCCCTTAGTGTTTGTCCATTATTGATGAGGCCTGATAAAGTGTTCTTTAGGAAGCAGACTTCTCCTTGAGTCTCAATGAGGTTGTAAAAGGATGACACCCCTGCAGAGCTTCATCTTACTCTCCCACACATAGAAGGAGATGGCACCTGGAAAAGTTAATCTTTGTGAGAATTTCTCTTTAGGACACACGCGCACTGGCATACACACATTCTTGTTCTTTAAATCTATTTAATGAAGTTCAAGGTCCCATTTTCATTTTTTTTTTGGCATCACAAATCTAAGCGACATATTGCACTATCTGAGGGAATATATTTGCTTCGTACTAATAGGTCTGTGCTTAAAATGAGTGTAAGACTGAACCTGTGTGCTCATAATTTTTTACACCATAGCTTTATTAATATATCTGGCATAAAACTCCTTGTTTGTTGTGTGGAAAACATGATGGCTGTGGGTGTGCATTAAAGCCCTCGGGGGGGCGGGGGGGGGGGGGGACTCTGAGGATCAGTGAGGTACAATTACAGGAACATAAAAAAAAAGAAAATGAGAATCCTTAGAGATTGGAAAGGAGATCAAAGAGAGAAGCAAAGAGAAAACCCAGACGGTACTTTGTAGTGTTCATTCTTTATGTTGCCACAAGGGGGAGCTGTGAACCCACTGAAGCTACATTTCTTTACAGGTGTAGCATCCTCCAATGTTTTATTTATGTGTGTCATAATTGCTGTGACTGTCTGAGAAGTCAATTATTCATGGGTGCTATGAAATATCTCCATGTGCTCTGTGCTTTGTTTGCCAAGAGAAGAGGGAAGGTTTTGCCCAAAGGGAGGTTGTGCGGTGCTCCTGCAGAGGTGTAATCGGTTGCGGTCACCTGCTGTGCATTTGGGGGAAAATAAAACTAAAAAAACTTTCAAACTGAGGTCCTAGGATTATAATAATATAATATAATATAATATAATATTATACCCAACTGGGCTTCTTCAGAAAAATTTAACAAATTCATGTTCTTTTTACCATAATGCTGTATCTCTTCTGTGATGGACTGGCGACCTGTCCGGGGTGTACCCCGCCTCTCGCCCGTTGACAGCTGGAGATAGGCACCAGCCCCCCCGCGACCCCTGGAGGAATAAGCGGTTCAGAAAATGGATGGATGGATGGATAGTTTGACCAATTTCTGTATGTTTTTGGCAGTCCTGTGTACAATAAATAATTTGTGCTGTCTTAATAACTCTAATTCACAGCTCTAAGCTAATACAATTCAGGCAAAGCTAGTTTTTCTTCCAGATCAGCACTTTTCTATCCATTCTTTAGTGTGAATGTTGGTGACCCATTACAGAAACTCAATGTAAGTGTGTTTTATCCATTCTGAAACCACTTCACAAGTTTATTCTTGGAACTGCCATTTAATTATTGTTTTTACCAACCATCTAGTTGATGAGATTTTTTAAAATTGATTAATTTGATGGTAGTCCCTTATCCTCATTAATACGATTACTTTCTTCTCACAGCATGATGCTACCACCACCTTGTTTGACAGTTGCTACCGTTTTCTTAGGTTTAAAAGCTTGGCCTTGATTCCTCCAAAGGTATTTTAATCAATGTGGCCCAACAGCTCAATATTAGTCTCTTCAACATTGGCCTCTGCAGGTTTTAGTCAAACTTAAACATCTCATCTCCTCTCTGGCACATTTTCAATCTTTGTTTATGATAACATTGCTTTGCTTTGTAGAGGGATACTGGTGTAAACAGTTTTTAGTTTTTGGTGAGCTTGAGCTTTGGTGGATTCTGGGTTGGTCCTGGACATTTTTGACAATTTAAAAAAAACGTTATATACATTTCCCAGGATGAAAGTTAAAGTCAGATTATTAAGATTCGGACATACCAATACCAATAGGGTAATGATACCCAACAATTA
Source organism: Apricaphanius iberus (assembly GCA_028564705.1). NCBI lineage: Eukaryota > Metazoa > Chordata > Actinopteri > Cyprinodontiformes > Aphaniidae > Apricaphanius > Apricaphanius iberus. The sequence continues at coordinate 957,163 of JAPXFQ010002758.1, forward strand.
TCAAACCTGTACATGACGTAGAATAAACAGACAATCAAATTGCTTTCAGAGAAGCCTTGCTGAGATCCAAGCCATTAACCTGTCAGAAATCAATTAACTGTGCACCACACTGGCCAGGGAAAGTGGTCAAATACATGTCCAAAATGATGCCAGAAGCTTGTTGATTGGGTATAAAAAATGTGTGGAGAAGCATCTTGCAAGAGCTGTTTAACCAGGTGTTATTAAGCGTGTATGTATGAAAAATAACTATGTTATAACATCATTGTGAACGATTCTAATACAAATCTTTTATAACAGTGTGCGTGAATGTTGTATCACTGAACTGCATTCTGGGATTATTTAATGTTTTTTGGGGGTTTTACTACTTGTAAAATGATTTACAAATAGCTTCTTTTCCGGGAAAACATATATTTATGGAAGGAAACTTAACTGTTTCCAAACTGCCATGTGCCATACATTCTGCTTTGCATGTGTACAGAAAATAAATTGTTTGGGATGTGGTAAAGAAACCAGCTGTTTCAGGGAATTAGATTTACTCTGCAATCTCATAGTTTACGAAATAAAACATATTTACAGCTAAACCCAAAACTATTCATACCCTTTCTAGATTTACGTTTGTAAAAAATTAAACTTTACATTTCAGTCAAATGTTTCTTCGGACTACTATTCTAGTAAAGAAGCAGCGCTGCATAATAGTAGGCAGAGATGCCATGAAAACTTAGCACCCCCTGCTGTTCTGGTTGAGCACCGCTGAAAAAACAATAGAGAGTGGAGTGGAAGAGCAGAGTACTATAAACAGAAAAAGTCTCCGTCAATACGTCTGCGTCTGAGTGCAAATTTTCGGTCGGAAAAACATAAACTAGGCTTTAGTTTTTCATCATGCATAGTGTTTAGAATGTAGGTCCAAAAAAGGAGAATTTTGGTCCCATCTTACTGAAGAACCATCTTCTACATGCTTCCTGTGTGAAAACAAATGTGTTCCTCTGGGTTTTACTTGGAGGTTTTAGAGAATGGGTCTCAAAGTCCTGTCCAAAAGGGCCGCTCTCTTGCCTGAAGTGCTGCTGGTCCAACACAACTGAATCTTATTGTTAAATTGCCTCCTCTGCAGGCAGTTCGGCTCTACAGCAGGGGTGGGGAACCCTGGTCCTTGAGGGACGCATTCCTCTAAGTTTTCCAGGCAACCCTGCTTCAACACAACTGACTCAAATCAAATGGATCCAACAGCCAATGAAGTTTTGCACAATTACTAGTTCATTTCATTCAGGTGCGTTTGCGCAGGGAAACATGGAAACCTTGCAGGATGAGGGCCAAGGTTCCCCAACCCTTCTCTACGAGGTCCTGTGGATTACCTAATTATTTGATTCAGGTGTGCTGAAACTGGGGAAAGTCTAAAAGTTGCAGGACTGTGGCCCTCGAGGATAGGGGTTTGAGAACCCTGTTTTAGAGTGAAGAAGGCTGAATACTTGCAAACCACATTTTTCAGATTTTTAATTAAAAAAAAACCAACAACAAAAAAACACAACAATAAACCATTGATCAATTTTCCTCCATTTCACAATCATGAAAAAATAGTTTGGGTCTGTCACATAGAATCCCATCAATAAACATTGCAGTTTAAGGGATGTGAATACATCCACAAAACGTTGCCTGTTTATTCACTAAATAATACGCTGGGATGTCTTGATTTCAGAGTGAAAAATTCAGTGCAACAATGGTGCAGATGTAACAGCTGCAGCCAAAGGAAAACGCAGGGTGTATTTAAAATGTGAAGATCACAAACAAAATGTAAAAGGAGATTAAGGAAAGGGCAAGTTTAGCCTTTCTCAATGCCAGCCTGCTGCCTACTTCTGCTCTAAGATTTTCTCGGCTTTCAGAGGTTTTCTTTATTTCTTTTTTTCTTTCAGCTACTCAGTCTTGCGAAACTTATTTCCAACAATGAAAACAGAAAGAAAAAAAATCAGTAGGTTGGCTTTAAACACTCTGTATTTACTATTATCCTTACATTTTTGCTTCTCATTACACATTATATTTAAATCCACAATCACTGCTGATTTAAAAATATATACTTAACATCTTTTAATTCTCTCTAGCAACCAGCGTTTTTACCCTGGTACTAAAAACCTTCATCTCCACAGTAACCGCTGTGCATCCTTTATTTCTACAGATGCTGCCTGGTTGCATTCCGACACCTTTATTCTTTCCCCGAGTTTTTATTTTTTTTTTTTTATTGCTGCTTTTTCCCACGCACATAACGCCTCCATACTGTTTCCATAGCAATGCTATTATCAAGATGACGACTTTCTCTCATTGTTACCACTCTTGACGATCAAGTGTCCGTATCTGGAGACTCTTTGGCTGTTAGGAATGCAGCTCGCTGCCACAAATAGTTAATTCTGTTGCAGGTGTAGGCGTTATGCCCAATGGGGCGCAAGGTGGAGGACAACTTGTCATCTGTCGTGGTACAGTGGACAGCTCTGCAAAGAACTTCTGTCTTTCACTTCCTGTGATTATGCCTAAATTGCAGTCTGCAAAATTTGGATGATTTTAAAACCCTAAGCATACAGAGGAATCAGAGAGTAGACATTTCATTTCTCACTGCTCCCTCTGAGCTTATTTACAGCAGTGAGCCTGGATGGGCTCAGTTTTGATCTGAGAGGAAGTGCTAATAAACACTTGCACACGCGGAGGCAGTGGGAAATATTTCGCCATTAGTACACACAACACAGCTGAAGCTCACCTGCAAAAGTACAGTATGTGTACACATCTGTTGAAGTGCATCATTATCGTTCAGGCACCTCATGTGGCTCCACGCACCAATATTACCATGGTGACCAACTTGGAAATCTGAGACACGGAGACAATTTCAGCTCATGTGCCACAGATTATTCAACATCTTGTTCAGATGATACTGAACTACTGGGATTCCCTTACATAGAAAAGTTTTAACTGATTGGAATGTTTGTGTAATTGTATTGAAATGACGTTTGTTGTAAATTGCCTTGAGATTAAATTTGTTGTGAATTGGGGCTATATAAATAAAAGTGAATTGAAAGTGAATTGAATTTAGCAATATTTATTTGTACTATCAATGTATTATATTGAGAAACGAGGCTTAATTTGAGCGCGTTTCCTTGTTATTTTAATAGGTTCCAGTCTAAATCCGTTGCTTTGTACTTTCTCCTCTCAGGGAGCAGTGAAGCTACAATTTGCGTGGCAAAATTTTAAAAAGTTCTGATTTAATATGGATGATTTACAAAACTGTATCATAGCCTGGCATATTACCTTATTAACCTAATAAATCTGTCTTTTCGCAAACAATCGGTTTTCTACACAATTTTGTTTACATTCAAGGAGACACTGTGTTGGCTGTGGGAGCTTCCTCTCTGTAACCAGCTCTGGATGTTCTTTTCATGAATTGGTGGCAGCTGCATTCAGAGTTTTAGGTTTATACGGCAAGACACACAGAAATTACTGGAAGCCCATTGAGATGTGTTATGAGCTGGGTTATGAAAGAGTTATATCAAAAGCTTGACCAACTTAACAAACTGCTCTGCATGAAAACATCCTCAACAAGAGCAAAATGTGAGCTTCCTGAATACAATAGATGTAGTCCAGGAAAACAGATGGGATTTAATCATAACGTTGATGCAAACCCGGTCATTCTGATAAAACTGTTTTTAACTTACATTGAAGCAACCAGATATTTAGACACCCTAGAAAAAGACACTGGGACTGATTTATCAAGATTCCTGATAATGACCGCGCTATACATTTGTGCAAGTGGGTTGTCCTTACTTTGCAGGTGATTTACTAAGATTGTGTGAGCAATTTTCGGCAGCAGCATGTATTCAAATGAGGAGTTTCCAGAAGCCAATGCGAGCTGCACCACGGCTAGAGAGAGGAGAAATAATGCACATGGATTCATGATGCGTCTTTGGCACAAAAATTAGGCTAAAATGCTGTGAATTCTGTTTTTCGTTTGTCAGTGATAAATGTGATTCATGCTGTTTACATGCGCTGCTCTCTGCTGCATGCACACATCGTATTCAATTCAATTCAATTCACTTTTATTTATATAGCGCCAGTTCACAAAAAATATCATATCAAGGCACTTTACAACAAAAGTCATTTCAATACAAACATTCCAATCAGTTAAGTTTTCTATATGAGGAATCCCAGTAGATTGCGTTGAGTCATCTGCGTGAGGTTGTGCCCGGATCACGCAGACTCCAACCACAGTAATATCTCCGCAAATCCTCACACTGAGCAAGCATGTAGCGACAGTGGAGATGAAAAACTCCCGTTTAACAGGAAGAAACCTCTTGCAGAACCCTCAGTATTGTATTGCAGCATCAGACTGATTGAAACTGCAGCATGACTGAATTTTGTTTTTAAAATGTCATATATAATGCCAATTATCATTGTGGTATTGTATATGATTACTACATTTTATTAATTGGACTCCAAGGGAGGTTATACACTACTTGAGAAACGAATGAGGATCCACTAGGATGATGTGCGCTCAGCGCATCGTCAGCAGATGGAGACGTTATGAGCACAGTGTGTTATGGTCTTTGGGGGAAATGGGTAAATATTTACATAACTATCAGGTTTATGGCCATTAGAGAGTTAAAATTTCTAAGTTGATATCGTGTGTGAATTACATTTTTTGTTTGTCAATAATAAACGCAAAATTAAGACATGCGTTTCAGAAGTGCTAAAAATAGACGTTAAAATAGCCAGCACAAACATTTTTATGCTTAGTAAATCACAATGCGCATGGAACGCCTACTTCTTTGCCTTTTCTTCTCCCAATATGTTGCATTTTCCTAAAGAAACGCCCAGATTGTTTATTGATCAAGGGCAAAAGCGCTAAATGGATCGTGCGCTCTTGCTGCGGGTTTTAGAGGCGCAAAGCGCTCTGCGCCGTGTTGATAGATAAGCAGGAGCCTGTTTTTGCGATGCTGTGCTGTTTGCGCGGGTTTTAACAAGTGCAAACCGTTGATAAGTCAGGCCACATGTCTGATATTAAATCAGAAGAAAGAAAGGAAGCAGAACTGGAGGTTACAGAACTCAAGATGTTGAGATTCTCTCTGGGAGTGAAAATGATGGAGATCAGGAATGAGTACATGAGGGACAGCTCATGTTAGAGATTTTGGAGATAAAGTCAGGGAGCCGAGACTGAGACAACTAATTAAAAAAAAGCTAGAGATAGTTTGCAAGCAATACTTACTAGTCCAAGAGAATGACGGCCAAGTCCGCATCGGTCGGGCACCCCTCATCCTCCTTTAGCTCACGACAGCGAGTAAATGCTCGACCAATATTAATTCTTGTCCGGCCCTTTAGTTTCTCACTCTTTCTTTTTCTTTTTAGAGTCTCCTCCGACTTCGCCTTCTTTGCTTTACTTGCTGCCTCGGCCATTACAACTTTCTCACTCACGCGCGGTAGCAGCCGGCAAACAAATGCCTGTTGGGCTCACGTGGGATGCGGAAGTGAGGTATGCCATAAAGCAGCAGTTGAGTTTTGTAGATCTTTTTGTGCACAGGTAGCTACCCGCACCCAAAGTTACATAGTGCCAGTGAAAGCAATACAGACCCCATCAGGCTATGGCATGCGTGTCATTCAACCTATTGTAAGTCGATGTACCATCACAAGGGTATTGGAAATATATTTTGAAAGTTGAAAAACTACATAGTGTTGCTTTAACACAACTATGGTTTGAAGCTGATATGTTGGCCGAGACATATCACTATAATATGCTAACAGCTGTAGTATAACAGGCCTATGGTCAACCCCAGTGCAGTTAAACTCATGCACTGATGTCACAAATTATCATGTTATAAACAGTGCTGGGAAAGTTACAAAGAAATTGTAATATATTTCACATTACTAGTTACAATGTCAAAAATGTAATATGTTTACATTACATATTACTGCCTTAAAAATGTAACTGAGTTACACTACTTTAAGTTACTTTTGGCTAAATATTTTAAATACCTAACACGACTTCTAAGCACCGTAACTTATCAATTTACATTTTACACAAGCGTCACACAACAAATACTGTATTTGTATGACTATTTTATTAAAATTAAGTCTCAAGTTCCTTTGTATGCCTTCTATTTCATGGTAATGTTTGTTAAATCTAATCAAAAGAAGGTGCTGAAAGTGTTCCTCACAAAGATGCTTGACAAAGATGAGACTCCGATGTCTGAAGTCTTACAACAGATGGTTAGGAAAACAGTGTGAATAATGCCGCTGTTTAAATGTACAGTCTATCTTTTCCTCAGCCGTCCTGATTCTTTGATGTTTTAGTTTTGAGCAACAGGAAGTGGATCTTGTTGTATGGTATCCAAATTGATTTGGTCTGTTGCATTAGATGGCCAGAAAGACGATTTAAAATGCATTTTTAACTTGAGTTACAGAAATTGTAACTAGTAATATATTGCTGTATATTTTCTCAGTAATGCATTACACTACTCAGTTACTGAAAAAAGTAATATATTCCTGTAACTCATTACTTTTGTAATGCATTACTCCCAACACTGGTTATAAATACCCTGCAGTAATGAGTGACATTCAGCTGGTTTCTTTGACTTATTTCCCAGAATGCTCCTGTAGTCTTAAACGATCGATAAAAGGATAAAACCCTCATGGGTGGTGACAAAAATGCTGTTTCAAAAAATTATTAAAATAATTTAATCAAGTAAAAGTATTTATGCATATAGTAATATGACCAAACAGTAAACACAAAATAGAAGAGAAAGAGGGATAAAGTTAAAGGGACAAACTTATCTAAGAGTAGACATACCCTGCATCCGGATTCTATAGTATGCCTACTACATATTGCTAGTAGCTACTTCTTGCCCGTTGATCCAGTAAGCTCTGCAAAGCAAACGAGTGGGTAGTAGGCATGAAATCGGACGTACTGCTACACCATTTTACCAGGATGTTTACGATACATTACGTCACCTGTGGTCCCGTCCTCGGCATAGCTGACATCACTCTTCTTCTACGATTTTGGGGCTTCCGCTGCATTGTCGGATAGCATTGCATACATCAGTTTTCACTGTGGCGGTAGTACACATCCGGGAACTTTCTGCCTACTTGGACAGTCCATACTAGAGATTTGGATGTACTACATCGCTCGCTTACTTATTTTCGCCTACTAATAGGGGTATTCGGATGCAGGGACTGAATGCAGTCTTACTGTGATGTAAGGTTGGTCTTTAATGTTTTCGATTTGTTTTTGGAGCAGATTTAGGACACAGTTTTTAGCTTTGTTTTTCAAACCCCTCCTGGAGCAATTTTTGCAATATCACGAAGTGCACCTTTGTACTAAATGAATTCACCGCCAACAGGAAAATACTCTTCGTACATCAATAAGGCGTAGTATTATGACCACCAGCCTAATAGGATGTTGATCCAAATCTGGTGCCATCACAGCCCTGACCCCTCATGGACTCTTCTGAATTCCTAAGCAAAAGCTGGAGCCTCCTGGCACCAATATGTCAGCAGATTTTTTAAGTTCTGTTAGTTACGATGTGGGGCTACCTAAAAGATGAAATGTTGACTTGCAGCCTGTCTGTCACCCTCTTTACCTCTCAGTTGTCTTCATGTTAAGACTGACCAGTACATGTTTCCATAGTTTGGAACCACGGTATCTAGAATGTGTAAGGGAAGAGATGTCACAGTAGCAAAGTCATGTTGACTCAAGCTGTTTCAGGAGAAGCAGCTCTCTGAGGATCCTAATACACATTCTGGTCGTTCTCTGTAGGATTAAGCCGACCTTCATTTTCGAAATGTATTATCCTGGATACTGAATTACATGCTTTACTGGATACTAGCCATTTTATACTGTAAAAAACCTGCATGACCTGATCTTATAATAAGGTACTTTATTGCCAAAGGATAATCTGTGAAATTCCCTTTACCTGTCCTTGGTTTAAATCTGGAGTGTGGAATTGTGTAACTTTTGAAGTACATAGGTTTTTAGCCTATTTGATATAGTATTTGATTTGTAGTTAAAGCAAATCAAATGCAGACTGTTTTGACTGGACCAAAAAAAAATCTAGTAATTAAATCACGGCTGTGTTTTGTCGGCGGCAGCAGTGTTTACAGAGGTGTAACTGCTTCATGGGACATTCTGCACTGAGAGCAAGATCTGCCATAGGATGGAAAATTAGATGGTTTAGCTTTTCATTCTCACACCTTTTTTCCCCCTTTAATCTGTGGCCTGTTTCACGCTTGGACAAACTCCAGAGCATTTAATGAAAGCGGGAGTTTGTGTTTGTACTATAAAAATGTGAGTGTGTGTTAGTGTTTAGGTCACACACATACACACAATTTTCATTGGCAACCGGAAGCTAATTTGTTCCTGTTTAATACATACAGGTCTTCTTTTTCACCAATGGTCAAAACATTTTCATGGTACAACCATTTATTTCTGTGTAATTTATTTCATCTCTCCAGTCGTTCTATATTGTTTGTTCTGTGTTTCGCTTCATCTGATGCTGAAGTAGACTGGATAGTTTTCCAGAATACAGAGACAGCCTCTACATTATTTTATTTTAGACCACTGCACAGTGTTTCATTTTTGGGCTTTATGTATAGTACATGGAGAAAATAATACTGTGACACTGTATTTTTAAGGGGAACCTTGAGACTCTTCACGATATTTTTTTTTCTTTTCCTTCTCTACTTGTTGAAAAACATATTTCCGTATTTTATGGAACCCTAAAAAAGAATTCCAGTAATTCTTCACCTCATTTTAATGGAACTATATATATATATTGTATGAAGGATAGGAGAATTGCCGATAATCAGGATAAAGATGGAAGCACCTGACACCGGCATGGATCCAGCAAACCCCGTCGAATAAAGTTAAACTCAAAGAAAACAATGTTAACTGCAGGCCGTATTTAAGTGACCATTGTTGGGTCCAGCCCTGGATGTGCAAACGTTATCAAAGGGTTCTGTAATTAACCAGCACTTCCAGTACTGGCTTATTACACTTCCAGTGCTGGCTTCCTGCCGTTATCAGAGTGTAATGTTGCTCGCCAAACCTCGTTCGAGCTGATTGGCCATCACGGATTACAAAATAAGATTATTCTAATTTTGTTTTATTTAATCTGGGCTGGAGCAAATCTACAATATTTCTGTGCATGCATGTTTCTTTGAACGTTTTATTGATCAGTTTTGTTTTGAAGTTACTCTGTTTCTTTTTTTAGTAAGCAAGCAGTGTTTGATTGTGTGTGATTTTGCTTTGATCTCTGTGTTAAGCCACGAACCGGATAGTTTCTGAGAGACGAGCCATAGACAAACGTAGTCTTTGTTAACCCTTTGTTTCAATCTGTAGCCATTTCAATTCATAGTTCTTTGTTAGCCAAAAGCTTAGTGATAAGAACTAGATGGTCTGGTAAATTGCCCTAATAAATACCAGCCCCACCGTTCGGCATCAACTCGTTCACGTGTGTACTGCGTACATGTTATGGGTGACGTGGTCATTGTCACTTCTGGTGACACGCCATCTTTGTAGTTTGTTTACGTAGCGTGTAGCCTAGCCAATTAGCTTGGCCATTAGCAAAGACCTAATTAGCCGAGTATAAAATCAGTCGTTGTTTTGTGTGGACCATTTTTAGTTGTTAAACTGAATCAAATCTCCTTGCTTCTTTTTATTGAGTGCATATGATTCGATTCATTGCCAAGGGCTCACCCTTCAGACAAATCATATCTGGTAATCATAGCAAGCTGCTATTTGACAATAGAGTTCATTCTGAGGAATACATATATTTAGGTTAATTCCCGGTTTGTGCCACATATAATAATGTAAAGGAATAATTACATTTATAATGAAAGAATTAAAAATTAATATTCCCCATATAGCCAGATAGACAATAACCTTTATTAATTTCCCAACACCATTTTGGCTTTAATACCAGAAAGGCAGCAGCATTATTTTGCAAAGCTTTGTTTTCCCAAAAGAGAGAGGTAGCATCTTATAAAAAAAATTTCAACAAGCACGTATGTACTTATGTTCTTTGTAAGGCGATTTTAGAAATTAAGCGGGACCAAAAAACCCCCAAAACAATTGAAACTTGCAAAGAGGATCATACCACACTCTGTAAATGGGAGGACTTTTAGGATCTTCCACTCCCTTCCACAACCTACAATACCCTTGGTGTATTGTAGGTTGTTATAGATGATGTAATCAGATTTTCTCAAAAAATCAGAATATGCTCATTGTATTTTCCACTGAGTCTCAACAAGGCATTAAAACAGCTAAGTTGTGCCACCAAAACTTATAGTGAAAGGCATCTCAATGGGAATTCACTGAGTTGTAAGTAGACTTTTGCTGACCAGGCTTAGCATGAGCTCAACGTACACACGCAGCTGCTAAACTAGGACACGGGCAGAGCTTTGCACACAGAGTTATGAGTTATCACTTGCCGGATACAGGTCAGAGGCAGCTGCACAAAAACAAAACAGAGAGTAGGAGCAAGGGGAAAAAAAGCTTGACGCCAGAAACAAACTAGAATAAAAGATCGTGGAGACAAAGATATATTTTAGCTTTAAATTAGATTTTTTTTCCGTAAGCATACCTGGTAAGCAAGATGGTTGGCTAAAAAATGTGACCAATGGGACACAGCTGCATGGCTCTTCCAAGCTGACAGGTTTAACTCAACTGGAAGAGCAGAGGCAAACATCACAAGCTGTAATGAGTCAGTTTACTGCAGTGCAGACATAGAGAATATCACTATGTATTCTCATTACATTTGAACCACAAACATGCAAAGGGAGCAAAAACAGCATAAATTGGCATGCTAATGCAGCAATACTAAAGCTGTCTGGGAATAATTTGCTAATTAATAATTTTATGAGGTGAGAGCTGCAGTGATGTGTAAAAACTCCCTAAATGTATCTAACAGAGATTACTCATCTCTTCAAGCTTGATATTTTCATGTTTCTCGTTTTAAATGTTAACCCAACAAGTTTACATTAATAATGCCAAGAAGTGGAGCCTTGTAGTAGATATACTTTTTTTTTTTTTTTTTAATGTGTCCTGTCTGGCAGTATGCTACTCAGAATTGGTGTCTGAGTACCAAGTACAAGCCCAACAGTTTTACTTTCCCAAGCAGAGTATTACAGCTTCGCTGTAGTACGCCACTTGATGTATATGTATGAAAAATCTTTATTAGTGATTACTGTGGGTTCAATTTCCTGACGTCATGGACACTAAACCGAGACAAGAAGGGAGAAAGGAAGAAGGTGAAGAAAAGAAACCGGACCAACAGAGGCGCGAACTGACGACACAAGACAGGGAGGCAAACAAAGAACACAAGAAAACATCCCAGTCCTCCACCTCTGCCGGACGGCAGAGAAACAGTAATAAAAAACAAAAACAACAAACTGTACAGAACCAAACCAATAGTTCGGATCTAGTAGAATAAACTAAGAATTACATATTCACTACACACAAGCATGGATTAATGAACATAATACAAATGTTTCTGGTAAGCTCCTGTGAACAACTAACTAATGATGATAACCTCAGCTTAAGATATGCCCGTCCACACCAATGTCCCCACACCTATGTGTGTGTGTGAGCATGCAGGTCTGAATAAGGTTTCCCCATGCAAGTGATTGATAGCTGGTGTAAGGAACCGTCAATCCGTCCTACAGGAATCGACACAGACATGGAGGAGGCAGGAGATGTATGCATCCAGGGTCCCACAGAGTACAGAGTCCACAGGCGGATCAGCGCAGGGTCGATCACCCACCAAGAGAGGAACAGATGGAAGCCCCAGGGGACAACCCACCAGCCGCAATGCTGGGGCCCGAGAGATCGCAGTGACGAGCCCACGGGCTCCGCCGGAAACCGGCTATGCCAGGACGGGCCCGGGTCAGGATCTGGAGGCCACGGGAACCAGGGGCACCCCGCCCCCCAGCGAGGCCCCAACCAGGGACCAGCCGACAAGGGCCCCTCCCGCCGCCGCAGGCAAGGGGGATCTGCAGCCAACCGACGGACAACACACGCCGCCGCCACCCCGGACCAATACCCATCGCCAACAACCCGGCCCGCCCCCACACACCCACACGCCAGGGAGCCACAGCAAGAGCCACAGCGGATGTACGCCCTCCCCAGGCCGCGCCCAGCCGGCACCTGGACATCCAGATCTTCCAGCTCCTGGGTCCAGATCCCGCCCCACGCAGGGCGCCAAGATCAGGGGCCCAGCCAATGCCGGACAGCCCCCCCAGGTGAACAGACCAGCCAGCAGAAGTCCTGGAACCGGCAGGAGGCCTGGGCGCCAGGTACGGTCCCCACCGATCCACCGGACGGCACCAACCTACTCTACAACCCCGGCACCCCCATAAGAGGTGCCCCAGTCAATCCAAGGAGGACGTTGGCCCGAAACAGCGGCCGCCCGACACACCGGACCACCCAGGACTCGCCCGACATGCACCAGGACCGAGCTGGGCCACAACCAGGACCCCCGGCCCCAGGCATCGAGAGCCATCATCCACCAGCGGGCAGGAGCATCCATCACCGACGGGGAGTGACGGGGAGGGACGAAGATGAATCAGGCCAGAGAGAAGCCAAACACCCAACCTGACAGGTAGACATAGACAGACAGAGACACTCATACGTACCCTCCCTCTCATGCGTACACATTCTTACAAATACAGGACATACGAAAAAAGGGCGCTATACACTCATTCATACCCCCCATATGTACACTATACTCCATACTCCCAGGCCCAGGGACAGACGCCCCAATAGAGCACCCTGCCCCTGCACCCAGGAGACAGACCCCTTTGCCCACCAGGACGGGGACAAGCAGACCACCAAGGCCCCCACACCGGCAAGAGCAGCCCACCAGGCCAGGACCCCGACCAGACGGCCTGATGTTCTATCCGGGCTCCGACCCCTGATGGTCCAACGAACAGGGGTGTGGAAAGACCCCCCAGCCTCTCTCCCCCCGCTCAATGTGGTGTTGTTGCGTGTTGTTCTAATGTGCACTTAAAACAGAGGGGTGGGACATGGGAATACTGCCGGGTACCCCCATCTCCCCCCCGGGCCCTCAGTGTCTAGATGCGTTTAAACAGTGGGTGCCGGCACCACAGGCGAGGCCCCCCACAGCGGGCCCCTATAAGGGGCCCCCCATGAGGGGTCCCGCCCCCAGCGCCAATGCACCCCACCGCCAGGTCCCTACATGTGCGTTCCATGTAAATGTTGCAAGTGTAAGTGTCTAAGTTGCTCAAAGAAATCGGGACCCAGGCCGCCACTGGGTAGCGAAGACGGAAGCTCCATCCCGCACCCCGGTGACGTGCCCACGTCCCAAGGCCTTGTGAATGGTAGAATGAAGGAGCAGGTGGACAGAGGCATGGGGATGGGGAGAAAATAACTGGGGTGACCATTGCCAACCCCAGGGAGCCAGCTCCCCTGCTGACTCCAATAGGCACCCCCGTTCGGCCCGATCCACCAGGGGTGGGAGGCCCCAGCACGTCAAGTCGAGGCCCATGGCAGCGGCACGCCCGAGCCCCATGGGGGCCCCGGCAATCCACCACGAGGGCCCCCGCGCCGAGGCCGGAACCCGGCGCACCACCGACTCGGGTACCCCGGACACGCCGCGCCAGGCCAGTGAGCAGACCGAAGTCCCAGGCGGCCAACCCCCAGGCCGACATCCTCCAGCCTTGCTACTACCGCTTGATGGCCGGGAGGCAACAGAACCCAGCACCTCCACCCACCAGCCCACACCCCACCAACCGGTCAGTCACCGTGGAGGCCGACCAACACCGGCCAGAGGCCCCCACCTCAGCACCCCCCCGAGCACTGGTAGTAGATATACTCTAAGACACTATTATGAAATTTAACAGAAATGTGGCAGATACATCACTTTTTGTTACCTGAATTGCTGAAATTAATATAATTTTGGAGGAAAGGCACTTTCAGTGCAGTTTTAAAGATCTATCCAGCTCACCAAACAATATGCAATGCTTAATTCATCAGAACAGGCCAAGATTTTTAGCAAGGAAAACTACGGATTACAATTTTTTTTTAATTTTCTCACTTGAGTAAAAGTTTCACAAATCACATTCTTTAACCAGCGTAGAATATTCCAGAGCAGCTTTGACTTGTAATCTATTGCTGGTTTTATAATTTGTAAAAATCAAAAAGGCATTTTTTTGTTTGTTTTCAGAAATAAAGAAGATTTAGGACGGTCAAACTTTCTTTAAAGTGACAGTGTGTAGTTTTTGCAGTATATCTTTGAAAATAGCCATTACAATTTTATGTAATAATAATTACGTAAAGCACATTAATTGCTAACTATTGGCGATATTGTAAAATATGACTTTAAAAATCAGTTTTAAAATACATAGGCGCAGGTCCTCTTTTTAGGGGAAAGCCATATTAAATTACCTCTTTACTTCTACAAGAGCCCGGACGGACAAAGCGTATGGAACATGCCCGCTATTAAAACATTGATTTCCCCTCAAAATGCAAAAAAGTTTCGCCATGAATATATTTTTATCTCTTTGCTAGTTCCAAGCGATGAAAGACAGACTGATGTGCTCGTCATGTTGCTGCAAATAGAAAATTCTCAGAGAATTAAGCATTTGAAAACAGCACTAGTTGGACATCCGTTGTTGAATTTCTTACTCGAAGACACAGATACCGCATGCTTGTGATAATTTCGGTATGCACTGCCCGCTACTGGCCAAAAATTACACACTGTGCCTTTAAAGAAACAGAGGCCATCTTTAGCGTTGGGAGCAAATAACAGTTAGCCAGTTGTTTGTTTGTTTCTAAGAGTTCACAAATAGCTTGTCCAAAACACTGACACACAAATGATTTTAAGTTGTGGTAGAGACTCCTTTACTGCTTATATAACATGGTTACAAGTCTTTTAATGAAAACTCTGTCAGCACAACCGGGCAGCTCAGGAGGTTCTTCCTTTCTTGCTTGTTTTAGACACAGATACAAAAGCATCAAATCTACAGCACACACCTTTAAATCAAGTACTATGAAGTCAGTGAAATCAAGTACTATGAAGTCAGTGAAAATGAATAAATCAATCAAGTCAATTCTTATGAGATGACAGTCTCCCCTGACCTCTCTTACTCAATGAATGTCATGAATATATTTTTACAAAGGGAGGACGGAAAACTTTAGCTCAAAGTCTGACTTTAAAACTTAACAAGGAGCATGTTTGTGAGCATGTTTGCCTGGTGGACAGATTGGGGCAGAAGGAGTGGATTTTAGCTGAAGTCTCTCTCAAACACGATAACCCTGAATTTAAGTCATTGACCCACAGTTTTAACACTGCAATAAATCAGTGTTTTCTATTGATGTGATGGAGTTTACTTATAATTGCTGGGTGTCTGTGTTTAAAGTAGTGTGCCTGCTTCTTTTGTAAGAGTATAGAAAACAATTTATAACCACAGTCCTTTAATCCCTCAGCACATTTCAGTCTTCATTAGAGAAAGAAGCCCATTCTGCTTTGTTGTCTGGATTTGTTTGGAAATCTGTGGATGTATCCTCCTTGGAGAGAGTGGATATTGATTTTGAATGAGCCGCCTTTTCCATTTAGTCTACGACTGGTCTCTAGCTGTAAGTAAGGTTCAGTAAGGTGAAGGATGGCTGCAGAGATGAAGATAGCATGAAATGTGCCAAATGATCAGAGCGTCTCTCTGTTTCTCATAGTTAAACTGCTCCATCCATGAAGAAACAATATCTTGAGAATTAGACAAAAATCGAATTGGGTCTTTACATTACAACTGATATGAATCTTTTAAAAAGTTTAAAAAAAAGAATGAAAAAAATATCAACACTGGATGAATTAAAAAAACCACCAAACATGTTTTGAGTTTTGCTCCCATTACAGGCTGAAAAAAGGAACAATTTCATAAAAAGCCATGTTAACGTTTACATTCAGAGGGGTGCAGAATGATAGTACAACATTTCCTTAAAAAATTATATTTGAATTAAAATATAATAAAAAAAACATTTTGAAGGCCACAACAATGTTATGTTTACAGTACATCTACCAGCTCGTAACGCCAGCAATTGCGGGTTGACAGATAGGGTCTCTAAGTTCCAACACCACGGTCGGCAGAGCTCAGCTCGTACTGGGAAAAAGAGGAAAAGAGTAGAGACTAGAGTAGTTTTAGGTGAAGTCTACACTAGATGGACCCAGATAAACAATCTGAACAAGCGGAAACAGCGACTATCCTCCTGGATCTGTAAGCTCACCTACATGCTAACTTGTCTAAGGTCAGCTGTCAGTTAAACTCCACTATGATACATTCCTGACTGGAAATGCTGATCACTAGATGTATCAGCAGCAAACCAGGCAACCCAACGGCTGGAATAATTTTTCTATTGTTGCAACTAAAAGCTAGACACACTAGATCTCTCTATCATGTTCATGTTCCATTTCCAACTTTTAATTCAGTTATTATAGACAGGATTGCAACTTTCTACCTTTTTCCGGACAAATCTTTGAATATGTTCACATAAAAAGAATTCAATAATTTTTTTTGAAGTACTACTAATACTGATATGCCTAATAAATCTATATATTTTCATTTACCAGCTGTTTTTATATGTCCTGTTTGAAAAATATGCCAAAAAGAGGTGTTGCGTGGCAGACCGAGGGAATGGTCTGTGACTGACATTTTGACAGCGGAGGTGCAGCAATGACACGCTAAATATTTATCAACACTAAATAATTGTAATAGAAAAAGACATGCAAAAGATTCTGACTTAATTCTATACCAAAAAAAAATCACTGCATGTGTGGCTGCGTTTATAACCCATAGAGGCAGTGGAGCCAACATCGCACGTACCGGCCACTGTCAAAAATCACAGCAGAGCATATGGTGAGCCTAACATCTGATTTCCCGTCTGGTCCGAACTAAACTGCTGAGCTTGACACCTTTTAGAATTGTAGTGCATAAAAAATAGAAGTGCCGCATGAATTTTAGAGAGGGCCACGACACTATGCTTCCAGGACATGTCCAATTCATGTTGCTTGGTATCCGGTGGAAACAGTCCCATAGACTTTAATGGGGGCTATCAGCCATGAATTACATTATGCTCCGCTTATGCGCCGGTAGAAAGGAGGGGTTAGTCATGCCCTTCTTAATCCAGTCCATTGATCCCCTACTGTCAAAAAATGAATGAAGATCTATGGAATGATTAAATTTATGTTTGTGAATTTTAAAGACACATTTTTTATTCAGAGAAAGCGCTCATTTTCAACCGGCGGCAAAAGTTACTTTAGATTTTGGTGAAAACACTTTGTGGACTGAGGAATAGGAAGAAAAATGGCCCTGAGTTGAGCCAGCTTTGCCTCTTTCCTCCAGGACGATAGAAGGAGGATTAAACGTGGAGAAAAGCACCATAAATCTGGCCGTGTGGGAAGCGCGGCTATGCTGGGGGAGAAATAGTCGGTTGAATGAGAGCCAGCATGTGGGAGAAGCTCTACAAGGTCTTTGTGAGTATTTCAAGTGCTAGCTAATGCTATCTTCATGACGTTATTGTATTCGACTTCTAATTTGTAGTCATTTTAAGTACTATTTTAATTTAACTAATTTTTTACTAATTATTTTAGTGAAATAAATCCCAATTAACATGACAGACAGTTGCAACGCACATCAGTATTATCATTTAAATTGAGTTATGAGTGCTCCAATTGGGTGGCCACAGATAATTATCGGCCTATTTCTGTGGAAAAGTGTGTGATCGGTGTTCGCAGATCACTGCCTTTCATTCCCGATCACAAGAACTGGTACTGACTTTATTTTTATAGTCTGTGTACTGACTATGAAGCCCTTACTCTTCCCAGCCAGCAGAGGCGCTGTAGTTTACCCTTCCCCTTCACTCTACTTAGTGCGCATGCCGGCAAAACCAAAATAACAAACATGTCTGCCGTGTGGAACTTTTTTTCGGTCTGTGAGAATGATAATAAGTTTGCGACTTGTAAAACTTGCAACGAAAAAATACCCTGCGGAGGAATCACATCTAACAGCTTCAACACAACGACTTTGATCCAACATTTAAAGAATAAACACTTGACGGGGCATGGTGAGTTTTCGAGACGCACCGCAGAGAATGAAAAGAAGGCAGCTAATGCAGCAACAGTCAACAGGGAGTGAACACATGCTACGCTTGGAAAATTTTTTAAGCGTGACAGTCAGAAAGCTAAGCAAATTGCGAATAGATTGTGTTACTGATATTACATAATTTGAAGTGTTTTTCAGTTGACATTTGACTGAATTATTGCTGCATTGTTTTTTTCTCTTGAAAAAGTAAAACCATGCTTTTTCTAAATTAAGGTGATTTTTATTGTTCCTTTTTCCGAATCATGTAACACATGCAGTAGCACTCACCATAACTAAATGAAAAATTTACAGCCGAACTATTTGATTGGTATCGGTGATCGGCAATGATTGGCATCTTGGCGGATCGGTATCGATGATCGGCAGCCTAAAACCTGATTGGGGCATCCCTAAAATTCAGGTACATCATACGTGTGATTTAGGGCAAAGCGGACCAGAAAATAACTTTCATCGCTCCATTGTCTTTCATTCATCTGTTTCGGGCAGGGGACCCATAGGCCGACCAGAATGGGGAGGAGATTTAAGCTTACCATAACTGAATAAAATTCAAATGGGGTCCAGGCTTTTAACCTGAAAGGGATGCCACACAAACAAGGCAGAACACGTATATTTTAAATAAGATGCACCAAAATGCTGAAATAATACTACACTATCAGACACACATTTATACAGTTAATCAGCAAAAATATATATTTTTTGCCAAAAAATAGTTTTTATCTGTATGACATTTTGAAAACCCTTTATCATATTCTTTACACTTTTATAATTATGTGCTACTTCATATGTGTCTAACTCACACAATTATAATGAAATGCATTGAAGTTGGTCATGAAAGTTCAGGAGGTATTATTAATAGACAATGAATAAAGAAGTTGTTAAGCCAATGTACATTATTAGCTGTTCTACCCCCAACAAAAAAGTACAAATACTGAAATGATTACACAAATATCGACTTGGAGCACAAGTATTTAATTGTACCACATAATATATCAGAAATGGTGAACAATATTTTAAAGATGTGACACAGATAGCAGGAGAAACTTATAGAGTACAGTAAAGAAATATTTGATACTCTTGACAACAACTTTGAAAGGAAATAGAGCAGAGAAACCTTGCAGCAAAATTATCCGGTTAACTCAAATTGAGACCCTGTAGAATCAAAGGAATGTACATAAAATGCACTCCAAAGCATTTTTAACATCGATAGCCATTCACACAAATGCAAATCCTGAAGGTGTAATCATACACACCAATGCTGAAATACCTTCTCAGCTATGCATTGCCTCAATCGACATATTTTACTCTCCCTTGATTCTCATCTAAACACTATCTTGACAATCCTTTTTTCTGTCTGTCTTTGATACAAAGCTGCCTTTAGGGGTTGTATGTGCAGTTTGTTTTGTGATTTTGGGAACGATAGTTACTTTGTGTCAGCAGATATTTCCCTGACGACAATTTTATTACAACTTCTATAGCTTTTGTGTCTATATGATTATGCAATATTGGTTCTGGCGAAAGACATAAACAAAAACTAGAGATGAACCATTAAGAATTGTGGGGCCAATTCGTGATCAGTGGATTTTTGTGAAGATCGACTGCTGCTACAGAATTTTATTTTGATTTTTGTTTAAAAACTCAGACAAAACAAATATTATGCTTGCTTCCATCTTCTGTTGAGCACATATATTTACATACATATTTAAAAAAAGAGACATGAGATGCACAAGTATTTGTCTACAATTACATTCTAAAATTGAGGCACTCATGGTGGCAGCATGATGGTAGCTCTGCCACAATTGGGATTTGTTCTTTTTGTAGACTTTTGTTAATAAGGTTTTTGGTTAGGGGGTTGTGCATTCCCTCTGGAGAGAGGTTGTCATGATGTGTAACCATGGCAACAAGGTAATATTTTTACAACTGGGACCAACTAACTATCTTCTCAAAAGCTTGAATAATACCTCAACTACAACCCTACACACCAAACGAGTGGAAAAACGACTACACAAGCTTCTTATGAGGGTTTGCTAGAGTTTTATACCATTAATCCTAACAGAAATGCTTAACTGAGTGAAGATTGTAAGCTGCCTTGCTTTTTCGGCTCTGTCTCTCCATATGGTACACCTCCTTCCTTATGCTATCATCTATTTGGTTAGGTGCACCAGTCCCTCATGCAGCAAAACATCCATACAATATGAAACAGCCATGTCCTACTTTACATTTGAGGAGGAACTCTCAGGCATTCAAGTACTCCAAATGTTATGGTGATCTGTTCAGTGAGTTTATTAGACCACAAAACTCTTAGACTTAAGTAGTCTAAGAGCCACTTATACCCCAAAACATTATTGCTGGAGTGAATCACAGCCAAGTATCAGGCGTCATAGGGTTAAAATCAGCACTTCCAAATCCAAGACCATGTTCTTGAGTCAGAAAAGGGTAGAGAGTGCTCTCTTGGGGTTGGAGATGATGCACTGCTCCAAGTGAAGTGTACTGGTGTTTTATTTTACAAAATAGGGAAAACTGAACCAATTGGAGATCAGTTGCCGGAATCATGCAACCAGTCTGTCGAGGTAAAGAGATAACTGAGCCAAAACTTGAAGCTGTCGATGTACCTGTGAATATATATGTTCCGACCATCATCTATGTCCTCTGTAGACTGTCAAGGCTCTCCCTTAGGGAATTGGGTGAGAAGTCCCATTACATGCTCAGAGTAGAGCTGCTGCTCCTCCACATCGAGAGGAGGAAGTTGAGGTGGCACGGGCATTTGGTTCGGATGCCTCTTGGATGCCTGTCTGATTAGGTCATCCCACCAGGAGAAGACACTGGACACCCCATGTTTCTTGGCTGGCCTGGTAATGCCTTGAGAGTCCAGTACAGGAGTTGTACCGTGTTGGTGGGGAGAGGAAAGTCTGGGCTTCTCTAATTAGGTTGCTGGCTCTGTGATGCAATCCCGGATTAAGCAGAAGATGATAGATGGATGGGTGGATTTGTCACCAAAAATCTATTTTAAAGAAGCTTGAATCGCTTCACTTCTTCCACTTTAAGTGTTGTATTAGTCAAATAGTACTTGTTTTTCTGTGGATAAGGACACCCTTGAAATAAGTTTTTTTTTGCGTTTACTCTGGGATATATACATTTAGCAAAAAAAAACATTTATCTGTGGGACACATAATCTTCTTCAAGTCAACAGTCAATGGTCAACAGTATGATGGTATGACATTTCCATGGGACTTAAACTCACAAGAGTTTGGAATCTTAAAAATGTCCTAAAAAGCTTTACTGGAAGTGAGGGAAAAGAGTAGGATTAATGAACAAGTAAAACATACTGTTCAGTCTTCAAATGGATTAAAAGGTTTGCTGTGTAAGAACAAAAGGAGAAAATCAGATAGAACCTGTCAAACACTGATGGGGTACGTAACAATGAGAGGAGGAGGGTAACAGGTGGAGTGGCAGCTAAATGCACAAGGAGAGCAAGTAGGAGGGAGTAATGGAGAGAAACAGTGTGAAGAAGTACATCTCTTTCTCCTTGCTGCCTGTGATGGAGCTGCCCTGCTGGAAAAAACCACAACCGAAGGAGGAGATCAAAAAGAGCTGAGCACCCAAACATTCAGCGCCGATCAGGCAGAGAGTCTGAGGAGAGGAGGTAAATGTAGGGAAACTGGGGCACACGCACATTAATAAAAGTCAGTGAAATTTAGGAAGCATATGAGAGCTGCGAAGAAAGGAAAACTGCTGATGTCAGGAGAGTGCAGGTGTACCCTTCCAGGACCTGAGCGTGACCCCCCTACTCCCCCTCAAACCCCCTCTTCCCCATCACTCGACCTCCTCCTTGCTTCATGCTTAATCTTTGCCCTGTTTCCCTGTCCATGCTCTTACCCTGTCCCCTCCTCCTTCACCCTCCTCTCCCTTTTCTCTCACATGCCATCGCTCGAGCAGTTTCCCACAGTCAGACCAGGGACAGCGCAGCGCATGGATCGCGTCTCTGCCTCTCTCTGTTTCCCTTTTCCTTCCTCTGACAACCCTCTGCAAGCTCTCTCTCTTTTTGATTTTTCTCTCTGCAGCTAAGATCCCTCAGCTCGACATCAGAAGCAAGGCGCAAGAGAAGAGAAAACCAATGAGGGACTCATTTCAGGATCTGGCGAAAAACGGAGGAGTTCTTGTTATTGTCAGGGCTTTGATGATTGACCTGCTCAGCAGTCAGTCTTCTGAAAAGAAAGACTAAAGATGGGAAGCTCAACCTGAGCATAGAAGGAAGGAGAAAAGGGTTGTTTTGCCTAAATGAACAAAGTGATAAAGACGAAGCTTCTGCAAGTGAACAAATGAAGGCTTAATCCATAGATGGGAAAACTGCAAAGAACTTCAAAAGTAACAGGACCAGAGGACTGTATCTGAACCCAAAAAAAGGAAAACACTGCAACTCAACAGATTTTTAAAGATCTGCTTGACAGAAATAAAGCTCTTCTGCCAGTATTTCCTTTTTTTCGTCTCACTTGTTTTTCCCTAAGTTCTCCTGAAGCTCAGCCATGCAGGTGTCCATCGCCTGTACGGACCACAACCTGAAGAGGGGGAATGGAGATCACAGCAAGCAGAGCACCGCCAGCCCCAATGTGGTGAACCAGGCCAGGGCAAAGTTCCGCACCGTGGCCATCATCGCCCGCAGCTTCGGCTCCTTCACGCCCCGACACATCTCCCTGAAGGAGTCGACTGGCAAACACACGGGCATGAAGTACAGGTGTGTGTGTGAGAGGAGCGCGTGGTAAAACCCTTTAACCAGTCTACATTTTTTCTTTATCTCTATTTCCAAGCTTTAAAATAATAAGCACCATAAGTCGTAACCCTAACCCTTTAACACTTAACAGAAGGGTTTAAATTACTAAAAGAACATCTAACATCAATTTTTTTTTTTCCAAAGTGGGATATTATGTTGTTATTTTATTCATAAACTCTCAGGTTAATTCCAAAAGAAAGACAGCACAACATATACAGATCCAGATTTGGTTTATATTTGCCTTATGTAAAGCCAGTGAATGCAGATAATCGGCTATAAAGCTACAACTAGCTTTAAGTTTCTTATGGTTAGGCATTTTAAGGTAAATATTAATGCCTAAATAATAGGTAATAGACTATTTAGCCTACTATAATAACCAGCTTGAAATTTGATATATTTTCAATCCATCTATCCGCTTTAAAAACAAACTATAACCTTCTGTGAAAAAAAAAAAAATTACATTGTGTCATTTCTTCAAACTTCTTCCAGCACCTTCTTCTGAGTGCTACACTCTTCATAAAAAGATATAAAAGTTGATCCACCGTCTTTACGCTCTTTCTAATCAGTACTTGATTTGTGCATATGATGTTCCTAAATATAAGAACAGCTCGGACCAGGTGTACGCACAAAATCTACTGGTAGAATGCGGGAACTGCATTGCTGAAAGAGTTTTACTTTGACGGAATATGTATCCCTTTACTTTATCACCTGCGCCAAGAGTTAATGTTGCCATCGATCTCTCTTTCAGCAAAATAACTCAAAAATGTATGGATGGATTTGGATTAAAACTTCAGGAAATGTTAGAAATTTACCATGGAATAAATTATACATTTGTGGGTAATCATGCATGGAGACTATGTGAATTCCAATCTGTGTGTGTGTGTATGTGTGAAATGGGGGGGATACTTCGCAGAGGCCTGCGTTCTCTGTGTGCTTTTTTCTACTTGTCACATCAAGCACTTCATTTTAAATGTATATTGTTCCGGTTACAAATAAAAGGTTTGCACTGTCCTCCTGGGTATCGGTGCAGCAGGCTGTCACTGTCTCCATGCGTACTGTTGGTAGCCAAAGCAGAGTCCAGAATTACACATGGCTACACGCGTGTCAAATGTGAAGATCTATGCAACCCCAGTAGAAGATTTGGCCCAGCTGTGTGCTGAGGGACGTTTTATTGTATTCAGTTTGATATCGAACCATTTTTTGTCTTTATTTCCAAAAGGAACCTCTCCACTCCCAGGCAGAGTTACTTTATTTTATTGGTTGCCCCTGAGTTGATAGAACCAAACATTAATGGTTCAAAGTGTTGGGTCGTAACAGAATACATGTACCGGCGGTACGTATTTAGAATCCTTATTATGAGTAACTGTATTCTGTTACAGTTACAATTTTTAAACATGGTATTCAGAATACAGTTACTTTCGTAATACCATTGGAATATTTGTGTGTTTTCCACTTTCCACCTGAAAGATGAAGATATATCTTTAGGGAAATGTGTGTTTCCATGTTGTGTAGACTATCCCATAATATCCCTAAACAACATGCTGCCAAAACCATAGTACATATCCTATGACCGAAACACTCCTGACTATCAAAAACCAGCGTAAACTTGAGTTGCCAGGTATGGATTCAGACCCGGAGCTGGTGGGGGTTGGAGCCACAACTGGAGCTAAATAAACCTACTAGCAGTGAAGGAAATTATGCATTCAAGGCGCTCTCTCGCAGTTACTTTTTTTAAAGTGATGCTAGATTTAATTCGAGCATTCCTAAAGCCATGGTGGTTAAAACAGGGGAAAAATCAAATCTGGAAAAACTAGTCCTAACATTGTACCGTCAAACTGCAAAGTGTGCAGGCAAACTCTAGTGATTGTTGGAGAAGCTGTAATTATTTATTTTGCAAAGGTTAGTGATGAGCCAGGTGGGAAAATTCTGACACTTTTGTGTAAACATTAGCTCAAGAAAATACACCGCACATCGATAATGTCAACAGCAAACTTGAAACATAAAGCATTCGGCTGGCCAGCCTTTCAAGGTTTGTGAAAGTCACTAAGAAAATGTAAAAACGCTGCAAAGATGTATAAAAACAAAATCCTCTACCACTGTTTTTTTGTCCATTATTTCACAGGGCCTACATTAGTTAGGTCATTTCTCACAGTTATAGCTAGTGTTGGTTGTATCTGACATGATGTTAGCTTGAATATATGTTGTTGTGATGGGTTTCACGAAAATTATGGCTACAAGGATAAAAGCTTTCCATTTGGAGTGCATTGAATGTCAGTTTAAAGACTGAATGAATGTCTATACTTTGCATATTTATAACAGAAAGTTGCAAATAGCCTAATTGGCTCTGGCTGCAAAACAGCTAAACTTAATGTCAAATTACCAAATATAAAATCTTTTAAAATGTACAGAGATATTAATGTTAAAAACCAGTTTGTTTGGTTGGTTTTTGGTCACTGAGAGGTAGCAGTGTTGTGCAAAAATAATTAAATACTTAATTTTTTCCCAGTCAGTACATAATGTTTAGCATTAATATTCCCTCTATTTTCCAGCAGGAGTAGCTACCAGCATATTTGGTGACATTTAATAGACGTAAATGCTGTTTTTAAGGAGAAGTATTCCAAGTATTTAGAATACAGTACCAGGATTCAGCAAAGTAACAGAATATGTTACAAGATACATTTTAAAGCAGGTATTCGGTATTCTGTAACTAAATACATTTACAAAGTATTCTCCCCAACACTGAATGTTTGGGACAAGTTTGATTTAATTTGTTCAAAGTGGTTAAGTATTTCCACGAAAGTGAATAATGGTAAATTAAATATTTTTTTAATAATTATGTCTGCAGCAGGAATATAACTGCTGCGTGCTGGAAGGCTTAGGGATGGGGGGTGGGAGTGAGGCAGATACACCACTGATGATAGAGGGCAAAAAGTATTGGGGTTAAAAGACATTTGAGGTAACTATGACTATTTTGAAAAAGTCTGTTCATTGTGACTCTTTTTGTTTTGCCCCACTTATGTTTTACTTTGAGTGTCACTTAAATTCCCATTTTCACTTTCTTGGCCATTAGTTTTTAGGGAAGAACACAAGGACTCAGTGCATGTGTCAGAGAATGTGATGTGACCAAATTTGTTTCTGTATGCAAATGACTGAATGGGCAGGAGCAACTAGGTATGCAGGTGGTATCAGTAGTGGAATGCACAGGAACATGTGTATGAGTGGTCACCACATTTAAAAAAAAAATCCAACTTATGACTTTGTACGAATATTCTTAACTTAATTCAACGGATAAAATGTAGGACAGTTTCTACAAACATGCATGATAGGTGAATTGATCACTCTAAATTGTCCCTAGGAATGAATGTGAGTGTGAATGGTTGTCTGTCTCTCTGTGTTGGCCCTGCAACAGACTGGCGTCCTGTTCAGAGTGTACCCTGCCTAACGCCTGATAATTGCTGGGATAGGCTCCAGCTGCCCCGTGACCCTGAATTGGATAAGCGGTTAAGAAGATGGATGGATGGAGTTTCTACAAACTTTTAATAAAAGAGGGCCCACGACTTTGTTCATTGCTTTGGTTTCTGACTTTTGGTCACATACTTTTCATATATGCTCGTTGTCCTGAACAAACTTCTCTTTCTGCCCTCACATGAACTAAAACAAACAACATTTTCAGAATGGAAGAGCGCTCTTTCTCCTCTGCTTCTCTCCCACACACCTAAATAGTTATCTACCTGTGTGGCAGCTCTGTGGTGTGGGCAGAGCGTCTGAGTTGGTTTTGACCTTTGTGGTGTTGCTCCTAAGTTCTTTTCACAAGATCAGAGTTATCAAAGCTGATTTGAGTGAGAAAGCAGTATTTGACAATTCACAGTAGGTGTAGTTTATGAGGTAGAAAATATTTTGTTTCTTTATATATATATATATATATCTTTATATATATATATATATATATATATATATATATATATATATATATATATATATATATATATATATGGACATATTTAAACAGCTGAGAGCTAAGTTTTTCGTTGTTGTTTCCCCTTGGCTGCAAAGTAAAATAAAGACAAATATGTACAATTTTAAAGTTTTTCTCCAAGAATACTATGATGAACTGTATCTTGCCTACCTTGGCTGGCCCTGGTGTGTCCCTGCTATGGACTGGACTTATATTACACATTGTCTGGACATTGAGGCAGTCCAGACAATGCGTAATGTGAGTGAGCTGCGACACTGCTTGAGGTGTAATGGGAGCCGGCTGGCGACTCAGCGTCGACCCATCTGTAGCTCAGTGCTGGTCACTTTATATTAGTAATGATATATCAATACCAACATAACAGCGTAAATACACAATGGATGCAGCTTCGCCTTTTTATCATAAAATTAGAAGCAACATCAAATCTATAGTCCATTTAGAGACAGTCTTTTCATCTGTTAGCTAAAATGTTTATTTTCGTTCAGTTGAGATGCTTTGACCCATCTTTCTTAGGTTCTATTTGGTTTATTAGGTTAATTAATTTGTTTTAATTTGTTAATAATCTAGCAATTAAAGAGTCTTAATCTATTAAAGATTGGTCTGAAGGATGAATTTCATTACTTTAAAAGGAGTGAACGTCAGATATACATTGACAGAAGAAAAATTATATTTCTGTGTATTCCTAAGCTTTAGAATGTAGTTCTAAAGTAAAGATTACAGGAAAAATCAATAATATATACTCTTTAATGATTACCAACCAAAATACTGTCAGAAACATCCAAATATGAGGACAAAGATGAAAAATGCAAACTAATATATAAACTTCTAACTAAAGTTTCAGTTTTGCTCATGATACCCATTATAAATTAATTTCTGGTTTAACTTTTGTGTGTAGAAAATATTCTTTTGCATATTTATCATGCATATCATGCAGTATTCTGTAAAATCTTTTAGGGAAAAGAGAGCTTTTCACTGCAGTCAGAGACTTTTATAGCATAACACTGTTTAAATGGCTGAATTAAAAAATCACACTAAAAGCTTTACATTAACAGTTTAAAGGACAAATCCAGTTTATACTCAGTCCATGATAATAAAAGGGTTATAAGTAACTGCAGGATCACCGTACCATCAGAATTTTAGTCTTTTTTTTTTAACCATAAAAATCTAGGAATATCTGAATGATCTGTTTTGTCAATTCAGCCATTTTAAAGTACTGGTTATGTGAGCAAAGGATTATCCAATGGCATGTAACCATTTCAACTTTGTCTCAATAACTTCATGTTGGAGCTGGGAGCTTCGTTCTGAATATTTAGGGGGTAAACTGTGGACATAAATTCATTTTAACATGGTTGAAGTGAATTTAGAGCTAACTCTTGTTAATGATGAACTGTCTCTTTGCTGACTATCAGGTTCTGTGGCCAACATTATATGTTAAGCTCAGTTGACCCCCCAAACTCTCATTAAAAGTTTAGCAGGCAGATGATGCTGGAAACTGCTGGTGATGATAGATGATGATAGGCTAGAGGTTCTGTGTTGTTTGTGTAACTAAACAAAAGAAAATACAGACTGAAGAAGATAGACAGATGGGACAGAAAGAGACGATACCACAGAGGCCCCTAATCTTTCTGTGCTCAGTTCTCCTCTGCTGACAGTAATGTTCTGAGAAAATCTCTTAGTGACACGTCCCCACTTTCCTGTCCCCCATCACTCTCTTCTCTTTTCCCTTTGTCAGCCTTTGTTTTACTTTCAGAAAGTTAATCCAGGTTTGCATAGTGTCTGCCTACTACAAAACAGCATGGACTTTGTAAAAAGGACAGAGGTTAAACATATGAAATATATCAGGATGGATCAGAACACCGGCACTGCTGTTGTTTATTTCTTTGGACAGCTGCTAACATCTGGCCAATGAATACTGTCAGACATCTGTTATCATGAAGTGCTGACACTCTGGAATCTAATGTCTTGTACAGAACGTGGCCAAAAACATGGGGACATTTCCAGTAACAGCTCTGTAACAGTTTCCTCTCTTAATTTGTTGTCTGACATACTGTATGTGTTGCTGCAATCATAATTTTTATTATTATATAGAAGTAGAAGTTCTGCTCCTAGATTTTTCAATTTAAAATGTTCATTTAGATGAATTTATTACTATTTATAATTTTTATTTTATTTGAATAAAATAGACTTTTGTTATGGTATTAATATTTTTTTGTAACTCTTAGTGTTAACAGTATTTTTTATATTTTAAAGATGTAGCACATATTAAAAGTGTTAAAATTGTATTTATAGCATTTTTTTTTAGATTGCATTCAAATAGTTATTTGTTGAAACTTAAATACAGGATCTACAGTGAGTATTTAAATATTCTGGTGATCCTAAACATTTCAGGCCGAAAAATAGTTGAGTTGGAGTTAGACCCTGTCCACATGTAGCCGGGTATCTCATAAAACGGATATATTTTTCTACTGTTTGGCCTGTCATCCACTTGTAAACGGATGTTTTCGGCACCAAAAACAAATCTTTTTTTAAAAACCTCGGCCAAAGTGGAGATTTGCATTTTCTCCTTTTTCAGTATCTGCATGTGGGCGGACAAAAACAGAGTTTAAAGAGAAGTAACATCACTATCCGTGACAAAAAATGCTCAAACATCACTTGTGCGACCTGTGTTTACTCTCAAAAACAGCATCTATGCCCTCAGAGCTGTGTTGGTATCATCCATTGTTAAAGCGCGTTTTGTTTGTTTGCTTTTAAAAGCTGTATGACTGCTTGTACTGGAGATAGAGGATAGAAACCTACTCTGAGTGGAGAGGATTTGGGAGAACTACTGCCCCCTATTGGTTTGCCACGTCTATAAATGTGCTGAAAAACACATTTATCCGATTATGTGTGGATGGATATTTTTTTTTAGGGAGAGGAGGAAAATCTTTGTTTAAAAAAAAACACGGCTACGTGTGGACATGGCCTTAGTGACTTAATTTTCAGTGTTAACTAGACATGATTATAATGATTTCAGTAATTCAATTCCTTCACTTTTTTCATGAAAAGAATGGAATTGGCAGGTCTTTAACATTATAATCATGTTTAGTTTACACTGGAAATTAAGTTATATGTGTTAAATCTTCTTAGTTATTTTGTAGCAAAGTGGTTAGTGCAGGTGCTCAGAAAACCGAGATCCTTTTCTGAGTTTGATTCCTATCTCGTTGTATATTTTTGTGCCCTATAGCAATCCAAATGTATTAAGTTGACCCAACATGTTTACATTTAGTTCACTCAACAAAATTCTTTATTACTACTACTACTACTCAGTAGTTGGTTTGGGATCCTTTTACTTCACTTTTTGCCTCAGTGGACCAGGATGCTTCAATAGCAGCCTTCAACTCTTCTGCATCATTCTTTATCGTGTCTCTCATCTTTCTCTTGGCAATGCTCCATAGATCCTCTGGGGTCCAGGTCAGGCCAGTTTGATGGCCAGTCAAGCCCAGTA
This sequence comes from Apricaphanius iberus, assembly GCA_028564705.1. Taxonomy (NCBI): domain Eukaryota; kingdom Metazoa; phylum Chordata; class Actinopteri; order Cyprinodontiformes; family Aphaniidae; genus Apricaphanius; species Apricaphanius iberus. The sequence goes on from JAPXFQ010002758.1 coordinate 987,511, forward strand.
ATCCCATGGTCACTAAACCAGGTTTTGGTACTTTCGGCAGTGTGGAAATCAGCATCTCCATAAAGCTGGTCTCCTGAAGGAAACACAAAGTGCTCCATAATGTCTGCATTAACTCTGGAGTTAAATAAGCACAGTGGATCAACACCAGCAGATGACATTTCTCGCCAAATCAACACAGACTGTGGAAAACTTCACACTGGACTTCAAACATCTTGCATTGTGTGCCTCTCGATTCTTCTTCCAGACGCTGGGACCTTGTTTTTTAAATGAGATGCATAATATGCTGTTCTGTTTTGCTTTAGCCCAGGTAAGACGCTGCTGATGTTATTTGTTATTTAGGAGCAGCTCTATGAGAGCAATAGGACATTTGAAGCTCATGTTCAAGATCTGTTTATTTGTGGTGACTCTTGAGGCACTAACTCCAGCCTCAGTCCACTCCTTATCATAATCATAATCCATAATCAAAATTGTAACAAATAAAAGCTTGAAATATCTCACTTTCACAAGTCATATATAAGTTTCACCTTTTAAGTTGAATTGCTGAAATAAACTTACTTTTGCATGGTATTCTAATTTTTCTTGTTTCACAAGTATATGGGTGAAAGTGTAGGAGAGTAGATATGTGATTTTTGTGAGGGCAGTCCGAGGGGTCTCAGTGTAGTGCCTGTTTCATGCATTCACCTGTATTGGGATAACAAGCTCTGGATCAGTTTATATCCCAGCAGCTTTTAAATTGTGAAGGGACTGCTGGGATTTTTATTGTTGCTGCTGCTGTTCAAGGTTAGTGCTTGACAGAAAAAAGAGAGAATGAAGGGATTAAAGTGAGTAGAAGCAAACCTTTACCAGTATGTTCTAGAGGCTGCATCCGCCATCCACTGCTAGATGAGAGACTGGAACTATAAGCTACATTTTAACAAAAGTTTTTCAAATCAGGGAACATTTCTCTAATTGTAGTGATCAGAAGTCAGAAAGAATCTCTGAACCCAGCTTTCTGTGTCTTCAGCAGCAGAAAATGCTGTAGTATGCATTCATTTGCAAAAGGTATTGACACAACAGGCTCTTTGAAGTACATCTTTAACTACTGCACCGTTAAAAGTTGCGTCCCAAAGCCTCCCGGTCTGAGATGATGCTCAGATGCCTTTGAGAGAATCTTTTTAATGTGAATGCTTAATTCAGTTTCCTGTATTCCGTGTGTAAAGTTAAAAATATCTGCATGTTTGCACCTAATGGTAAGGGGTGTGAATTGTAATACATCAAAATGACTTGTCCATCAGATATTTCTGTCACCATTCTAAAAAAAACCCTGACAAATATTAGATATTCAGTTGACGTGACGCCTGTGTGCACAATACAAGCATGGTGTCAGAATGGTAGATGTTTAAAATTACTATCAAACCGCAGTCAAAATCTATCCGCCTGGGGCATTTTTGGATAGGTTTTTTTGTTTATTTCTTTTTAATAAAATTACAAAACTAAATGAAAAACGAGTTACAGGGCTATTTTTAAAATGTAAGGAGTAGAAAGTACATATAACTGCATGACAATGTAAGTAGTACAGGTAAAAAGTAGGCCAACAGATAACTATTCCAGTGAAGTATAAATACCTAGAATTTCTACTTAAAAAATATAACAAAGTATTTGTATTTTGTTCCTTGACACGATTGGTTAGAACCTTGCAAAAGAATGACTATGTGTCTAATTTTTTCAGTGTTTTCTCATGTTAGAACTGCAGACTTGCATGTATTAAAAACAACAAAAAACAACCACATAATTTTAAAATGGACAGAAATACTATGCATTTCTGTCAATTTACAATTACAATTTTGAAAAGTGTAGTGTGTATTTATATTCATCCCCACTTTACTCTGATGCCTCTAATTAGATAGATAGATCAGGGATAAAGATGTGAAGATGTTTAAAGCTAGATCGGGTAATAAATAATGACTTTTAAAAGGAAAGGAAAATGGGTAAATCTTTCTTTTCTTTTGATCTCTAAAGTTGGTAGAAACATACCCCCAAAGATGTGCAGGTGTAATCCCAGGGAATTATGGTTCATTCACAACCTAAAATCATGACTCGTGGGGCTGAATACAAATGCGTGCCACAAACTTAAGATTTTTATTTGTACATAATTTTAAAATCATGGATGTTTTACCTTCAGCTTTACAATTTTGTCTACTTTATGTTGGTCATAAAATCCCAAAAACACTGAAAACACTCCAAATACACAAGGTAAAGAGGAAAAGGTACTCTAGTACGGCAAAGTCATGTATAGTTTATTAAAATCGGCAGAAAAATATCCATATTGTCTTAATTTTACAACTTTGTTCTGCAGTCTGCTGACTAACCCCTACACTGCTTAACAGACTCACTAAATGTACTCTACTTTTAGCCTCGACTCACTATTTTGTTAGAATGATATTAAATGCTACATAAAGATTCCAAAATTGCAAAAAAAACCATATTATGTTGTGGGAATTGCAAAGCTTTATATTTTGATTAGTTACACCACCCTCCATCAAATGTGAAGAAATGTATTCTTAACTTTTTCTCAGAATCTATGATGGTTCGGGGTCCAACTTGGCTCTTTAGATACTCCCTCTTCTGGCTGTGCTCATTTACAAACTTACCTGCAGATACTGTATTTGCAATAGCAAGCTTTTTAATCTAATCAGCAGTGTGCAGATAGTCGAGGTGGATGTTGGCCTTAAACAGCATCTGGCAGAGTTTCCTCACGTCACTGCACACATTGTGAACATGATGGCTCTCTGCTGTATTAGAGGATGACACTCAAATGAATTTACATTGCTTTCCAACCGCACTCCCTGTTAAGTTAAAAATCCCCTTTGCCCAATCACAACAAGGAAAAATAACATTCCCTCCTGTCCTAGTTCCGATAACATTAATCCCACTTCCTATCAATCCCAGGAGGTGATTTTATTTTTTTCTTTGGGTGCAGGGATCCTTATTTACAGAAACCCTGAAGTCTAACATTGTCACATTGAGGAGGGAGTAAACTTGATTACTTCATTACAGGTCTGGCAAACAGCGTATGGTGGTTCAACTATGTCAATGACAACTTTCAGAAAATTGTGTAAAATTTTAGACACTAAGGATATCTTTATTTGTGTAATTCACCCAAATTTACTACACCAACCAACCTTTCTTTATTTTTAATAGATGCTGCAGGAGAAGGGAAGGATGGGTTTTTAAATAATTTTCTATTATAACGTTTTTCTTTTTGAGTATGTTTTTGAGATGTCATATGTTTTTTTTATATAACTAATTATAGCAAGGATGGATGGATGGATGGATGGCTGGATGGATCTCCAATAACATTTAAAAAATCACTCAACGGTAAATGAAGGGGGAATGAAAACAAGTTGAGAACTAGCCCTGCATCAACTTTCAGGAGCAGAACTGTGACAATAAAACACAATTAAGTACCTTACTTCTTCAAAACTGGGATGTTTAACTTTCATGGGTTCCCCTTTCTGCTCAAACTGCAGGTTTGCTTGTAAAAAAACTCCCCAAACCTAACAGGTCTCTTCTGATCCTGGAATTAAAATTTTCTGGAGGGTCCTTTTGGATCTCACTGGGACCATTTGAATTGCATTATTAATATTAGTGCCAAAAAGCTTCCCTAGTTCACAGATTTTAGGCAGACAGGCGTATGAATGAGAGATAAACACACAAAAATTAATTTTCTTTTTTTCTTTGTTTCTTTCTAGGTGGCATTCAGTTTTATGCTCCTCCAATCTGTAACAAACTTCCAGAAAAAGAAATGAAACACTGAGTTCCTATAAATCTAAGCTATATATATATATATATATATATATATATATATATATATATATATATATATATATATATATATATATATATCTACATACACATAATATGTTATCTACATACACATATTATCATTTCATTTGATCAATAATCATTGGAACATATATTAATTCTAGTCCGGATTGCAGCTTTTATTACCTTTACATTACTAATTTTCACTACTTCTCTTTAGCTCACCATAATGTGTACTTTCCTTTTTATTTGTTTTCTGGTGTTTTCTTTTTAAAATCTTGTAAAGCACTTTGAACTGGCTTGTTACTGAAATGTTCTAAACAAATACAAAAGAAAGCACTTTTTCCACAGTTGAAAGGGTAGTGTATATTGAAAAAGTTCAAGGCACTTTCAGTAATAAATACAATACAGAGCAGAGGCAAAAAGGAGGGAAAAAAATCCAGACAAAGAGAACCCAGATGTAAAACTGCTATTAATTTTATTTTATTTTTAACCAACAGTTTTAGCTTTGCTGGAGCCTCAGCATGTGCTTAGATTTAAAACCCTGATTGCTCTGTGAAAACTAGGCAAGCGTTTGGATGAACTAATTCACAGATAGTTTTTTGGCAGATGATTGTTGGTGTCCTCTCCGTACGTCGGCTGGCAAGAGCTCTCGTATCACAGTGGTGTGAAAAAGCCAGATTAGCAACTGTTGCCACTGTTTCTCTAAAATGTGACACACATTTGAGGAGCTGTGAAATGAGAAGGTTGGTGATGAATAAAAGAGGAAATACTTGCTGTTGGTTAGGCTCCAAACCACCAAACAACAAATGTGGCATAATGGACCAAACCGACACATTAAAATATGCTTGTTGCCATGGTAATCATTGGCTTTGCAAATATTTTTATAGCAACCTACGCAGGGGCTTGTATCGCTATCTTCATGGACTTCTGAAAGAGACCCTTAAACTAAACCAAAATATTAAAACCGAAAGCTTAACACAAAATGTTCCTGTTCCTTGAATCTTAATTTCAAAAAAACCTTCAATCTTAATAGAATCTTTTCTCAGCAGACACGTATTATAAAAACCCTGTAAGATTAGACAAATTAAAAGTGTGCTTTCTGGAGGGTTAAAAGCAGAATGAAAAGTGAGATTATTAAGTGAAACTTTCAAACAAATTCATTCTAAATTAATTTATCAGCACATTTAATTTAATCTGAGACACAATGAATTGGTCAGGGTTTTATCTAAATTTCTCTAAAATGAATAAAGAAAACAACTAAAAGTTTATAAAATATTCTAGATTGGTAGTAAAACAATGCTGAAGTTTAATGTTTCTTTCAGTTATAAGTATGAAGAAATTAAAGTAATGCAGGATAATAATTAGGTTTATCATAATTACATATCACAAAACTGCCATATGGCTGCATCTAGTGAAACCTGCCAGGTTTCACTGAATGCGTTCGTATATTGTACTGAAGGAAAAAACTGGCCAATTTTACTTCGTGTATTAGGGCAGATCAGATTCCAAGAGGCACAAAAATTAATGGGGACAACAACATTCCCTTTTAAAAGGTGCACAAAAAAAATAAATACAGCTAATAAATTAAATGATAACCAAAAGCAGAAGAGGAAAAGAATGATACTTATTTTTTGTAACCTCTTCAAGGAGAGATCAGCTGTTTTCCCCAATTTGGATAATTCATGTCTTAGGAACATCACATCCACAAAACAGCATTTGTATTGTACCGAGCCACACTACCCCAACATTTAAATATTTTATTTTAATTGACTGTTCTCTTTTCCTCTCAGTAGAGCTGTAGTGTATCACTGTATATCTTTGTGAAGATCTGCTAAGATAAAAAGGATTTGGTTGGTGCTTATATCTGAAGTGACTTGGATTTTTTTTTTTTTTTTTTTAAAGCTAGTAGCTTTAAAATTTAATCTATGTTCTTTAAAGAGACACAGGAACAGCCAAAAGAAATAAATAAAATAAAACAGTAATTGCCACTTGTAATAGTCTTTTTTTATTACCACAGTAGTTTTCCACTAGCTGAAACCAAAAAGAAGTTAGAACCTTTTTTTCTTACGAGACAGCTGTCTACTGTATGAGAACAAGCCATCTGACTTAGCAGGAGCTGACTATTCTTTTGATTCCTGTTCTGATCCCCCCCCTCCATCACTGCACTAGACACCTCTAATTATAGTTGTCATCACATACCCTGAACTCACTTTTGCTCTCAAGTTCAAGAAAGTGCCAGAATGGTTTATCAGACTGTTTCTAGGTGTAGAAGAAGAGTAATGGGAGTGAAGACTGGTATCACTGATGGAGATGTTGATGAGGAACAAAGAGAAAGAGAGAGGAGGGTGATGTATTGATGTGAAAGAAAGGTCATTGTAACCATGTTATTACTAATAATGGGTTTCAGGGGGCTAAGCTTTTTAAACAGGAGTCCTTTTATTCAAAGACAAAAATCTTATCCCAGGAAGCATTAGCGACTCCCCAAACCTTTCTATACTCAGTAATTAGTCCTTCATCACCAGGTTCTCAGATATTAGCACAAACAAGCACATCTCTTATGGGTCTTTAGAAGAATTTGTTTCTGATTTCAGACTTTCAGACCCAAATGAAGTTTGATGCAAGATTGCAGTGGAGAGTCATTAATCTAAAGCATACATTTCTCTTTTGGGGTCCAAAAGGACCAAAACCCCCTGTTTTGGTTCTTTCTACCAGAGGAACTAATCAAATAAGAAAAATTCAACCACAAAAAATAGTTTCTTAAAAATTTTGATTAGCAGAATCTGCCTCTTGACTTCAGCTAAATATTACTAAAGTGTTGTAAGTGTGTACAATAATGTAGCATTCTTACATGAATATAATTTTATGAAAAAAATCCCATCTGAAGTCTGTTTCTGAATGAAACTTCTGTTACAACTTTTACTGGACTGACCAAAATTAACAGTTTTTTGTCCAGTTGGTCAAGAAGCTGCAGGTTTTATACTGACCGTATATCTTGAAATCTTAGCAACCTATTTTTTTTTTATTGCTGCTTTTTGCAGCAATAAACCAAGCAGTAAAAACTTGCTTCCCTCATTAAATTAAACTTAATGAATAAAAACGGCTGCTGAGATTTTAGGTTGCACTTTATAATTTACCAACGCTCCACTGAAAATAGGTGCTTCATGAGTCACCTAATCCATTCAGCACGCCTTATCCTCTAAGATGCATTTATTTATATTGTCTTCACATTCTGAAAATGTGAATTTTAATGTACCAACTATTCTCAGGGTTCCTTTTGGACCCCAACAGAGAAATGTATGCTTTAGATTAATGACTCTCCACTGCAATCTTGCATCAAACTTCATTTGGATCAGAGAAAAATAGTAACACCTCAAAGAGTGATAGCCTTTCAACATCATTTGTTTGCAGCAATTTGTTTCTCTTTGAAACAATAAAACTTTGTTGTATCAAAGAGGTGGTCTAGATTTTGTTCTTATAAGGTCTTTTAACGTAGTTGTTAGTGTTTTGTAGGCGAAATGAACTCAGAAAGCAGCTAAAGACAGGTAATTTACATAGTTATAGGCCCTGAGTGGTGAGTGATTGAATGAAGAAAATGTAAAGATCTAATCTATATCTAGTTATTTATATATAGACTGAACCACTGCCAAGTTTAACTGAAAAAAACACTCCTCCATGTGAATGTTGTTACTGAGGGAAGTAAAGGAAGGTCAGAGGAAACACAAAGATGTTAGAAGCATTTTAAGAGGAAGCTGTCTTTTCTGCAACGTGTAGAGAAGACATGTCTGATGTTTGTTCGGGCCTCAAGTGTGACGCAAGACTTCAGCAAAGTTGCTCTGTTTATCCTGTATAGCTATTAGCCTCTGTCTGTCATAAATGATGCTGGATGCTCATGGAAATCCCAGATTAAAGGTTGCGATTAACATTTTTTAAAGAATAAACTCACTGACTGAGGTTTTAATGATTTTAATCACCTTAACCATATTAAATGCTAACATATGCTCCATAATAATTTAGATGAGAAGTCTCCTTTGCTTCCAGCAGAAATAAGTAAAGAGCAGACAGGAAGGAATTAAGAAATATTTTAGTGCACTTGTTTTTACCTTTTAGTTCTTCAAAAGAAATTTTAAACAGCTAAAACTAGTATTACCGATAAAATCTTTACTTCAGAAAAGAACCGCCCTCTCTACTTTTAGACAAAAAAGCACCGTCACAACAACAAATCTTTCCGTGAAAGTTATCATATAGACGTGGATGGCTTATTCTAGCAGTAATCTGAGATGCATTTCTCCAAATAACATGCCAAACTTACAGCGGTGAAGTTAGTTGGATATTCGAAACACATTTGTTTCATTAAAGTGGAGACTTCCTCCAACGTCTCAATGAGAGCTTCGCTCATCTAATAGACTAAGATGGCGCCGAGGATGGCAGCCGTGGTGCTTTTGTGCGCTCTGTTTTGTTTGTTTTTGTGCGTTAACTGTTCGTCTGCGTGCTCTTATACCCGCATGGAGCTTCTGGACATTAGAACTACCACCCCTACGGACTTATTACCAGTTTTTTTTGCATCAGCTGTGGACCTGGTCCATTTTTTGACCAAAAGAGGGAAACGGCGCCGTGGAAAACGAGCGGGTTCACTCGTCCGCCTGCGCAGACGGGGCGCGCGCACGCCTTTACCTGGCGTCTTTCTCTCAAACGTCCGCTCACTTCCCAACAAGATGGACGAACTAGCGCTGCTGATGAGAAGTAACAAGGACTTTTCCTCGTCTTGTGTTTTGTGCTTCACGGAGGCGTGGCTAAGCGCGAGTGTCCCGGACAGCGCGCTTCACCTGGAAGGCCTCCATCTCCACCGCGCGGATCGCAACGCGGAGCTCTCCAACAAAACAAAAGGCGGTGGCGTTTGCTTCTACATCAACAGCAGCTGGTGCACGGATGTGACTGTGATCTCCCAACACTGCGTTCCTTCTCTGGAATATCTGTTCATTCACTGTAAGCCTTTTTATTCACCGCGTGAGATCGCTACATTCATTCTGGTGGCTGCCTACATTCCGCCGAGCGCGGACGTGCACGAGGTTCCGCGCACGCTTGCAGGCCAGATATTACATGCGGAGTCTTTGCGGACTCTCTTGTTATCGTGCTTGGTGACTTTAACAAGGGAAACCTGAGCCAGGAATTACCAAAGTATAGACAGTTCATTAAATGCCCGACCACAGAGGAGAACACGTTGGATCACTGCTACACTATAGTCAGCAGAGCGTATCACGCTGTCCCGCGCGCTGCCCTCGGACTATCAGATCACGTGATGGTGCACCTAATTCCCTCATACCGACAGAGACTGAAATTGGCCAAGCCTATATTGATAACAACGATGAAATACACCTCTGAAGCTGTGGAGGAGCTGCGCTCATGTTGGAAGACGACAGACTGGGGAGCGTTTGGAGTAGCCACGGACAATCTGGACGAGTATACCGACACTGTGACCTCATACATTCAGTTCAATGAGACGCGCATCATCCCAACGCGCACCAGGATTTGTTATAACAATGACAAGCTCTGGTTCACACCCAAGCTCCGGCACCTACGTGAGGAGAAGGAAGTAGCGCGGCGGAGCGAGGACAGGAGTACAGTACATACAGACGAGCAAAGTACCACTTCAGCAGTGAAGTGAGAAGAGCAAAATCTGTGTACTCCAACCATATACAGGAACACTTTAGCTCCAATGACTCTGCAGCCGTGTGGAGGGGGTTGTGGGCTCTCACAAACTACAGGTTAACTACAGATTATAATATTTATAAAGACTTTAGCCTTATAGCTCATTCTTTTTATTTTTATTTATTTTATTCTTATTTATGTTAAATGTTTTATGTTGCACGATTGTACCGAGAAAAATTCCTAGTTTGTGAACTTGTTCTCAAACAATGGCAATAAAACCTATTCTGATTCTGATTCTGATTCTCATGGAGCGGATGCATCGCGGCCAAAGGCTCGCTCCTTAAGGCGGTGGTTTAGGTTAGGGACCATCTTTAAATTTCCATACATCACAGAAAAGAAATCAATACCTTTGTGATCTCCTGACAAAGTAACCCGAAACTTTAGCCATCCTGCCGAGTAGAAACTTGCCAACAAAGGAATCAGTTGGGAAGAATTAGCTAAAAACACTGGTCTTGTTTCTCTCTTCTGGGCCCTTTCTCTTCTTTTCATACACCTCAAGGATTATTTTTCTGTCACGACTCAGCCATTTTCAAACAACCTGTTGAGAACTGTGAGGTAGAATGAATGGATGATGATGCAGAGCTATCGTCAAACACGTGAGAGTGTGCATGCAGACTCTCAGGATGATTAACAGGACCGGCCCACTTTAGGGATGCACCGATACCGTTCTAATGTGAACCGATAAATGTGGAAACTCTGCAATAATTTCAAAGAAAATTTTTCACTTTAAAGTTTAGTTTTGTCAAAAAATTTTATTGATTAAAAAAAACAAAATCTAATTCACCATCATTTGTTGTAACAAGCAGAGAAGAAAATAAAACCTGTCTTCCAAGTCATTGCAGTTTTTTGTGTGGTAGAGTATAGTAGTAGTAGTTGTTGGTACTCGGTATCGGCAAGTACTCAAATCCAAGTATCAGTATCGTATCGGTTTGAAAAATGTGCTGGCGTTGCATCCCTACTTATATTGCTTTCATTCTATTTTTCTAATCTGGACTTTGTGTATTTATTATTAGAATTTTGAAGAAGAAAATATTACAGGTTACACTGTCATTTGAGAATAGAAAATGGTTTCTATTGGAACTAATGCCTGCTTGTTAATACACATATTGCTTTTACACTGAAATTCATTTTTTACAAAGCTTCTGATTAGTTCACCTCAGTTACATTATTGTGGTGCTGAATCAGCTAGCATTGCAGAGCACTTTTCATAGTAGGTCTACATCGTGTTCTTCATTATATTAATAGCCTACTTAATTATGATATTAACTTCCACACTAGACCTGTTGGTTTATATTGCTTGATGTTGTATTTTCTGGCTGGTGAAGGGCTGGTGGACTTCCCCTCACGGGACGTGAGTCAGGCCAGTGTGGTGTCCTCTGGCCAGACGACAGACTGGCGGACGTCCCCTCCTGGGACGTGAGTCGGGCAGATGGTCCGAATGACGTCCTCTGGCCGGACGACAAACTGTCGGACGTCCCCTCCTGGACCGAGGGAAGGGCGGACTGCCCGGTGATCCTCTCTTGGGGACCTGGAGATCCAGCGGACAGCGGGATGGACATCCCTTTGCAGGACGTCAGACTGACGGATGTCCCCTCCTGGGACGTGGGACAGGCGGACTGCCCGGAGATCCTCTCTTGGGGACCTGGAGATCCAGCGGACGGCGGGATGGACATCCCTTTGCGGGACGTCAGACTGGCGGACGTCCCCTCCTGGGACGTGAGTCGGGCAGATGGTCCGAATGACAAACTGGCGGACGTCCCCTCCTGGGACGAGGGAAGGGCGGACTGCCCGGAGATCCTCTCTTGGGGACCTGGAGATCCAGCGGACGGCGGGATGGACATCCCTTTGCGGGACGTCAGACTGGCGGATGTCCCCTCCTGGGACGCGGGACAGCCGGACTGCCCGGAGATCCTCTCTTGGGGACCTGGAGATCCAGCGGACGGCGGGATGGACATCCCTTTGCGGGACGTCAGACTGGCGGATGTCCCCTCCTGGGACGCGGGACAGCCGGACTGCCCGGAGATCCTCTCTTGGGGACCTGGAGATCCAGCGGACGGCGGGATGGACATCCCTTTGCGGGACGTCAGACTGGCGGATGTCCCCTCCTGGGATGTGGGACAGGCGGACTGCCCGGAGATCCTCTCTTGGGGACCTGGATATCCAGCGGAGGGCTGGATGGACATCCCTTTGTGGGACATGAGACTAGCGGACGTCCCCTCCTGGGACGCGGGACAGGCGGACTGCCCGGAGATCCTCTCTTGGGGACCTGGAGGTCTAGTGGGAGGCTGGAAAACATCCCTTGGCGGGACAAGAGACGGGCGGACGGCCCGGCAGTCCTCTCTTGCGGACGAGGGAGCGGCAGAGAAGCTTGGCTGGTCGTCGGCGGAGACAGAGGGACCGGGTTGGTGAAGCTAGGTCTGAGACCGGGCGCTCCGTGGCCGGCGTCGGGTCCCTCCTGGACTTCACAGGAGACTCCGGCGGCCTAGGAGGAGACGGCGGATGATGAAGGGCTGCTGCTGTGATGCCCAAGAAGACAGCAGCCGCCACAGACTCTGGCAGCAGTTGTGCTGACGGCAGAGGTAGGTTCCTTTCAACCTCCTCCGGGAGCTCTGATGGCAGAGGAAGGTCATCCCCGACATCCTCTAATATGAGGATGTCGGGGATGAGCTCTAATATGGGGACCCCAAGGTCAAGGAAAGGTACTGGCAGCTCAGGCGGAGACAGCGGCCAATCCGGCAGCTTAGGCGGAGGCAGCGGCCAATCCGGCAGCTCTGGCGGAGGCAGCGGCCAATCCGGCAGCTCTGGCGGAGAAAGGTCCAGCAGCTCTGGAGGCTCTGGGAACAGCAGCTCCCTGCTGCACTGAAGGAGGGAGAAGGTGGAACAGGGTGAAGCAGACGGCAACTTCGGGGCCGAACAGGCTGAAGCAGACGCCAACTTCACCGACCCGGAAACCGCTCTTCCTAGTTGGCGCCGACGTCTAAGGCGAGGTTACGAAAATACGTTTTGCCTTCAGCTGCGTGGCTGAGATGGCTACTCATGCCTCCGTGGACCGGTTCCGGCAGCCCAGTATGCGAGCCTGTAGCCGATGAGTGAGGTCTGCTGCTCCACATACTGCTCCTCATTGTCCTCCCAGTCTGATCAGTCCGAGGGAGAATACTCCGGCGCACCTTTGTGGCGTCTGTGTTGCCGGTTGCGGCAAGGAGCTGGATCCCCTCTGGAGCAGAGGTACTCGAGCCTGTCTCCATGAAAAAACTCGAACAGCTCATCTTCGCTGACATAGAGGGCACCGATGTTGCAGCCACAGCTGGGCCGCTGGTTCCGACAGGGGTAGTTCCCAGCGAAGAAGCCGGAAAAGGACCGAAGACAGCCGGAGAGAGGATCTCAGGCGGGTGGAGCCAGGAGACCGAGCTGACGTTGGTGGTAGCGGGCTGCCTCCCCGCAGAAGACAGCTCATCCTCCGCTGCAAGGATGGCCTCGTCAGTTACCTCCTCCAACTCCTCCGCATCGAGCGAGTTGAGGCTGGAGCGGAACCGGGGAAGGAGGTCCAGGATGTAATCCTCCAGAGCAGTGAGGTGAGCAGAGGGACTGGCGAAGCCGGAGATCTTGTCCAGCCTACACCAAAGCGACTCCAGGATATCTGGATCGGAGGCTTCTGCTGGGTCTATCTTTCTGGGCCGGATCATTCTGTCAGGTTGTGTGTATGAAGGTATGGACCCATATGCAGAAACAAGGTGCAGAGCTGTTTAATGAAGGTGCAGACTGATGGTTGTCTGGATGGCAGGAACAAAGGTGTAGGACGACACGGTGGACATCTGGATTTAACTCCTGTAATGATCCGGCGCTGACTGAAGGGAGGTGACGGGTTATAAGGACGTGAGGTGAGTGGCTGAAGATTGAGGACAGGTGCGTGTGATGATGAGGGAGTGAGACGAGCTGAGTGTGGAATCATGACAACAAGTTTGAACCTTTGCGAACTAATTAAAAAAAAACACATTTGGCACAGTAGTACAACTCTGCTTGCCATAGTACAGGGCCTTGTGTCTTAAATATTAGACAGGCCAGATTAGCCACTCCGGGCGTGATGATTGACAATTAAGAAGACCAGATCCACTCGGAAGAAAAGATCCTCCATTTTAACTTACTGTAAGATGGCCACAGAATTCTGATCAGTACATCTAGTACCTCAATAGTTGGTACATTAGTAGCCACTGTCAAAAGTTAAAGCAAATTGCATCACAGTCACATAAAACCAGAGAAAGCCAAACAGCTCACACCAGTCCAGTCAAACGTGTTATTAAGGACTGTTACAAAGTCAAACCTGATATACCAAATTATGTGTATTAAGAGTGCTTGTTACATTAGATTGCTTGATAAGATAAGGCTCTCTTCCACGGGTATAGTTTCCAACAAAACATTTAAGAGTGAACTGGTGTTTTTGGAGTTTTGGATAGGTAATGGGAGTAAGACCATTCAAAGAGAGGAGAGATCATTTTAATCTAGAAACACCAGAGATAACACAATATAATTGCCAGTACAGATACGACAATTATGTGCCTCTTCGGTAACGTCGTAGGTGCATCTTGACAAGGACACAACCTCACAGAATACATTCAATAGAGAGGTCAGCCAAACACAGCAAATATTCTAGGATGTACAAACGGTGATGGTTATGTAACCCACTTCAGAGTGTACACGTCTCAGTCTAGGTTCGTAGGAGCTGGTAGTAAAACAATAACCCAAAGACACAGGTATTGATGGTGAATACACTTTAGTGTTGAAATATCACAAACCAGTATACAATACTTAACAACCTGTCGGCCCAATAACTATATATATATATATATATATATACATATAATAAAAATAAATTGTCCATTCAATGTTCAATCCAGGGATTGGTCCGTTTACTTAATTCAAAGTTCAAGTAAGAAAAAAAAGAAGGGCTCCAAAGTTGGCTCTGTGTGGGTGTCGATCTTTGGAACAGATACAGTCCTACAACTGAATCTGCTGAGTGATAATAGAAGAAACTCGACGTGCAATGGAAGACTCAATCTCCAACTGGGAGGCTCGCCATCGACTGGATCACTGGTCAACCTCGTAGATCACAAGGACTGGAGTTCATTCCATTCTCTTTTGATGGAAAAGAAAAAGACCTGACCAAGAGGAGTTTTCCACAGAAACTAGACAGAAAGTGCTTCTTTGACGTTTCTCCAATCTCTTTTTGCCTCTCATGGAAGAAAAAGCAGTTCTGCTCCATCTGTAGTGTTCGGTGTTAAGCTACGTTGCTAATTTAGTGCATACAACTTCCGGTTGCTTTCAAAATAAAATTCCGGTTTTCAAAATAAAACTAACATTCTTTTTCCTTTTAAAACGAAAAGTAATAATATTACAAATTAAAATAAATAAATACTAACCCAATTTCCATACGGGTTACAGTTAGCAGAAAAGTCGACTGACTGTCGATGGATAATGGTGCTGTTCTGCACCTACGCTGACGGAGAACTATAAACTAAGGTTTAGTATTCACCTAAGGACAAATAATGCACAGACATTTCCAACTTTACGCACATAGCACAGGTAGCTAAATCAAGCCAAGACAGATTCCCATGAGGGCTTCTGAGCATTGTCTTAGACCTGGATACTGTACCAAATGCATCTTATTCGCAGGCTGACAGTTTGCTGAAGACTTAAGGAGACATGGAGCGCATCTCAGTCACAGACGGGCGGTAACAAATCACTTCAGCATGGCTACTGATGTAAAAAGAATGCATTCAGGGAGACTTTCACCTCCTGAGGTAACCAGAAAGCCCTTGTTCGGAGAGTCTTGCTGAGTTCTGATCAATTCAATTGGAAAAATGTTATCTGATTTCAAAAGTATAGATGAAGTGCCGCTTCACCCTTTATTACACAGGTGGAGTGCAGTTCAGCTCCTTGCAGTTCAGCAGTTCAATTTAAAGGGACCCTCCTATGTGGTGTCACCTTTTAAAACGAACATAATAAATAGTGCTGTGTCGCCAAAATGTTTCAAAAACTGGTTTTTATGGTATAAAACTTACTAAGTGTGTCTTTAAATGCCATTATTACCAACAATGGACACAAACAATTATTTTAATATGCAAGTGGTAAATACCTGTATTGTGATTATATATCACAACTATCTCTAATAAATTAAATCCTTAATGACTTGATAAAAAAATCAGCATGTGACAAAAAAAAAAAAAGTTTAATTATTTAAATACTTTTCCACAGAATTTCAATTAGACTAAAGTTGGGACACCAAATGCTAATATTAATTATAGTTAGAAGAAACATGTTTGAGAACTACAACTTTCCTTTAACACTTAAGTCTACAAGGCATATGAACAATTCCGGGCTTAGCTGTATTTCTTGTAATACTGCAGCAAAGTCCGACAAGTTTTATACAAGAAGTCACACAAAGTAAAGAAGCTGATGTGGCATAAATTTCCTAATGCTTGTGCTTGCACAGTTTTCTGCTCTTGGCTGCACTGCACTCAATGAAATGTGCATTCATGAACGTATATACATGCTTATTCAAGCACAAGGTTATGAGTATGTGATCAAGATTTCCCATAGGTTTCTTCCAGCAATGCTGGGGAAAATTATTAATCAAAAGTATAATGTTCTTTTATGCAGTACCTTTTCAAAAATCTTTACCGTGTAATTTAAATCAGCATGAGTTGCATTCAAAATCTGACTAAAGTAAGTTGCAGCTGCTGATGTCCTCTTTTTAACCATCTTGTTTCCTATCTTTATTTAACAAAACATTATGTCCTGCCTATTTTTTGACAGTGAAATTATAGGAAATCCTCCTGTTTTAATTTAGGATGGGAAGCTAGAGGATATCACAAGGTTTCAAACTGAATAGATGTTACCTGAAAGGAAACCCTTATGCCTGCAATGTCCAAGCGCTAGATTTCTGAATATCTATCAGACTTCACAAACTGCAGAATCCAGCTTAGGCATTCAGCCACAGAGAAAGTTGCTTTGAATGCAGATGTTGCTTTACAATTTGACTATGTGCCCTCCGTTTGCCTGCAGATTACATCCTTTCTCTCTCCTTTCCTGTTTACCTTTCCTCTTTCAGCTCTCTCTTTCCTTTACAGTTCCTTTCATTTGTTTGACAAGAGCATTGACGTACTATATGCTATATAGGTGTCGCAGTGTAACGCCTGCTTAGCTCAGTGGATTTCATCGTTCACCGTTCTCTGTGTAAAGTGCTGAAACCCAAACAGTCACCGTTAAGTGCACTCAAGTATAAAAAGCAGGTATGTTGGTGTGAACACATTTCACCCATGTTTTATTTCTTTGCTGTGCAAAGTGCACAGATTTTTTTTTTGGCACAGTTAGTTAGTAAGTAAGTAAGTAAGTAAGTAAGTAAGTAACCTTTATTTGTATAGCACCTTTCACAGACAAAAAGGTCAATAAGTGCTTCACAAGTTAAAACGACACAAATAGCCTACAATAAATGGTAAATGGACTGAACATATATAGCGCTTTTCTAGTCATACTGACCACTCAAGTGCTTTACATTGAAGCCACATTCACCCATTCACACTCACACACCAACACGGCTCGGTAGGACAATGTTTTTTGGGGTTAAGTGCCTTGCCCAGGGGCACATTGACATGTGACTGGAGGAAGCTGGAATTGAACCTATGACCCTCTGATTGCAAGCCACAGTCGCCCCACTGCGCCACAGTCGCCCCAATAAAATACAGTCACAATATACATAAATAGTATTATACAGCCCATCCCCATACACAATGTGTTTAAAATGCCCGGATAAACAAATGGGTTTTCAGATTGCTCTTAAAAGCATCAACTGAGTCGAGTGATCATAAGAACAGAGGTAACACATTCCATAGCCTTGGCTCGAAGGCCTGGAATGAGCGATCTCCACGTGTCTTGAATCGAGTACGGGGGACCATAAAAAGATTTTGATACAACGATCTCAGCCTTCGAGAAGGCATGTATGGACAGAGCATGTCTCGAACGTACAATGGATCCTGACCATGCAGCGCTCTGAAAGTCAGCACAAGAATTTTAAAATTGATGCGAGAAGACATTGGGAGCCACTGAAGAGCTTTTAGAATGGGGGTAATGTGAGCTCTTCTGTTGGCACGGGTCAGTATTCTAGCTGCACAATTTTGAACTTGCTGTAAGCGGGACAACTCTTTTTTGTTTAGACAAGAAAATAAACTGTTACAGTAGTCTAAACGGGACGATACAAAGGTGTGGATAATCAACTCAAGATCATTTTTGGATACCATTGTTCTGAGTTTGGAAATTTCTCTCAAAAAGTAAAAGCAATTTCTAGTCAACTGCTTAGAGTGATACTCTAGAGACATTCCTTTGTCAAAGAAAACACCAAGCTTTCTAAGGCTTGGTTTAACGGACAAGCTCAAATCACCTAAGTGCTGGTGAATCAATAGCATTGTCAGGGGCAATCACCAGCACTTCAGTTTTGTCTGAATTCAGCTGTAGGGCATTTGGGCCACTTTTTGATGCGCTCGAGACATGTCAATAAGGAATTCAATTTTTTAACCTCAGAGGGCCTGAATGAACAATACAGCTGAAGATCGTCAGCAAAGAGATGATATGAAACATCATCGGCAGACTCCCGTATTAACTTTCCTGAAGGAAGAATGTAAAGCAAAAACAAAACCGGGCCAAAACAGAGCCCTGGGGTACTCCACACAACAATTCAGTTGAGTCGGACGACATCTGGTTGTCTAAGACACTCAGGCTTCTACCCGATAAATAGGATGAAAACCATGCCAGAACAGGACCTGACAACCCAACCAAATCTCGGAGTCTACTCAGCATGATCTCATGTTGACCGTGTCAAATGCAGACGAGCGGTCTAACAGGACTAGCACGGTGCATTTCCCAGTGTCTGTGGACATCAAAATATGTGGACACTTTAAGCAGCGCAGTTTCCGTAGAATGGTGTTTACGGAAACCGGACTGGAACCTGTCAAAAATATTTTGCTCCTGTAAGAAAGATTCCAGTTGTTCAGAGACCAAAAATATAAAATATTTTGCTCCTGTAAGAAAGATTCCAGTTGTTCAGAGACCACTTTCTCTAAAATGTTAGACAAGAATGGGAGTTTTGATATTAGTCTAAAGTTTTTAGGATCTACTGGGTCCACATTTTTTGAGCAGAGGTTCCACAAAAGCATGTTTAAAACAACTGGGAAAAAACCCAGAAGAAAGTGACAGATTAATCAGTTTGGTAACCCAAGGACCAATGGCATCAAACAACTATCGAACACACGTCAGATGTAGAATGTACCATAAAAAAATAGAGCTGATACACAACAAATATATAAAAGATTAAAAATAATGTGTCAACAGCTAGTTTTAGATTCCACTAACTATAGTATTATAATATTAATAGACTAATATGATACATTATTAGTAATAATAATATAATATTCATAGACTTGTAGAAGATATGCAGCACCTTTTTGCAAACCTTGAAGGACATAACTTTCCTCAAGAAGTCTGGTTCTGTCCCTTCTTGTAGACGGCTTCACTGTTGTGCCTACAGGCCAATCTGTTGTCCAGGTGATATCCGAGGTATTTATACCAGAGGTTGGAGGAAGTCATTGCTTTGGAAGTCTAAAGTAAGTTTCAAGTCAAGTCATCTCGTTGCATAAGCCATTTGGAGTCTTTTTTTTAAAATGTTGCAATTCAATTTTCAATATAAATCATAAGCCACGTGTTCTTTTTAAAGTCTTTATTTATTTGAACACTCAATGAATCAAGTGCAACTCAACTTTTGAAAATTTAGAAAAAGTTTTACTGATCTCGAACCTCCATGTTGTAGTTTAATCTAATTTAGCTAATAAGAATAGTCTTCTATAATTTCACAGATTCACTGTTTAGGATTAAAGAGATTTAAAAAAAGATAATAAGTGATGTAATTAATAAGATAATATTTAGATTTTTAAGAGTCACAGGTTTTTCCTTAAAGAGCAACTCAAGCCCTTCTAGAGTCTTACTAGACCAATATTTCCGGTTTAAAAAATGCAGCAAAAGGAGGTCTTGTATACTATAAGGAGCAGACAGTGGCTTACCATGGCTTTGTTTTTTAAAATCCAGCAATCTGATTGGCTGTTCTGCAGCTCTCGCACACATACGCACAAAGAGACAATCTCTGCTTGTTAAGACAGGATCAGGGCCACAGGATGAGTCAAATAACATAAAAGCGCAGAATTTTGAAATAATAGATGTTTTAAACTTTAATTATCAGGTAAAATATAGTCATTGGACTGGAAGTCCAGGTCATGTGACTCAAGTCCACACCTCTGATTTATATTCCTCAACCACCTCCACTTACTCTCCCATGATGCAGTGATTGATTTAACTCTTTTTCTTCTGAAATCCAAAATCATCTTCTTTGATTTGTTCACATCTAAGGTGAGATGATTGTTTCCACACCATGCCACAAATTGGTCCACCAGCTCTCTATACTAAGTTTCTTGTCCATCTCAAATAGGTGGCTATCCATGGGTCGAGTCCTGTCCCAGGCAACCTTTGCCGCATGTCTTCCCCCACCTCTCTCCCCCCTTCAAAATTCTGTCCACTGTCAAATAATGGCTGCGGTGGCCAAAAGAACCTTCAAAAATGCTTAAATATCACAAATATTACAGTTTTAATATTGAGCTGGTACCTATAATCATATCGTTGTGTCAAAGACTCTTGTAGTCTAGCTATAGTGTGAGCCTGAAATCTCTTTTTAATGAGGAACATTAAAATATACATTATGGGCATTACATACCAGGAAAGGTCATTGGGAATAACAATGAACAATTACCCTATTTATGAATAATAGTTTTTTATGTTGTTGTAACTGCTTGAGTAATAGTAACGGTGAAAACTGGCTCAGTTTGCGTTTGCATCTTTAAGCAGGTAGTGCGGTGTAATTGACCTCTGTCTCCTTGGAGATATAGATGTCTGGTGAAGCTACGTGTAAACTGCTGTGTCTGTTTTACTTGGTGGAGACATGTTATGACAGTAGATTTTGCAGTGCATGCTTTGCTCAGTGTTGTGCATGTTCACTCTAACCATGAACTAATTCGGAGTTTAGTTCAAAAGCATAATTAATTAATGTACACAATTCTTATACGAAATAGCTAAATTCAAATGTCTTACATTAGCAAGATGAAGTTAATTTATTATATTTTTATGAAATAGAGTTTAAGCTTTACAAATAGTCTTTGAGTATAATGATTCTGTCATTTGAATGCCTTTGCAATCTGACTTTTCCTTATATTTAAATCTCCTGGCTCACAGGTACACAGCAATCACCAGTCTCTTACCTTTGTGAGAAGAATACTGCAGCTCTTTTTTGTGTGTGGAAAAAAGTACCCCAGGATTGCCCCAAAAATGCCAGTTTACATTTGTCGTTCGTCTTGTTAGAGAGCTAGGTTTAATGAAGCCAATAACAGCTGCAATCAGTCGCTCTCTACCAGTAGTAGCATGTAATGTAAAAAACAAGGCTACGTTTTAAAAAATGACAAAAAAGTTATGGCACTCATGAAAGTGCTAATTTGAACACTATTATTATTCCTGATGAGAGCCGTGATGAATTGAAAAGGGTATAATGATGTAAATACCATGAGTGGGTTGAGAGCTGTTAAAAAGCAGGGTGAGTCAACTTGGACAGGGAGTGATGAGTGGAGCAGCACGAGATGAGCTGCTTGTGGAAGGGAAAGAAATTTACAGACAGGTATTCAATCACACACTAAATGTGAAACTGTCTCAACTCAGTTCTTAATTTGACTAAGACGGATATGTTCTCCCACTCTTTCTCTTTTTCTCACATTATAATTTCCAAGTGGTGGCAGTACATGTGCAGGTTTATTATCTCTTGCATTTATTGTCCTCACCTTTGTGTTTGAAGGTAGAGCTCAGCGGGTCAGACCACTGAGAGCAGCTAAAAGCTCATTTTAGGTGTGATATAAGCTTTAAAAAAGTCAGAATATCTACTGAAAATGTAAATTTAAAAAAGAACTTGAAAGTATTACTTGAGTTTTATTATTTTTGTAATCTTTTTTTCACCAGATGATTACAGAGCAAGTTTAATCATATTTCAGAGCGAAAAAACCACCTAAACCTGACATTTTTAAAGCGTAGTTTTGCTCTAAAAGCTTTACTTCTCTAAAACAGAATCAGCAGCAGACTACAACTGCATATTATCTGAAAACAGGTTTGTTGTTAACAAAAGTATGATATATTTGGGGGTTAAAGTGGATCTGTACAGATTGCTTTTTAGCAACACATAAAAGCATGGAGTCAGCTCTCCTCTATAACAGAAAAGTGGCTGGGTTTGAATAAATGTAAATGGATGAGAGGGTGGCTTTCTCCTCACCCACCCTGTTCATACATTTTTGCCACATCCCTATGAGGCTGCTGACTTAGGCCCTCTTTATACGGAGACAAAACGGGTATAGTTTCAAACGAGAGCTTTATTCAAAGGTATATGGTGTCTGTGGTTCTCTGGATCCATTATTTGCTGCTGGTGATAGAGGAACAGTAAATTATATTTTAGAATCCACAATAAGGTCAGTATTTGCTTTATTGGGAATGCAACACTATATGGCGCCATGTCTGTTTACTTTATTACAGAGTTGTGCATGCGTGTTAAATATCAATCCCACCAGCAAACCTTTTAGCCTTGAAGCAGAGTCTGGGGACTTTGGGTCGGTCTGCCCAATCTCTGGTGCTAAGGTCACCGAGGTCTTTAAAAAGCTCCTTGGTGGTAAGGCTCTGGGGGTGAATGAGATTCGGCCAGAGTTCCTCGAAGCTCTGGATGTTCCGTGGCTGTGTTGGTTAACGCAGTTCTGCAATGATTCGTGGACATTGAGGGAAGTTCCCTTGGATTGGCAGACCGGGTTGATGAACCACCTATTTAAATCGCGTGGTCCACCTATTTAAATAGGTGGGCCACAGAGTGTGTTCCAACTACAGGGGTATCACACTTCTGAGCCTCCCTGGTAAGATCTATTCAGGTGTTCTGGTGAGAAAGGTCCGACGGATAGCGGAACCTTGGATTCAGGAGGAACAGTACGATTTTTATGCTGACCATGGAACACTGGACCAGCTCTACACCCTCAGCAGGGTCCTTGTGGGAGTTTGCCCAACTGGTCTACATGTGTTTTGTGGACTTGGAGAAGGCATTTGACCATGTCCCTCTGGGAGACCTGTGGGGTACCAGGCCCCTTGACACGGGCTGTTAGGCCTCTGTACAACCAGTGAGAGCTTGGTTCACATTACTGGCAGTAGATCGGGCTTGTTTCCGGTGAGAGTTGGACTCAGCCAAGGCTGCCCGTTGTCACAGAAGCTGTTCATAACTTTTATGGTCAGGATTTCTAGGGGCAGCCAAGGTGTTGATGGGGATCCGTTTCGGTGGTTTTAGGATTGGGGTACTGTTGGCTTCATTGAAACGTGATCTAGAGCAGTTCACACCCAAGTGTGAGATTTTTACATTTGAGATTCGATTCCAACAGGATCCTATTCCATGTGGATGAGACACCTATTCAGTTTAATATCTTTGCTGCCACACCTTGTTTCATCAACGTGTAGACAGGCCTTAAATTCATTTTTATTACCCAGCAAAAAAAATAAATAACCGTTGATGTGTTGGAAAAACAGATGATACAATTTTAATGATTGCCTGTGGTAGCTGGGGCTTTGGTTTATTTTATGGTATAGTAAACTGGGGCTGCACGGTGGTGCAGTGGTTAGCACTGTTGCCTTGCAGCAAGAAGGTTGTGGGTTCGTATCCCAGCCCAGGGTCTTTCTGCATGGAGTTTGCATGTTCTCCCCAGGCATGCGTGGGTTCCCTCCAGGTACTCTGGCTTCCTCCCACATTCCAAAAACATGACTGTCAGGTTAATTGATCACTGTAAATTGTCCTTAGGTGTGAGTGTGTGCATGGTTGTTTGTCCAGCCCTGTGATGGACTGGCAACCTGTCCAGGGTGTACCCCGCCTCTCGCCCATTGACAGCTGGAGATAGGCACCAGCACCCCCGCGACCCATTAAGCGGTTAAGAAAATGGATGGATGGATAGTAAACTGTTTTTTTTCCTCAGATTTTTTTAACACAGTTGTAAAACCGGTCAAATACAGAAAATACGTTGAGCTATTTTCACATGGCTTCCTGATTTTACTCTGCTTCCACTTAACTGTCCACTGGCTGATAGACCTTAGCACAAATGTCTTTTCCTTGAGAAACTCTGGCCCTGCTGGATTTAACTCAGTGTGAATAGGAGCCGAAACAAAAACAAAAAAGAAAGGAAAAAACATTTGTTCCTGACCAAAGCAAGAGAACTAACAGACCTTCCTAGTGTGAATACACCCTTAGTGTGTAGTACCTACACATGGATTAGCTTGAAGTGACATTTCATTTTAGTCTCAAAAGACATAGTGTTGTAGGGTAACTAATGCTCCTCACCAGGAAAATATTAACTGTAAGCATGTGAAAAAAGTGAATCATTCCACTTCTTCTATTTAATTGTTCCACACAACAACTGCCCTGCATTTTCTTTCAAATATTTCAGATATGCTCTACAAAATAAACATTTGTGATAGAAAGGATTTCCATGAGTGATGAACGGCAAATAAACTGAAGTCTTCTATACTGCTAAAAGGTCAACCATTTTCCAAACCAGCCTTCTCATCTGGTTAGCACTGGAGAGCAGGAAGCGGGTGTAATTTAAACTCTGGTACAACCACAATCATGAAAATGGACTCCTTATTATCAGTGCATTAAAGGCTGTGCTTCATATCAAACTTGTTTCTTGCGGTAATAAGAGAGCTCTTCCTGTCATTGATTCAGAAACAGCCTGGGTTTGTCTGTAGAACCTGAATGTTTGCAGTGATAGGAGACATAAATACACAAATGAGAAGTCTGGGAAAAGAGAACAACCCTATAAACTCATTACTTTGAGACATAAGGCCCAAGTTCAGATTTTTATGGAAGCTCTGCTTATGTTTTCCACTACTATTTTCCAAACTGTTTTCATTGCTTTACTTAAAGA
This sequence comes from Apricaphanius iberus, assembly GCA_028564705.1. Taxonomy (NCBI): domain Eukaryota; kingdom Metazoa; phylum Chordata; class Actinopteri; order Cyprinodontiformes; family Aphaniidae; genus Apricaphanius; species Apricaphanius iberus. The sequence goes on from JAPXFQ010002758.1 coordinate 1,012,095, forward strand.
CATGTCTTGTTTAAAACTTGAATCTGTAAAAAATGGACCTAATTGACAAAAGAATCACCATTACACATTAGTGTCATATGAATATGTGTAATTAATTGCTCATTCTCACTTTAAATAAGGTATTTATTAAACTTAGAGAATAAGATTTTTTTTCAGCTTTCATATGTCCGGGTGTTGAGCCAAATTTATTTGCAGGTTTTCTTTTCCCGCAGACCTGCCAGTGTTTGTCCGTGTCATTGTAGCTCCATCAGGATTCCTCTCTATAACTTTGTGTGTCATTGAGTTACTAAGCAAGCAAGATGTACTGTTCGTTTCCTTTTGATGATGCATGTAATTAGCTGTGCATATATGTGGATTTCAATAGAGGAGTACTCCTCTAATTGTGGTCTTAGTGTAAAATCTTTATTCATCTCCCCTCTTTATTATCCTCTGTAATGATCTAAGGTTTTTTTCTTCCTCTCAATCAATTTTTTCCTATTTGCTGTTACTTATTTTGGGTTTAATGTTTGTCGTGTAGGGTGTGTTGACATATATGTTATATGTGCACAATTATTCCAGCCACTCACTATTAAACAAACAAACAAAAAAAACCTGAAACAAATAAAAGTAATCATTAAATTTAAAAAGTGTGAGTATACTTGGGGAAAAGTAAATTGGAGGTTATTGGTGCTCAAATAGCTGCACAGCATCATTCTGTTTGTATCGCTTTGCAAACATTTTGTGCATGGGGTTTAATTTATTTCTTAAAAACCTAATAAAGCTCAGCCATGAGCACCTGGCTGATGCAAACATACCTTGGGACCTCGGATCACATAAACCTCACAATGTGTGTAGTGGTGCCCATCGCTGTCTGAACTAAATTTACTGCTGGCCTGTAATTAAGCCTCAGTCCCACTTCCTCCTGGGCTGGAGCAGGTGCAGTTGGATGCAGTGGCAAAAAATTGACTCGGTGAACTTCTGCAAGGAGATTATGAAATATTATTATATGATAAGCACAAAAATGTACTCTGTGTGCCATAAGAGGCAGTTGAGTTAATGCTTTTTATTACCCTGCAAAAAAGTAATGAGCTACTCATAGATTTTTTAAAATGTTTTTTAATTAAAACTTTTGGGACCAAGCTTTCTCTATTTTAAAACATTATTTTGTATGTGGAAATAGAAAACCCCCCAGCAATTCTTTAAAATGTTTATGCTGGGTGATTCAAATCTGACTTGAGCTCTGTGGTTGATTACTGTAATGGAACCGAGATCCACTTCTTGTTTATATTCAGTTTTTCAACAACAGATGAGGAGAAAAGTTAAATGGACTTTGTTCAGACTTTGTTAAATATATAACTTTGTCAACTTAAATTGGGGTGGCCAGCTCTGCATGTGACCAGCCTATTTTTATGCCTAGACTACTTGTATATAACTTCAGTGCTTTCCTGTTAGGCAATGGTCAGTTACCTGTATCAAAATACACCAAGACAGATAGTGAAAAAGATAATGCCCTTATACTGTAGGCAAGAAAAAAATGGTATCTATTTGAAAAACATAACTCTAATGTAGAAACTAAAGGGAAATACTTGTAAAGAAGTGAAGCCAGAGGGTCTCAAAAACACCAAAAAGATTTTATTCCGTTTCTCTTTGTTCTTAAATCAAAGTTAAACTACAACTCCATGTTTAAAAGTCATAGAATAAGTCTCCTCTAAGCACAACATTGCAAGCTTTAAATACAAGTAGAAAAACAACGCACCTGCAAACAATCATTACAAACTGTCAGTCATAAAATAATCAGACACCAAACATAAATTAATAAACATCCAAACAATTTACCTTGGTTTCCGCATAAACAAATTAGAAATTAAATTCGATACGATTCTCATATTTGATAAACCTGGAGCCTAGATCAGTGGGCGTTGGCTGCAACCACTAATTTGCATAAAAGTGACAGAGCTCTCTGAACAGCTTAAAATTGTTAATAATTGAGCTGGTGAGATTATGAGAGTGACTTTGTTCAAAGACGTTAACATGTTTTGTAGATACCATAGTCCGATTTTAACTTGCTTAAAAGAAAGAAGCAAACGATGTCCCCTTTAAGGTAACACTGTTTTAAACCATAGTTGGCAAGCTACAGTCGACATGGCTGTTAAGCAGCTTAAAGCAGGCTAGTACCTGGACAAATAGTCAGAATAATCAACGTTATGAAAAGGAGAATGGCATCAAGGAAAACATGTATTACAGTCAATTTTAATGTTATTCAAATAATCATCAATACATAATAGTGATAAGAATTGGATCATCATCTGTGTTCGCAGGTTGAATTTCTTCAGCTGCATCAGGAAGTACATCCTCTGCTGGGCCTTCTTTATGGTGAAGGTGATGGTGGACTCCCACCAACTAGCAGTCATTCTCTAAATTTTATTACAAAAATTACTGTCATCATTAAAGGTTCCATTCATTTTTTTAAAAATAAAGTACATTTAGGAATCAATACTTGCTTTTGAATATCGATACAATACATGACATAAAATACCGCAATATTTCCGTGTGTCAATATTTTCTTACACCCCTACTATGTACATTTGAATGTTAACAACTTAAGAAATAAAAATAATGACATTTTTGTCTTTAATTCCTCTCACTAGACATATTCTGAAGATTAAGATTTTCATTAGTTTATATTTTTATTTCTGTTTTTAAAAGTTGCTTTGGTTTAAGGTGAGACATGACCTGAGCCTCAAATAACACGTTTTTTCATTTAAAAATATTTTAGCATAGTAATGATGCATTCTGGAAAGCAATGCTCAAGGGTTTTTTGCAATGTGATGCAATAAGGCAGCGGTAAAGAGGCAGAGGGCTCTGGGATGTCTTACACGGGATGACTCGCTGTCAAACACTGTGTGTGACACATATACAGCCCGCTTCAGCTCACATGCTTACAGATACAAATGAGAGAATTTTACAAGGACAGCTTATGTAACACAGCATGTAATGTTTTCGATTACTCTTGCATATGGAATGAAGATATACATAATTAATAAATCAAGGTCAGTATAGTGCACCTCATATTTCCTTTTAATCTCTGGCGTTTTTATTATTACGTGCTCTCATTTTAGTGAGATCTTTAGTTGCCTCACTAAACAAGGACGTTTATTGTTAATCAATTTGAATATTAGTACATGTAAAAAAATATATTTAGGATATAGGATTGATCTTTGTATTTAGGTATTTATATTTTACATCTTGTTGCATTACAAAATCAAGCTTCAGTATACCTCATTTGAATTTTGTGTGATAAATAAATATATATACATATGTCTTCAGCTCCTTTGATATCCCTGAATAGGATCCAAATAAACAAAGTTAACCGATTAATGTAAACGGTTCACATGTATATGTGCGTGACACGGTAGAAAATAGACCATTGATAGAAAAAAATAGACTGAATTTTTTTGCTGTTTGCTGCAAACCATGTAGGTGATACATAATTCATATAGGAGAAAATGCGGCAGTCAAATAAAACTACAGCACACAGATTTGTTTGAGTAAACATGCTAAATGCAGGGTGGGGTATAAAAAACGTTCTTTTTCAATCATCTTGAACACTCCAACACCCCCTGTTGAACATGAAGCTAGCAGCATCATGCATGGCGGGGTTCTTTAACAGATTCAAGAACTTCCACCCTCCTACAGATGAAAACCTAAAACATATCTCCCGAAGCAGAAACATTTAAAAACGGATGTTTACACATTTTCTCCACACAAACTGACTGAGGTTGAGCTACAATGTTGAGTTTCAGCTTTAAATATGGAGATTCTCTGAACTGTTGACACACTGTTGCAAAACACTTTTCCCTTGCCCTTCACAATGATGTAGTATTCTTTGTTCATCTATTTAAAATTGTAAAAAAAAGAAGTGATTAAGTTCAAAAGGTACGGATCTCATGGAAAGGCACTGTTTTGTCAGCATACTGGGACTTCACATCACTGCTTTGATTATTTGATATTTGATCAGTTTTAATGTGAGGCATTTGAAATGTACACTTTTCTTCAGATATTTTCAATACATTTTTATGTGATCATTAGAGAATTACCTAGATACCAAAATACATCTTATTTGATCATTCTTAAGTGTGTGCAATGGACACCTTAAAGCTTGGACAGTAATTTTAAAACAGCAATAAGAAACAATAAAACCTGCATAAAGCTGTTCGCTGCAGACCGATTGCTAGTATATTACAGATTTTATGTCCCGCAGCAGTTCTGTGACATTCATTAAAGCGTTCATTTTAGTTGAGTTTGCAGTTTAGGTGCAGTACTTGGTCATGTGCCACTTCTGTCGGGAATGCATGCCAGTCTGCACACTTCTTGCACACTGTGCAGTAAGTCTTGTTAATGTGTATCTACTCAAGTCTATTGTAATGATGTGTGTATGTGTGTGTGTGTCCAGTCAAGTCTAAAAGCAGTAACTTAAAGGAAATATATTGGAGTGTTTCTCATGCACTGTTTCTGCAGGATTAATCAATTGTGTTCCCCATCCTGCAGCTGCACAGAACACACTCTGAAGGCCTAAAAAAGTGCAGGCTTTGACTATTATGACCAGATATAATAAAATCACTTCTGTCTGCTTGCAACTTTGCTGGTTTCAATGCAACTTCTCCATATGTGTTTTACAACATTTTGTTATTAATCTAGAAGCAATTTGACCTAGTTAATCTTGCTTGTTAGCTCTAATAAGTCTCTAAGTCTGACTCATATGTAAATGTTAATATGCCACTTCAACTCTGTCTGTAGTTTTTTAGTGAAGAATAAATGTATTTTCTAAAGATCTAATATACCCTTGATAGAGTTAGAAGGGAGGCTATAAAGCGGCAAGTCTTTACAGTTCGTGTTTACTTGAGGATGCAACAAATATACTTCCTTCCCTGTGATAAATAGCTTTTGGTGTTTTAGGTCAAGGATATCTGGTGATTCTCAGCTGAATTCTGGAGGCATTACTCTTTCAGTTCGATTTTGTTCTGCAGGATTTAGTGTTCCAAAGTGTAACCCTCGAGCTGACTCTGCTCTGATGTGAGTGAGAATACAATTTCACGATCAAGTAACCAATAAATGCTTTGCTTTTATGATTTAAGCTTCCCACATGAATCTAAAGGAAGAAAAGGTTGCTGCTGACTTGTGCAGTTCAGCCATAATCACAGCAGCAATGCTTACTATTCAACATAAGGGGGATGCCCTCTGTCTCAGCAAATATTTGGAGGTAGATTAAAGCATTAACTGTCACAATTTGCCTTTTATACATGCAAAATAAAATCTACAAAAAAACAAATAAAACCATATTTCTGTATTATTTTGGTACAATTATTGGAAGGGATGTAATGATATGAACGTGTATTATGATGGTTTTGTTTAAATTTATCATGGTTACGAAATAAATTATAATACTGTACATTTACAATCTTAAAGTATTGCATTATTTGGAGTGTTGGATGACTTAGTGGTTAAGATGGACATCCCATGTTCAGAAGCCTTAGCCCTCAAAGTGGCTGTCCCGGTTCTACTCCCAGCTGTGGACATTTTCCAAACGTCTCTCCCAAACTTCTCTCCCCCTTTCTGAACTGTCCACTGTAAATAATATCTATCTATCTATCTATCTATCTATCTATCTATCTATCTATCTATCTATCTATCTATCTATCTATCTATCTATCTATCTATCATCTATCTAATAGCCTGACATAGCAATGATGTGTGCATCAAGCTAATCATAAGAGGAAGTTATAAGAGAAGTACACTGTCTATGCAAGGAGGCGCCAGAATTTAAGAATCTCAACCAGTTACCATATGGAAATCATTGGATTTATTAGATGCAGATTTTAAAGAGATATTCCACCCCTAGAATGCTAGTAGATCCCATTTACTTATATTAGTTTATGCTAAGCTAAGCTATTTAGCAAATCGATTGCTGCTAGATCAGGAGATTGACTTGGCAGGTCATTTTTTTCCGCAAATAGCTCTGGGGAATATTGCAACACACAAAATTTTACTTCAGGTTGGAATATCCCTCTAAAGCTTTAATTTAATATCACCTCAAAAGCTCTTAGCTACTGAAAACCTTAGTCAATTAATAGTTAATTATTAGTAGTCTACCCTGACTTCAATATCTTCGAGTCCAATTCTGAAACATTTATCATTTAAGACATTAAAGCATATAGATCAAACCATGAAATAGGTTTCTTTTCAATTGTAATGTTGTGTTCAGAGTTGAAAAGCAAATAAGCAATTATATTTACTTCAACATGCAAGCTGTTTTATATTTACTGAACTTATTTCACTGATCAGATTAACTTTTAAATAGGTGGGTCTGTTCCATGTCCATGGATGCCTTAGTTTCAACACAGAGGGTCAGATCAACATTGGGGACTCTTACATTTAAAAAGAAAAAAAAGTGCAGGTAGCAGTAGTAGGCATATGCAATTCTGGATCTCAGTCAGAAATCCAAGCCATTGGATTCACTGTTAGACTTCCCACTCCTGTTTTATAAATTTAACCATGCATGACACATACTCATCACTGAGTGCCTGATTTCTAGTCTGTCTGGATTAAAGTGATGTCTTTACTCACTCTTGGCAGAGTTACCTAACTATGTATTCTGCTGGTCCTGCACATTACGCAGGGCATGAATCAAGTTTATGTGTGAAGGCAGATGTTTGAGTCTACTTCTGTGTCCTATTTTGATCCAAGTTTTTATATGTCACAGTTTAGAGGTTTACTTTTTAAAGAAGGCTAGTCATTTATTAAAATGAAAATGTTAGGCAGAAAGATCTTCTAATACCCATACTAACCGAATTTGTATTTTCCTGAGTCTGATGAGAAGGGATGCTGAAAGATGTATCTTCAGTTTTAATCTAGAGGGAATGTGCTGCGGCTGTATCATTATTATTTTTTTCCAAATCCAGTGAAGGGATGGTGACAGTAAAATACTAACTCAATGCACATCAAGGGATACATCGCTTTCTCTTATTTCCCAATGAGTGGAACAACAGATGAGAGTATCTGGAGGTATACCGCTAGGGCTCTATTAAAAGACTATACCTGTTGAGTTCTTGAGACAATCTTAAGTTGTTGAACCATATACTTTTGGAAACACAAAAAATCTTCATGTTTGTTTTCACAAACAAAGCAAAGGTTTTACCAATTACAACCTATATCTTAAATACTCTATAATAAATTGATTAAATCAGGCCAGATTTGACCAGTTATATTTTTAACATATTCATGCATGCCTCAATCTAAATTGGTCCTAAAACCTCGCTAATATGCTTTTTTTTGGTGATTTCACAAATACAAAAAAGCATCAACAGTCTTATTTTGTTTTGAAGAATATCTGTAATTTATATATATATATATATATATATATATATATATATATATATATATATATATATATATATATATATATTCTCATTTAATGTGTTTTCTTCCTTTTTCATGACTATATTGTAGATTCTCAATTAAGGGCATCAAAACTATGAATGGACACATGATATATGGAATTACTGTTTGTAGTTAAACAAAAAGGGTGAAATAACTTAATATACGTGTTATATTTTAGATTCCTCAAAGTAGCCACCCTTTGCTCTGATTACTGTTTTCCATTCTCTTGAGCTTCAAGAGATAATTCCACATAATTCCATATGTGTTCATTCATATTTTGATGCCTTCAGTGAGAATGTACAATGTAAATAGTCATTAACAGAAAGGAAACTCACTGAATGAGAAGGTGTGTCTAAACGTTTGGTCTGTACTATATATATACATATATATAAATCCTTTCTTACAAATAATCTTTTGTATGCTGTACAGAGTAACCAAAGTACCTCCAGACATTTTTAAAAGGAGTGAAGCCTTTTTTTAAATGCTTTTCAAACTGTGTGTGGTCAGCCTGACTTATGGAAAGCCTTTTGTTTGGCAGTACAGGACAACTCAAGAACTACATCCCTTCTTATGCCAAGATTATCTTCTCAAGCATGGATGAGTGTCAAGCCTAAACACTAAGTATCCTATCAAGGACTCAAAATATCAGTAAAAATGTAGGGAATTTACTAAACTAAGTTTTAAAAGACAGCAGTTGACACTTTTGCATTTTGCACACAAATACATATATATATATATATATATATATATATATAATTTAAAGCCTACCATTAAAGCCTACCATTATGTAAATCCTGACAAAAAATTTATAATGTTATATAAATATCTTAAAGCAACAACTAGAAACACAACCAGAGCATCTGTAATTGTAGGCTCAGATTGCATACACACAGTCGGTGTCATAGAAACATAATTATCATCCAAAACTTATGATTTTTTTATTTAATTTACTGTCTTTGCTCCTGTAATCTAACTATTGCTTTGAGACAGTACACTAACCAACTAACCATCATCCATCAGTTTCCGCTTATCCGAGGTCGGGTCGCCGGGGCAGTAGCCTAAGCAAAGACACCCAGACTTCCCTGTCCCCGGCCACTTGGGCCAGATCCTCAGGAGGAATCCCAAGGCGTTCCCAGGCCAGCTGGGAGACATAATCCCTCCAGCAAGTCCTGGGTCTTCCCCTGGGTCTCCTCCCGGTGGAACGTGCCCAGAACACCTTACCAGGGAGGCGTCCAGGAGGCATCCTGACCAGATGCCCGAGCCACCTCAACTGGCTCCTCTTGATGTGGAGGAGCAGCGGCTCTACTCTGAGCCCCCTCTGGATGACCAAGCTTCTCACCCTATCTCTAAGGGAGAGCCCAGCCACCCTACGGAGGAAACTCATTTCAGCCGCCTGTATCCGTGATCTCGTTCTTTCGGTCACCACCCATCGTTCGTGACCATAGATGAGGGTAGGAACGTAGATCGACCGGTAAATCGAGAGCTTTGCCTTTCGGCTCAGCTCTCTCTTCACCACGACAGACCGGTACAGCGCCCGCATAACTGCAGACGCCTTACCAATCCGTCCATCGATCTCCCGCTTCATTTTTCCCTCATTCGTGAACAAGATCCCCAGATACCTAAACTCCTCCACTGAGGAAGGACCTCATCGCAGACCCGGAGAAGGCACTCTACCCTTTTCTCGGATTTGGAGGAGCTGATCGCCATCCCAGCTGCTTCACACTCGGCTGCGAACCGCTCCAATGAGAGCTGTAGATCACGTTCGGATGAAGCCAACAAGACCACATCATCTGCGAAAAGCAGAGACCCGATCCTGAGGTCACTAATACTGATCCCCTCCATTTCTTGGCTGCGCCTAGAAATCCTGTCCATAAACGTTATGAACAGGATCGGTGACAAAGGGCAACCTTGGTGGACTCCAACTCTCACTGGAAACGAGTCCGACTTACTGCCCAGTACTGAACCAGACTCTGACACCGGTCATACAGGGACCTAACAGCCGTATCAACGGGCCTGGTACCCCATACTCCCGGAGTACCCCCCACAGGACACCCCGAGGGAAATGGTTGAAAGCCTTCTCCAAGTCCACAAAGCACATGTAGACTGTGTTGGAGTTGGGTGAACTCCCACACACCCTCCAGGACCCTGCCGAGGATGTAGAGCTGGTCCAGTGTTCCACGGCCAGGACGAAAACCGCATTGTTCCTCCTGAATCCGAGGTTCGACTATCTGTCGGACCATCCTCTCCAGAACCCCCGAATAGACGTTACCAGGGAGGCTCAGAAGTGTGATCCCCCTGTAATTGGAACACACTCTGTGGTCCCCCTTTTTAAAGAGGGGGACCACCACCCCGGTCTGCCAATCCAGGGGAACTACCCCCAATGTCCACGCAATATTGCAGAGCCGCGTCAACCAACACAGCCCTACAACATGAGGAACTCCGGCCGAATCTCATCCACCCCCGGAGCATTGCCACCGAGGACCTTTTTAACAACCTCGGCGACTTCAGCACCAGAGATTGGAGAGCCCGTCCCAGAGTCCCAAGACTCTGCTTCCAATCAGGAAGGCATGTCCGTGGGATTGAGGAGGTCTTCGAAGTATTCCATCCACCGACCCAAAACGTCCCACGTTGAGGTCAGCAGCACACCGCCCTCACTGTAAACGGTGTTAGTGGCAGACCGGATGGTGGACCAGAATCGCTTCGAAGCCATATGGAAGTTGTTCTCCATGGTCTCTGCAAACTCCTCCCACGCCCGAGTTTTTGCCTCAGCGACCATCCGAGCCGCACTCCGCTTGGCCTGCCGGTACCTATCAGCTGCTTCCAGAGTCCCACAGGCCAAGAAGGCCCGATAGCAGTCCTTCTTCAGCTTGACAGCATCCCTCACCGCCGGTGTCCACCGAGGGTTGCCGCCGCAACAGGCACCAACTACCTTGTGGCCACAACTACAGTCAGCTGCTTCGACAATGGAGGCACGGAACATGGCCCATTCGGACTCAATGTCCCCCGTCTCCCCCGGGATGTGTTTGAAGTTCTGCCGGAGGTGAGAGTTGAAACCCCTTCTGACAGGATACTCCGCCAGACGTTCCCAGCAGACCCTCACAACACTTTTGGGCCTGCCAGGTCTGTCCGGCGTCCTCCCCCACCACAAGGTCGATCATCGAGCAGCGCCCTAGGGTTTCCTGGTGCCAAGTGCACTCATGAACACCCTTATGCGTGAACATGGTGTTCGTTATGGACAATTCATGACGAGCACAGAAGTCCAACAACAAAACACCGCTCGGGTTCAGATACACTGACCAACTCTCAGAACAGAAATAAGGTTAGCTTCAGAATACATGTTATAATATTTAACCCACCAAATCCTCTTTAAAGAGTTGGTAAGGAGTATTATATTTACTCTCATGCACTAGAGGAGTGCATCACATACAGTAACTTTAGTTCAGAGCCAATGGGACTTAAAAGTGTTTTTATTGCTGAATATCTCAGCTGAAAGAAATCAGTCAGGCAGAGTAGGCGGCATAGAAACAGAAGAGTTACTCAGATGGAATTGGACTGCTGTTGACACCATAACAATAGTGTTCTCCATTATTAACTTTTTATGCAAGGTGCTGCTGGCTCAAACCATATAAGATTAAAGGAATTGAAATTTTCTTTAATTTTCACATTTTGTAAGATATACTTTTTCCTCGCCTATGCTTGTTAAATATTTTTCACTGTGGTACTGGATGTAAAAACAGTTACTGGCCCAAAATGGCCTCAACACAGTGCCGCCTCACAGTGGTTTGTGTGCATGTCTGTGTCTTTGAGTGTGTGTGTTTATACTTTTCTGTTTCTAGATTTTGCTGAAGGGGAATGCGGTAGCTTTGAAGAATGTTGGGGTTTTTTTCTCGATTTTTCTTTCTTTCTTTCCAGCTCTGAGTCATCTGCAAGGTTTAAGGAAAGTCATTACAAAAGCTGCGTTTTACTCAAACACAATCTTGATATATTTTACTTCCCAAAACAATCAAAAAGTTTTCCTATTTTTATAACAAGCTAAGTTGAGTCTAGATTTTTTTAAATGCTGCTAAAATTAGGAAAATTTGAAAATGTGTTTAGTAAGAGTTTTTACATTGTTATTTGCACATATAAAAATCCAATTCAAGGTTGATGAATGTAGCCATTTTATTTTTATTTTGACTACTTATATTGACTACACATCTACTTTCTCTAGAAAGTAGGGATGTAAGAAAATACTGATATGCTAATATGTCAAGATATTGTGTCACAATATTGTATTGATCTTCAAAAGCAATGCATTGATTTTTTTTACATTCTATTTTGTAGAATTTGAATGCAAAGTATGACCACTGTTGTGGAAGTTTTCAACTTCTTTGTTCCAGTGGTTGAACTAGATCTAGTAATAAAATCAGTTATGTTATGTGTGAAAAAGGTGAGTGTTTAGAATGCTGTGACAGTTTTTCTACAATAAAATTCAGTTTTAAAAATCAAATTTCATAAGCTGCAATCCCATTATCCATGAAATTGCCCAAACTGAAGTTTTGAAAAAAAAATGTGCTTAATGGAAACACACTAACAAAAAAATAAACCTTGCCTTTTTCGATAAAAAGTTTTTGTGCTTGGATGAGGTGGTTTTTTGACTGTTATCGAAAGGAATATATTTTGCAAAAAAGCAATGGAAACACCTTTTTCGCATCACATGAATCGGATGAGCAACAACCACGTTACTACGAGTGAAAAAGACAAAGTAGTAGTAAGAGAAGAAAGATGACGCAGCATTTTTGGGTTCACTAAGAGACTGAGTTGGTTTGTGATAAAGGCATAACTAATATATTGGATTCAAAACAGCAAAGAAATGATTTACCGAGACGGCTCCCATGTAAAAGAGGCTTGTAACTCCAATGCGTTTACAAGCCGCCTACGTGTCCTCCTCATGGCTGATAATGAGCACTTGTGCTGTGTCTGCAATATTATATCTAATGTAAATGTTCACATCCGTCGCCACTTTTCTTAGTCGCATGAAAACTTGAGATTTAAACGGAGTTTGTTATTTAATGGTAACACCGCAATTGCAAAAGTTTTGCGCATATTTGTAATGGAAACACAGTTAGCGTCTTACTTGTAGTATTGCAATATATAGTAATTTACTGTATTTACTCTTTCTGAATCTGTTTACAGTAATTAACTATTTTTTTTAAAGAGTTTGATTTTCACATTTAAAGAAATTGGTTTTATGAACCCTTCGAATTAAAACTTCTCCATTTCTGTTGTAAAACAGATTAAATGCCTATTATAAAGTGGTTCTGAGAATGTTGAAAAACGGATTTGCATATTTCTAAGGGAGAGCTGAGAAACCTTGATGCATATTGAAATTGGTTTAGATGTTGCAACAGAGGGCAAAGAGAAAAAATGATTGGAGTACAGCTGAGAAAATACTGTTATGCATCCCCGTTAGTTTAAATTGCTTTCATCTTATGTACTGTAGGCTCACACAGTTTTGGAAGACACTCAGACTCTAAAGCCGAATGGAATGGCCTCTCAACTGATTAGACCATATTGCTTGATGGTGTGATTCAGATCTGAAATGTGAGGATCTTTTGCCCACACAGTTTCCCTGAGTCACTGCACACACAGTTGGGGGTTGAGGGGTGCTGTTTGTCCTCAATGTGCCAGCAACATACAATAACGCATAATGATCACTGGTTATTATTTGCGCATGCATGACTCCATTAAGATCTTATTAAAAATCCTTTCTTACTATAATTCCGGTCGTTGCCTCTGTGACACCATTAGCATGCTTGCAAAAACTCTGTGAGCAGGGGGCAATTAGCATTTTGAGTTCCCATCTCAATGCAGATTTGCCTCTGGATAGTAATCGAGAGGTACTGTATATGTTATTTGTCATAATAAGAGGACCACCAGGACAGCAGCTAAGTTATAATGGAGCTGAAAAGATGGAGGCGACTAAAGGATGATCCATTACAGCTGTTATCGCTATGGGTTACCACAGGGGCTTAATTACACTACTCTGCATGTTCATGATATTGCCCATAAACCAGCGCTTATGTCCATGTTGGCCTTCGAAGAAATAACCTGTTGTTTTTTAGAGGGAAGTTCACAGTTTACTTGAAGCTCTTTAGGAGGTTTTTTTCTACTGTTCTTAACGATAAGGAAGGTCAACATGATTGTTTTAAATACTTTTTAGACTTTGGGCCAGATTTAGAAAAGGCTTGTGCTTGTTAAAACGAGCGCAAACCTTTCAGCGGCCGCAAAAAAAGTATCAGGTTATCTACTAACCCCCAGCAATTCAGACTTCGCCTGTTACAGAGGAATTCAGGGGTTTTCTTTCGACCCTTGACCTTATTTTTAGCAATTCTTATGTTTTTTCACTCACCCTGAGAGGTTTGGAGCCAGTTTTAGCCGTTCAGCAGTGCTTATACACCCAGTCTTGATCACCTGTATCCATAGAACAAGAGTTCTTGGGGCAGTACAAATGCTGCTTGTAATGAGGTTTAATCTGCCCTAAACGCCTTAATTTTAGCTAAAATGTTTATATTCTCCTTGGACTTATGAACGCCTTGGAAGGGCTTTTTGATTGCATTCTGGGCTTTAACAATAAAACAATAATAAAACTGTGACGAACCTGCGGATGCTGTGGCAGTGATCAATTTTATAAGGACAACAGGATAAAGGAGAAGGCATGGACAGAAATATCTGCAGTTCTGGGAGTGGATGCTAAGTTAATGCTACTTATGAACATAGAATTATGTTTTTTTTTCCCCTTCATGCTACACTTTAAGTTGGGACCAGCTGGGAAGAACGCTTTCGCAAGTGATTCGCTCCTGGCGAGTGAAGCATTTGTATTGGTGCATTCTATCTACTGCCTCAGACATTTCGACTTCTGAGTGGGGAAAATCAACGGGAACGCCATCTGAAGTCTGACTTCTAACTTCTTTTTGATCCATTTTTGACTTTCAATATGGCTGCTCCTCACAATAACAATAGTGGCTGAGTTGGAAAAAGTCTATTTTACAAGACAATGTAGTAAAAATTCATCTAAAATCCATTTTATATGTCAAGCTTGCAACTCTAATCTAAACAAAATAAAAGGTGTGTTTGTATATTAGAAGTACAGGTTAAAACGATGTTTGTAAGAGGTACTACAGCTACGGCTACCTAGGCGTCACCATATTGGAATCCTGACTTATCCGAGATCGTACTGAAATTCTGTTTACTCGGGCACAACGTCAAAACCAGATCTGAGTTACGACTTCCGAGGTAAATAGAATGCACCATATTTCATTACGTGCCACTTAGCGTCCAGTGGAAAGGAGGGATCATGTTAGGCGACGTCCCTACAGTGAGCAGCTCTGATTGGTTGACATGCCGCGTCAAGAGCATCAAAAGTTCAATATGAGGTGGAATAAAAAAATTTGGGAAAGTTGTGGTGTGTCAGTTCTGCTGAAACTGATGCCTGATTCTTAGGGCGCTTTCACATGGTACGGGAGTCCGTACTCGGGTACGGTATTTGGTCAAAATCCACTTATTTCGTACCATGTGAACACAGACTGTACCGTGCCAGAATACGGCCAGAGAGACCTGCCTTGGAGGTAGTATCCGAGTCCAGGTACGAGCGGCCACGTACCATGTGAACACAACCCGTACTCTGGCCGTACTCAAGACAATAGACGCGCTCCATGCGGAAATGACGACACCGCCGGCCGAAATTACAGAATCACCTCGCGACCATACAAATACCAAAACAACGCTATTCAAGCATCCCACAGCAACACAGCAGGTTACAAAACGGCGGGTTTACTACAACACTCACCCTGTAGATGGCTTCAGGTAGCAGCTGACCAGTAGACCAGTTTGTTTACATTCTAGGCTGTCGCTCGTTTTATGACGTCGGTACTTCTCACTCCCTTGTTTGTTGGAGAACTAAGACTTATTTGTATACCGCCACCTGCTGTTTATTTGTAGTAAAAGACTGGATCGCAATACGGGCAGAGATCCGTGACATGTGAACAGAAAAAATTAGCATTTTCTCTGGCCGTTTTCTGGTACGGCCACACATGTGAAAACGGCCTTATTCTCTTTTGCTGAGTCATGAGTCCTTCTAATGCTGACTCCTTTCTATTATCCTCCCTTTCCAATTTTCAGTATCCAAATTAATTCACACTGTCTATTCACAATAGGACTGATATTTCCATTCCCTGTATATAGTGTGACATGTTCAGTGGTGGTGTATGACAGGTAGAAGTTCAAGTCCTGTGCGACTTTAAAAATGGCAAAGTTTATTCTGGGGCTTTTGATGTTGCTCTGGGTTCTTCTATGACCTTGTGATTGAGCCGTTGATCTAGTCTGGTATGCTCCTAGGAAGGTACACAGCTGTTCCATGTTTTCTCCATGAATGGAAAATGGATCACTCTTTGTACTCCGATAGTCTCAAAATGGAAATGAATTTCTTTAGACATGGGCAGATTGTGTTGCTGTTCAGATCGTTCCAGTCTACTTCTATGTTGTCAGACTGGTTATACTTTATTTGTTTATTTATTTATTTAACAAACAAACAAACAAAAAAACAAACAAACAAACAAACAAACTAAAACACTGATACTTTACCACTATAAGTAGCATTTATAATTCTATTTTCTGCAAACATTGGTATTAGCATGTTTGCCTGACCCAAAACAAAATCCCAGACACACGTGTTAATATGTACACACAGATTAGTGCAACTCTCCATAGATTTTCCATTAACGTTCTTGTCAGGGTATATGTTTCAGCGGCAACTGTAAAGGACAAAAGACGGATTGTGCTGTCCTGTCAGTCCCATTATCCTGCTCGGCTTGCTGGGTGACAGCTTTTATATTTCTAGAACATTGCTATGACTGGATGTAGGCGTCACTCTCCACTCAATAAATTTTAAGACTTTGATAGGCATGAAATAGAAAAGAGAACTGCTGCTGATATTGCCCCTTTATTTTACAGACACAGCTCAGCTCACATATGAAGACAAGTATTAACACGTACAAGCACAATATGCAAGGAAATATATATTTTCTTCCTATTTTGTTTTTCAGGCTATGAATCCAAGAGCTTTTTCTTCTATATACCAGTTTAAGAAATAGAAGTTAATATTGTTTGCTTTTTTTATCTATATATATATTTTTAAAAGAAATAATTTTCTTCAAAAACTTAAAATAAAAGCAATATTCGGAAAATGATCCAGGAAAATTAAAATCATATCTACTTTAATTCAAACTACCCTATGAAAAAAATAAGTTTTGTTTTCTAATATCTTATGTATTATTCAACACTGCTTTGATACAAAACAGAGAGCGAAACAAGAGACAGTTCATTTTACAAAGTAAATGTGCTCACATCAAGTACAGAGGTCATACAAAAAATTATTAGCAGACAGTTTTATATAATATTTTTTATCTGCTATTGGTGAGTTTTAGAGATGTACTCTTAGACAAAAAAAGGAAATGTTATCTGGTTCAGTGATAACCAAGTGTTTGTTTTTCTGGGAGGTACATGAGCAGGAACAGGGCTCTGTATTCTTTGAAATTTTAAGTTAATTGTATTGTTTAAAGATTAACTGTGGTGTACATAATGACGGTTAAATTCTCACATATTATAGAACTGCCGAATAAATAAAGTTTGTTAACAGCTGCTGCTCGAACAATGCATTTCCAAATTCAATGCACGAATCAAACAGTAACAAACATAATTTAATGCAGTGTTTTAATGAAAAAACAGATGGGATTCCTTCGTCCCTGTAATTCGTCAGTGTGTTACTCGAAGGATATGTGCACTAAGATGCAAAATGAGGGTTAATCTGATTTATCTATTATCCTTCTTGTATCCTTTGGTTTTTAAATTTTCCTTTTTTTTGCATATGGCTAACTATATAGAAGCAGACAAAAGTTTGGACTTTCACACATGTTGACTTTGAAAGATAAGCTGAGTCAGGTCTGTTTTCTGTTTTACAACCTATGCACTGGACCCCACAGCTATGAGGTGGTGGTTCAGAATACCCCCAAAATCTAATCACTTGTCCCTGGACCCATTGAGGACCTTACCTAAAAAATACATCCAAATATGTCAATAACTTTTTTGGATAATGTTATTATATTACAAATAATGATCCTCCTTGGCAGAGGTAATAAATCATTATCTCCACTAATTGTTTTTTCTACTTTTGATAACATCAGACAACAATGTTGCATAATGAGATGTTCCAATATTGAGGCATATGAGCTGCAATTGTTTTCAGCTCTTTAAACCAATCATCACTGTCCTACTGATATTCACTGAGTCAATTAAAAAGCAATTAGCCCACGAGGAATTATAATTGTCCATAGATGGCTCTCTTTTTTCATAATTGAAGCAATTTACATGACAGTGATTTGCTGTTACAAACGATGAATATGTTTGAAACGGAGACAGAAGTGAATATGATATATTTACTGCTCACAAAACTGCATTAAAAGTTTATCTGTCAGCCAGAATAATTGAGTGAATGCCTCATGAAAAACATGTAAATCTTGAAGTTTTTACTAGATAAATCATTCCCTATGCTGCAATAAAGCTAGTGGTTTGGAGCTATTTATGGAAGTCTGTTACCGTATGTTTTTATCAACTTTACTAAAAATTGCCAAAGCTCAGTCAGGCTGGAAGGAGAGCATATGTGTGCATTGGTTTTCTTTCTTACCACAGATTTTCAATTACATTTAGAATTTAACTTTTCGCCACCAAAAGCTTTTGTCATTTGGGCCAAAAAGTTCTGCTAACAGGATTCTCACTATTCTTCCATAAGGACCACATTTGCGAAGCATGTGAATAATAATAATTATCCTGTCCTGATGCTGTGGGTCTCCGCTGCTACTCTTACTACCAGTTACTATTGGCCTCTTGGTTGCTTGCATGGGTTTTGAACCCAGGACCAGCTTGCTGCAAGGCAACAATGCTACCAACAAGCTTTTTCATTTCCACAACTTTATCCCTGATCTGTAAGCTCTGCTCCCAGGGACGAATTATGCTGTTTGTTCATTAATGTTGTCTAACTAACCTCTGAGACCTTTGCAGATTTCATTTTAGATGGACTCTTGTTACTATGAAGGGGACTTCTTCACCCAGCTTATTGGACTGGATTTTATATCTAGGTATTAGGGTAAAAAGAAGCTAAAGACAAGTGCATGACAAACTTAAATTATGTACTACAATTATGCACCGCTTTGTGCTAGTCGATCTCCAAAAATGACACCAAAAATACAATAATGTTTTGTGGTTGTAAAGTGAAAAATCTCGATAAAGTTAAAGGAGTAGGCATACTTTTCCAAAATACTTTGAGGATGAAAGACAAAATAAAACATTCAAGTTAAGAGACTCTGACTTCCTGATGTGAGTGCAAGATCTGAAAAGCCTCGTGGCAACAGCCTGTTTTAGGTTTCCAATAAAGTTGAAAAAACCTAAGTGACTGCTCGCAAGTCAAATGTCTAGTTAAACGTCTCAACCAATAAATATTTTAACCTCAGGACAAGATTAATTATGAACTAATGTGCTGGACGTGGAGTCATCCCTTGCCATTGAAGCCTGCTGCCACGTTTGGAGTCCTTCATCTGAGCTTCTGGATGGGTTTCCGTCATCCGTCTACCAAAACTGAATCTGGTTAAAATGCAAACGGAAGGCATTGCCTGTGTTTATATATAAAAAAATGCCAGGGGGTAACTTAGGGGCGAATCGATGTCAAATCTCTGTTGACGATTGAGAGATAGGAAAAAGGGAGTGAGACAGCTGGGACAAGGGTTTTGGCAGATGAAAAGAGAAGATGATATTGCCACAGTGATGGGGGTATTAGAGTAGGTCATTAACGTCCATCATCGGCCAAATGAAGACATGTTTAAGAGGAGATGAATGGCCTCATTGTTGGTCTTTTCAAAAGGGAATCCTATGGGGTTTCATATTTCAGTAAATATTTTAAATATGATGATAGTGATGATTGTATCAGTGTGTCGCTTTAGTGGTAATAAACTAGTTAAATATATCTCGCTTTAAGCATTTGACTCTTTTAAAATTATGTTTAGTTTAAGAAATGAGAATTAGTGAGTTTGTTTTTCATCTTCCAAGGGGAGGAATCTTATCTTATTCCTTAAATTACCTTCTTCAATTACTAAATGCATTTTTATGTGATGATATGTTTTAATTTTCCCTATTTTTGTCATGTATTTGACACAAGACCAATGGATGCCCTTTTTAACTGCATTTTAGACATCAAATCCTGGATGGCAGAAAACTTTCTCCAGCTCAATCGGGACAAAACTGAGGTTTTAGCTATCGGTACTGCGGCTCAGAGAGAAACCTTTACCAAAACTTCAGTCATTGTCTTTTTATCCTTCTTCACAAGTAAATAACCTGGTCGTGATTTTTGATTCTTAGCTGATTTTTATCCCACACATTAAGAACATTTCTAAAATATTTTTTTATCATCTAAAGAACATTGCCAGAGTGCGCCCCATTCTCTCTCGGGCTAATACGGAATAGTTGTAGTGATTTTTTTATTTGGGGATTTGGGAAGGGGGGAAATTTTAATCTGTAAAGCACTTTGATAAGCTTTGTAGTTTGAAAAGCGCTTTATAAAATTTGATTTGATGTATTTTGTTTCTTTACCACTGAATCAAGTAAAGTGCCTTGAATTGCCTTGTGTTGAATGTGTGCTATATAAATGAAATTGACTTGCCTTCATCTGTTCAGTTATCCTCATCTTTGCTACCTTCTCTTTTATTGCGGAATCTACTCTTCTGAGTGCTGAATTAGAGAATTCCAAGCTCAGAAGGATGCAGACTGTCCAAGCTGATCAGGGAAGAGTTATTTGTTCACATCTTCCTTTAATGTATTTATAATGAATTTTGAGTTTATATTAAAATTAAGGTTTTTATCTGCTATTGGGGCTGCACGGTGGCGCAGTGGTTAGCGCTGTTGCCTTGCAGCAAGAAGGTCGTGGGTTCGTATCCCGGCCCAGGGTCTTTCTGCATGGAGTTTGCATGTTCTCCCCGTGTATGCGTGGGTTCGCTCCGGGTACTCCGGCTTCCTCCCACAGTCCAAAAACATGCATGATAGGTGAATTGATCACTCTAAATTGTCCCTAGGAATGAGTGTGAATGGTTGTCTGTCTCTCTGTGTTGGCCCTGCAACAGACTGGCGTCCTGTTCAGAGTGTACCCTGCCTAACGCCTGATAATTGCTGGGATAGGCTCCAGCTGCCCCGTGACCCTGAATTGGATAAGCGGTTAAGAAGATGGATGGATGGATGGATCTGCTATTGGTGAGTTATATTAAAATAAAGGTTTCCTGTAGTACAGTTGCAAGAGTCATAGGTCTGATAAAATCCTTGTCATTCTCCCAAAAATGAATCATTCTCTTTCAGTAAATGGGGTAGCATTGGAGGGAACTGTAGCCCCATGTTTGTTTCTGCACTGTTCTGATTCAGTCAAACTTTCGGAATTATCAAAAGTATAAGCTTCATCTAGAACTTCAACCTGTATATTTGACCCATCCATCCATCCATCCATTTTCTGAACCGCTTAGTCCTCCAGGGGTGGCGGGTGGGTTGGTGTCTATTTCCAGCTGTCAATGGGCAAGAGGCGGGGTACACCCTGGACAGGTCGCCAGTCCATCACAGATATTTGACCCAATCCCAACCAAATAATTTAAGGAAGTGTTCCCTCTATTTACTGGCAACATTTTAGATATGATGTATCTATCCCTAAAATTCATAAATATAAATGGATACGTACCACAGGAATTTAGAGTTGCTCTAATTAAACCTTTACTTGAGAAACCCTCCCTCGATCAAGATGACTAAGCTAATTACAGACCTAGATTTAATCTACATTTCTTATCTAAAATAGAGAAAATAGTTGCTAATCAAGTATTTGAGCATCTAAACAGCAACATTCTGTTTGAAGAATTTCAGTCAGACTTCAGAGCTTATCACAGCACTGAAAAGCCCTAGTGAAAGTTACTAATATTCTAAATGGCTTGAGATAGTGGATTTATGACTGTTCTGGTCTTGTTGGATCATTATGGAAGCATTAAAAAGGAAACCGCTAAGTTGATCACTTCATCTGGATGGCATTAAACTGGCCACTGGTAATAGTGTAAAGTACCTTGTGTAATTTTTGATCAAGCCATTTAAATCCCATATTAAACATGTTTCCAAGATTTCTTTCACCTGCAGGAGTGACGCTGAGAAACTACTCCATGCATGTGTTACTTCAAGGCTGGACTACTGCAATTCTTTATTATTAGGAAGCAGAGATGGGAATTGTGGCTTCAACAAAGTGATCTCTGTCACAACCCAGCTGGATAGGGGTCAGGGGGTGTAACAAAAGGACCATATAGACAGATGTTAAAATGGAGTAACAAAATAGTTTAATCAAAAAATGGCAGCAAAAAACAGGATGAAAAATTCCAAGTTCTTTTGCAGCTCCTTTAAATATTCTAATCAAGATTAAATACTCCAAACAAAGTAAAAGCAGCACAGTGTATTGTTTTGTGTTGAACTCTAACTATTAAAAATGTTGCAAATTCAATACAAAAAGGAAAGTTAGTCTGTGGGTTACCTGTTCTCATTTTTTGCACTGTTCTAAAAATAAAAGGGTTAGTCCCAAAATAATATGTGAATAAACTCTTCTCCCATGAATACAGTAGTGCCTGCAGGGTGATGAATTAGAGCAGGGATTTTGGTTTTGCACCTGTTTGAGTCATATGGGTCTGTATTAAAGGTGTGTATGTGTGTCCATGTTTTCCATCGTTAGAAGCTCGATCCTTACAAAGCAACATGTACAGCACAGTGCAAACAAGTAGAGACACCTCAGTTTATTTGCTGCAAAGAAACAAAAGAAGTCGATGTAGGTTTGCACAAATATTTGAATAGCTGTTAAGGGTTTCTGTGTGTGTTCATAGGATTTTGCTTACTTTTTTCGCACCTTTATAGGCCATTACCCAAAAAAATTTAAGTGAATGCCTATGCATTATTAATTTATCCATTAATCATTAGCCTGTATTTTAAAAAAAAATAAGGCACCTACTTCAGTAACTAACATGTTTTTTGGGGGGAGCTTTTTCTGCAACACACTGCTTTCTTGTACTGTGGACTGTACTGTTCCTATTGCTCAGGGTGCTGGTGTGGGCTCTGGTCTCCATTTGCAACCCTACAGGACAGAGTAGGTAGAAAATATGGATGGATTGATGGATCAATGGAATAATGCTTTAATAAAATCATAAATGGCTCAGTACCTTTGAACAGGAGCTTTGGGTGTGGTAACTGATAAGATTTAAAGTTGGGTTCAAATTAAGGTCATGTTTTTAACTGAGTATTGTGTTACCCTTTCCTCCATGAAAGGACGTTAAATCACTCCTCTAATAGGGACCCCTTCCTGAACTTGTGTGTGTTTTGTGTGGTATCTGCCCATTGGATAGAGTGGAGAGCAAGCTAATGTGACAGGACAATTCATGTTCTGGAGGCTTGATTACAGATGACTTGGATAGCTGCAGAGTGCAGGAACAAATGAGAAGCACAACCTCTGGTGAAAAAACTCATCAGAGAGAGTACCATGAACATTTGACAAGGGGCTGTGCTGGCAACAAAAGAGGAAAACTAAACGCACTAACCATTTTCAAGAACAAATATGTTCCAGTACATATGGCTGCATAGTGGTTCAGCTGGTAGCGCTGTTGCATTGCAGCAAGAAGCTCTGGGAATGAATCCCGGCCTTGGGTCTTTCTTCATAGAGTTTGCATGTTGTCCCTGTGCATGTGTGGGTTCCATCTGGGTACTCTGGCTTTTTTCCACAGTCCAAAAACATGACTGTTAAGTTAATTGGTCTCGCCAAATTTCCCTTAGGTGTGACTGTGCGCATGGAAGGTTTTTCCTGTGTGTCTATCAGCACTAGCCCCACCCACAACCCTTCATAGGATAGAGGGTATAGATAATAGACAGATGGATGGTTTGGGAAGCTTAAAAGACCCTAAAAAATCTGTGCCAATTATGTGTAGCTGTAATATTACAAATTTATATAGTGGTAAAATTCACATAGCTTCCAAAGAAACATGCGGAGTGGGCACTGATTGTGAATAAATATGCAGCTCACAAACTATGTTGTGTTGTTGACAAATTACTGATGTTCCTGTTGCTTGAGATAGTACATGCCTTAAAAGGACAGTGTCTGAGTCTCAGTTTACAGAGTCAAGAAAGTGACAGTAAACTTCTAGTCAAAAAGAATTAAGACAAAAATGTATTTTAAGGCTGTTAATAATCTGAATCAATGTCATGTATCTTGTGATAACCAGAAAGTCTGTTTGGTATTATGAGGAGTATTAAGCTCTGTTGCATCACTTTTCTGATTTGAAATGTCTTACAGAATGCTACATGCTGCAAAATGTCTACACAGGCAAATATAAATCATGTGACCAATCTGACTTTAGTAGATACAGAGAACTTGACTGACTTTCTTTTCTGTTCACACAGGAACCTTGGGAAGTCTGGGCTCAGAGTGTCATGTTTGGGACTGGGTGAGTCCTTTCTGCCAAAGTTTTTACACATCCTGTCTCCGTATCTTTTTGTTATCTAAGCAATCTATCAGGAATTCTGCTGACCAATATGACTGCCTTGTCTATTTTTCTCTAGTTGGTGTAGCAAAGTTAAAACCTCAGAAGCCTCAGATAATTTTCCTGAATCTCTTAATTTTTAAAACAGCAAGACAATAACATGAACTTAAGGTGACTGACTCCTTATGTTTTGAAATCCAGTTTGCTTTGTTTAAACATTTTATCCTTTGATACTGTCTAAATTAATCTCCAGAAAGGCAGCTCTGTAGGTTAAAAGTAACATCAGAGATGTGTGTGCCTTGTTGAAGTTGTTGGTGAAAGTTTTCCCCTTTTCACACAGGAAAGTCCAAGCCATCACTTCCAGCTCAGCTTCAATATTTAGCATTGCTGTGGGAAGAAGACAACAAACACACACGAATAGTCCCCTGTGTAGCATTCCTATTTCTGTTACCAGAAAAAGATTTAAAAAAAAAAACAGCTGAGGGATATATGGCCACAGGAATAAAGCCAAATGTCTCAGTTCTGCTACTAACAGTTCTTGTGTAAGATACTCAAACTAAGATGGAGAAATGAAATACAACAGACATGGAGAAGGATGTAAGGAATAGAACATTTATCCTACAATCAAGATATTACTTATCATGCGCTTTTATGAGCAGTTGAAAGTAAAAGTTCATTTAAAGTCTGAATTCTAAGGATCACCACTTTGTCCAGTCCACGATGGCCGTGAAACATTTATTAGGTCACCATTTAAATGGAAACTCTTGGGGTCAACACATAGTGGCTTAAACCTTGTGACAGTTACGCAACTTATCAATAGATGGATTTGTTTCAATACAATTTGATATGGACAGTTTTTTTTAATTTTGCCATTTAAGTCACAATGTCATACTCATTACGGTATACTAATATTTCCCCCATAAAAAAATCTCGAACACTGATCAAAGTGCATGGTGGCAAAATAAACTTCGGTCCATTTCCAGCATTTATTTTCCTCCTTATTTTCAATATAGAACCTAAGAAAAAGGCACATTCAGGGCTGAAGATTATTGTATTATCTATTTTATTCTGTGCTTTTTTCCTTCCTTTTTGAGCTGTAAGAGTAGCACCCTCTTCTGCAGTTGGCACCCTAGGCTTATTCCAAGAACCAGCCCTGCAGCCAACATATAAAATTTTTTTCCTTGTTGCTTTTGATTGTTTTATTTTCTTTTTCGATTTGAAAGTCAACGTGTGGGCAGAATTTCGGTGTCAGACCTGCCAGGACCCATGAGGATCTAAATCAAACCCACATCCCACAGATCAGATCAAAACTCTTGCTGCTCACTGGAGTCATGCTGTAGCTCCTTTAGACTGGCTGGCTTTCTGCAGATACTTCAGTCAGAATCTTCTTAGACTGCCCAGACAGTACTTTTTTGCTATATTCTCTCTTGTCATTGTCTAAAATGCTGTTTTCAGTTGTTATCAATAAGGGAATCCAAACAACTGCTGCAATATATGCAAAAATAATGCTATTATTATGCTGCCTTCTGTTTTCTCAGGCACTCATGCTAATTATATGTAGGAATCCTTAGATTAGTCTAGCAGGGCTTACTGCAAGTCTTTAAGCTAAGAAAGAAAACAGCATATTAGTCTTGCATTGAACTTTTTTTCTGTATTAAAATTATTTTTAAAAAATTGCTGCATTAAATGAGTTTTACTAAATGTAGTCAAAGGTTACCAAGCTGGGTGAATATACTGTTAAACAAAAGCTTTCCATATGAGATGCGGAAGAGTTTTTGTTTTGTTTTTTTGTGTGTCTCTATTGGGTCCCCTTCAAAGAGACGATCTGGTGCTATTCAGCATCTTTATTTTGTCAGGGTATGATGTAGGGCTCCGACGACATCTCTGAGCACTGACACCCCAGGCGGTTTGTGCTGCTCTGAGAGGTCTGTTTGGAGCTGCTCAGTGCAGAAAAGGTCAGACTGATGTCTGCAGGCTGCCACATACTGTGCCTTGGCCAGACATTAGGCTGGCAGGGGAGATGAAGTTAGAGGGCAAAGAGTATGATGCTAAATAATGTTTTATTGTGTCTGTGGAAGGAGACATGCTGAGATGGATGGTATTATTTTTTTATGGTCTAATGTGTTTGTTGTCATGAGTGCAGAGGATGTCATGAAAAAATGCTTTTTCTTTGCCACCAAGTCCAAAAATTTTTTTTTTTTCCTTTGGCCAGTTACTGATTTGTTTGGGTATACGGTTGGGTTTTTTTGGGTTTTTTTTCAGTGAAACACATTTTTTTTATGTTGCTTTGTTTTGTTTTGTTTTTTTCTGTGGAAATTCTTACAGGTAATTACATTGCCTTGAAAAAGTATTGAAACCCCTGGAAGTTTTTTTGTCAGGTATACAGCCACAAACTTCAATGTAAAGTATGAAAAAGTATGTAGGCCTTCAATAACTCTAACAACATAGTGCGTGGTGAGGGGAATGGACTTTATATAGCTTTACACGTTTTTATAAAAACCTAATCATTGTTGCATTTCGATGCAGCTCCCAAAGTCAATTCTTTGAATCAAGTTTTCAAACAGTTACCTGTGCAAGTCTTTATCTTCTAGTAAACTGACAACTGTGTTTGTTCGCCTTTGAAGCTTGCTCAAGCTCACTCAATAAAAGCAATCCCACAGCATCATACTGCCTCCTCTATGTTGCATGATGCTCATAATAGGGAGGCTGTATTATGGATGATGTTCAGTTTTAGTTTGCTGCAGAATACAGCATACTTCATGTTGAACGGTAAGTTAAATGCAGATTTCTTCTGACCAGAGCACCATATTGCGCATGTTAGCTGTGTTGCCTACGTTAGTTGTTGTAAAGGACAAATATGACTTTTTTGGCTCTATTTCAACATAGACTTTCTTGTTGCCATTCTTCTTTAATGTCTTGTCGAGTTTGGGAATAATAATTGCCTTGTCAACAGAATCTTCCGCATGAATTGTGGATCTCTGCAAGTTATTATGGGTCTCTGCTTACTGTTCTTCTCGGCTCTGTCAGTTTAAGTGAATTGCCT
The DNA here is from genome assembly GCA_028564705.1 of Apricaphanius iberus. NCBI lineage: Eukaryota > Metazoa > Chordata > Actinopteri > Cyprinodontiformes > Aphaniidae > Apricaphanius > Apricaphanius iberus. The sequence continues at coordinate 1,039,170 of JAPXFQ010002758.1, forward strand.
TGTCTTGGTACACCTGCAGCTATGCTTTACTCATTCCATATTCAGGTTAAACAATGCTATGGGAGAAGATCAAAACTTTGGATTGTGTGTTATAACCTAATACTGTTTTAAACTTTTCCACCAGTTCATCATTGGCAACTAGCCCTTAGGCTTTGACAAATCTTCCGTAGTTATAATGAGATTTAATTAGACACAGAAAGACTTTATTTACTACGTAGGTGACTACTGAAAGCCTTTATTTGCAGAGAATGTTGTTAATCTGGATCAGGGAACAGAGCTGAGCCCAAATGCATACCACCTCACAAATACACACTTCATGTTTTTAACCAATCACAATAAAATTCACTGAAGTTTTTGGTTGTAACATAATGAAATGTGGAAATGTTCTGGGGGTGTGAAGACCGCTGCCATATATTGTATAACAGGAGTAATTATAGGACTGACACTGAGAATGTGTCATCGAAACATTTAATTTAATGGAAAAATTTACTCAGAGGCACACATCAAGTAATGAACAACACATCCAGTGGTGTTAAATCATGACTCAGCTATCTGTTTCTTAGTCTCACTGGTTGTGTGAATAACAAAGAAAGGATGTAACTGTCGACGAAGTCGCAATTTTTTTCAGGGAACCAAACCACAGCTGCATGATGATGCTTAGAAAGATACACTCAGCTTCTTCATTTACATAAGACCTCTTCCTCCCAGAAAATCTCCTCTCATTGCTGCTCTGAATTCCATGCAGCTACTTTCCTCTCTCTATTCAGCAACATGGCTGAATGCAGCCAATAATCAGATTCAGATTCTTTTCTTTTTAACATAGTTAATAAGCCTTTTTTTTCGTAACTCTCTTAGAAAGGTGATATGCAAAGGTTATTGCACAGTAAAACAAGAAAATAACATTAGTATTGAGTCGTTGAGGATAGCTGGTAAAACCAATGTGCAGAAAGGGCACAAAGTAACAGAAAAATAAGAAATAACATTTGAAAAAATCCCAGATAATTAATAGGTGTCTCTTAATGGCACCACCGAATCTTAAGTTGAGCCTTGGGCAACACTAATCAAAAATGTATATGGGAAATGCAATTAGTGAGATGAAAGGTATAAACACATAAAAACATAAATATGTCGCTCTCTCTGAGCTTGTCTAGCAGAACGATCAGCTTTATCAAAAGTACTGCCAAACAATGCCAGCAAAGACAGAAGCATAAAATATCAACCAAACAAAACTCTGAGATTAACTTCCACTTCAAAGCAGACTTGGCCCACACCCCCTGACTACACCTCTAAAAATCACTCATAAAAGCATAAGAGCACTGTGCAGATCCTGGTGAGATCTTATGAGTTATTTGGAGTCCCATCTAAGTCTGATTCACCGTCGGTGTTCCCCGAGCATGTTTTGCAACTTCTAGAAAAAGCTTGTTGGCAGTTATTATCATCGTACCGACATATCTGGATCCTGATTGGAGCACGGGAACATTCTGGCATTGTAGCCATGATGTGAGGGACAAACACAACAGCATGTATTGACTCATGCCAAGGCTGCAACCGCATTACACATGTACCACACTGGCGGTGCTGCGAGTACCTTCCCAGCTAAACCTGGGTCGAGTCAAAATTATCTTACCAGAAAGTTATCCCTGAACCAAACGGCAAAAAAAACTGTTTGTAGGAAAAAATTCTTATCACGCTGTTAGGAATCAGGATTTTTTCTGTTTAAGTTTATTATTTTCCTTGTTCATCTTAAATAATCATTTTAGTTAATTTTTTGGTCTTTGTTTTACTTTAGGACTTTTATTGCGTTTCGATTTTGACATTTCTATATTTCCATATTTTTCCCTCCCTGTATTTAGATGTTATGTTCATTTTTGTTTAATGCTTTACCTTTTATTTATGCTTATGTAGTTTATCATTCTGCGTTAGTTTTTTTCCTTAGACAGATCATCCTCAGTTAGGTTTGTAGTTTTTCATTTAGGATGAATTTTTTCTTTAGTATTTCCTGTTTCCTTCTGGTCATTCTGCTCTCCAGGCCAGTTGATGCCTCCACCTGTTTCTTCCCCTCCCCTGCATCCGTTTACCAGTAATTAGGTTCTCAAGCTTTCTCAGTCATTACCTCATTCCTCCTCAGAGTATTTAAGATCACCGGTTCTGTCATGTCTCTGCTATTTTGTCGTCATTGCTCCCTGTCATCTGTTCCTGCCGTTTGCCTCCGGCTGCATTTGGGTCGTGCCTTTTCACTAGTGATGGTGAGATCAAGCCTCATGAGGCATTGAACCACTTGGGCCAATTGGTTCAAGGAAGGTCCATCTCATGGGGCTTCATGTGAACGCAAATCCCCCTACTGGCCAGGTGTATAATCACAGGCAACTGTAGCTCTTAGCCACTTAATGTGTGACGCATTAAAGTTGTAAGTCTGCTATGGCTCTTGAAAATGACTATGGGTTCCAATTTATCTACATAAAATATTAAAAATGTGAATAAAATAAATATTTTAACGTATTTTGCCTGTAAATTATCCCAATTTGGTAGTATAATTATTATTATTTTTCTGTCACTTTAGGCAAAAGGCATGGGCTTAAGCAGACAGAGGAAAGTGAAAGTGCTTGTGGAACTAGGAAGAGGGCACTGAATATGATTGTATAGCGTGAGCAATGATGTACAGAACAGGGGAGACTTTATTCATGTTCCTTTAAAAAATAGCAGTTTAAGATTTTAAGCCATTCCTTTTTTTACACAATCTCACCAGCCTTTTAAAAACACCTTTTCACAAAGCACATAAGATGGCTGTGTGCACAAAAACGCAAGTGCGAGACTACATAATCTGGGGTACAGTAATTTTTGCTTTTGCCAATGTTCCAGGGGGTTTTCCAGCCTGCTAATATTTGGCTCCTTATTCTCATGCAAAGCATGGTAATGCCTTAGCATTGATGAGGTGTTATTGTAACCCTACTCCTTGGAACACAAACAGTAAAGAAAATACAGTTCTTGATAAGCAAAACTACCTTGCCTGACGTAATGTTAGATTGAGGTCACCTTATTAGGAGTTATCATGTCAAAATTAGGAAAATCCTCCTTCTCTAGTTGGCTCCATCCTCTTACTTATCTCTCTCTCTTCACTTTCCTAAATCTTCAAACAATCTGTCTCTGTACTCTCAAAACTATCTCCAAAGTATATAAACGCTAACCAAACTCTCCTATCAAAACTATTAACGCTATTAAGGTCCAAACTTCAAACCGACTGCAAATCTCCTACACAAACCCACATTTTGAAATCTGAACTACTTCCCGAAGCAGTCACTTGGTACAGCCGGGCAGAGGGGCAGCGGATATCATCGTTTTTTCAGGTCCTCCCCTAAATGAAGCAGACCTTGATACCCGCTTTGTGGAAACACCCCCTCCACTGCTCGACACACGGCTCACAGCCTCGGCACACATCGTAACATCACTACTCTTCGCACCAGACCCAGTGCCAGGGCAATTTAGATGGGCAGGCATTGGCTTAATTTAAGGGGGGCACAGTTTTATTTAACCCTGCACGTTTTTATCTCCCGTCTGCAGTGTGTTACATATTTCCAGGTCAAAACTGCCTTTCTTGACACTCTTTCTATACATCAATTAAAGGCTGAGTTTCTTTTAGAGGCAGGCTGGCCGAGGTTGCTTCGGGAGTTTTTCCAAATGATTGGTCTCTTCTACATTGGTGATCAGAAAGTTTGTTTTAGTACTCCAGAAGGAGCCGTGGATGAGCCGTTGACATGCTGTGTCTGCTTGTGTATGTGATTGAGCCATCTTCCTCTATAAAAGATGATTGGGGTATATAATTGGAAAAGGCCTGATCAAGGTTGTAAATTATATTATATTATATATTGTAAGATATTGCAAGTTGTATTATTACTACTTGCTGGTGCGCTCAATTCTGCTGTAAACTATTTGGATATTGTTTACTAGCTGCTACCAGATATCAGTTGCTGACTTCTACTTTGAAAGAAAGCCCGCCTAACCTCACAGGGCTTTGCCTTAGCACCAGAACGTTTGAGATATTTAAGGGAAAAATCCTAAACCCATCAGAGGTAAAGAAACTCACAAACTACCGGGTTGAGATTCAACACCATCCTATCTTTGCTCGTGATTAAAATGATGTATGCTAGTCAATGATATGAATCATAGCTTTAGACACAGTACAAGCCTTTGCCAAATCACTGAAAAAGCATTAATTAAAAACTTACCGTTTGAAGAGGAATCGTAAAACAGCCATCTCAAACAAAAACATATGTTTATATCCACAACGGTCCAGTTAATGTCCTCCATTTAAATAGTTAGTCCACAACCAGACCTATGTCTCAAATCCAACATCCTCTGCTGCTCCACACCTTCGTAATTCCCTTCCGTGTCTGGATCTCTCACTAAAGTTTATCAGAACTACCGTTAGTATGCAAGTTAGCCACACAGCGCTTCTCCTTATTCTTTGTATTTCTAAACGGCCTGTGAGCAACAAATTGGTGCACTACCGCCACCAACTGGTACGGAGTGTGTACAACAGTGAATACATTGAGCAACAGTCCATGGCACTTGGCCTGCCCAGTTTTCCAGGTGTTTCTGTGGGCGGGCACTGCCCCCCAATGCCCACCCATGGCGCCGGGACTGCTTCGCACCATGACACACTCACCGTTTTCTTGGTGTATTCCAGTTTAGCGCGCCAGAGGGTTGTGAGAAACAGCACGATCTGGTGCTTGCTCATTGAGATGCAAGTTTCTGTTCTCTGACTACCTGCAACACAACTCTTACACTACCTCCGTTTGCTAAAATCAGAAAAGTATAATGTGAAACAAAAATCCTGCTGTTATTTTGCCTTAGATGGAGTGACAGAACAACTCACAAACAGAGCCTCACATTTTCCCTTGTTCTTCCAACAACAAATTCCAACATGTTCTTCTTCAGCTCCTCTTCTGTGGTAAAAAAATAAAAAGTAGTGTTGATGTTATCTCCACAAATACCGAACATGTTGTGCCATGTTGCAGAGATGCTAATTGTTAAATCTCGTTGCTACAGCTCTGCTCTGCTACCTGGTCAAAACAATCAGAGTTCCTGTGGGCAGTACCAAGCCAGATGACGTTCAAAGGACAGGCCGTTTTAGACTCAGATCCATTTTATTTCTGTAACTGATGCGGGGAATTCAGTTTGGAGAAGATATTACCATGCAGCATGCTTATACAACTGAGAGTGACTGATTTTATTGAGAAATTTTTGTTTTTTTATGATTTTCATTGAAGGAGATCTTTAATTGTTTTAATAATTATTTTGATGGTTTTTCTGCTTGTATTTTTGATTTATTCCTCCTTTGTAAAGTTTCCTTGGGTGCTTTGAAAGGCACTTCAAATAAAATGTATTATTATTATTATTCAAGTATGAACAGGCCACAAGGTCAAATAGCTGTGTCCTTGGAATATTAGCAAACACTTTTTTCTGTTATAGGAGGTGAACAAAAATCTCCAAGATTAATTAATAAGATTCTGAATGTTAACTTTATTACTGTAAACATTGGGCCACGGATTGTAAAGCTCGTCTTTGCATGGTTTGAATGTCAGATAAAAGTTGTGCAAATATGTGAATATTCCACACACAATGTCAATATGCTAAACACAAAATACAGTAAGAATGTTGGTGGAATAAAGTAAATAAAATTTCTCAAAGCTAGCTTCACATCTCTTCTAACTCCTCTAAATCCTCCACAAACACATGCAAATTGAAAAACCCAGGCACCAGAACACCCTGAAACTCATTTTACAGCATGCTCAAAACACATGGGCCAGGCGAGAAAATGATCACACGAAATCCAGGAGCAGATGGTAAGGCCTCCAAGGAGCTCTGAATTCATGAAGCCAGACCAAGATAATGTGGAGAACCCGAAATCCACAAAAGGATAGCAGAAGGTATCCAAAGTGGTGATAAAAACTAGCAAAGCGGGGTAAAGAGGAGGATTTGTGGTGTAATGAAATATTTGTTAATACAAATATTAATTTAAGGATATCCGGACCTGGAAGTACTATGTACTGCTGTACAAAATGTTATTGCATTTTAAATTGCACTCACTCTGTTCCCTAATTGCTTAGGTTTGTTTGCTTTAGGCTTTTAAAAACATGTCTTTCCTTAAAAACAACCTCCTCTCTCATCTTATAACATTAGTTACTTTTCCCTGGAGAGAAAAATCTTACATTAAAAGCTGTACTGGATGTCGTGAAGCAAGTCTTTGCTTATTTGCACAAATCTGTACATTTTCTTCACTTTACGAACAATATGTTTAGGCTTCCCTATTTCTATTTTGCAAACGTATAAACAGTCACAACTGTTGTAGCCTTCAAATCAGGTGTCTATAATTACTGTCCTCAAAGTCTGGGGTTTCCTGTTTTTTAAACCCACAATGGCCGAAGGAGAAGAAGGAATGGATTCAGGAAGATATATACTTGCCACGCCATTTTCATGACTGACTGTTCTAGAAACACAACCAGACAGGACTTACCATGGACCTTGACAAATAAAGTGTACAACAGAGCCATTGAGATCTTCTTGAGAAAAGAAAGAAGGATGGATTTTATTTTCAATAAGCCGGTGATGTGGAGAAGTTAGATGTTCGTGAGTGCAAGGATTTTATTTGTATTTTTGATATAGTTTGTTGTATAATTTTGTGGGGATAAAAACTTCTTTGACTAATACTTTAACATTTTTGAGATTTGAAAGTATCCTGGATCTTGGTTTCCTACTCTTGATTGTGAATGTGAGCTTTTTACTTTTAAATGCTCTGGAACCTGAGCATCGCTTGACCAGCCTGTGATGAATGTGCAATTCTGTATGGATTCTCAAGCCGTGGTTTCATACTGATGGTGTTATGAGGTGTATTAATTTAGGTTGGACTATGTAGATGGCACATAATGCCTAGGGGCCAAACGTACGACGCCCACTAAGTTCAACACATATTTATATGTATTATTAATTAAATCTATGTTCAGTTTTTCTGAGTCCAGCGTTTTTAAAACCAGCTTGGTTGCAATTAATGTTACAAGTCTTTGACCTTTGTTTCTACCACCTTTGCTTGACCAAATATTGAACGTTTTGGTCATTCTTCCTTTGAAAACCGCTGAAGCCAAATACGGCTGGATGGGCTGGCACCTATGAACATTCTTTTTTATGTCTTGTCACTGATTCTCATTTCGATTTACATCCAGACTTTGTCAGGTTTAGCTTTGACCATTTCATTATAGTCTGCTTAGGGTCATTGTACTGTTTGACAGTGGACCTCCATTCCGGTGTCATGACATTAACAGTCTCCAACATGGTTTCTCTCAATCCGACTCTTCCTGCTGAAGAAAAGCACATCCACAACATCACACTGCTAAAATCATGTATCACCAAGCAGATGGCACTTTCAAGAAAGGTAAAGTTTATTCTCACCTGACCAGAGCACTGCCACCCCACATGCCCTCATGGGTGGTCAATGTCGAAGGCCTTCATAGAGCAGCTGTGATATGATGATATTAAATTATATTAATACTATTTAGGTAACTTCTAAAAAGAGTGTGCTACTCCGGATTTAATTTAAGGGTACTTGAGTGAAGGGGGTTAAATACAAATGGCTCTAAAACCCTTTTGTTTCCACTTCATAACTATCACATAAGATCGAAATAAAACACAGTTTGTGGTTGTGGGCAACAATATGTAAAATTTTAGGGGGACGTTAATACTTTTGCAAGGTACTGTCAATATATTAATTAACTGCATTTTTGTTCAAAAATCATTCTCACACTGTGGATCAGGAAGTAATTTAATAACTGCTCACGTTCTGCTCGCATCTAAGCAAAATATAATATAATTACACCTTAATTTAGATATCTCAGAAAATTTAAATTGACTCTATACAATCAGTGTCTGCTTGAAGCCGAATCAGTTAGGCAAAGGCCATCCAGCGGGAAGAACTTGGAGGATAGGCTGATTGATAGGCTATTAACAAATTCATGAGAACTTTAGAGCAGGGGCAGCCTGCAGCCACAGATAACCCACTTTTTTCTGCTAAGACACTGACCATGGGGTCTGAAGTGGTGTGCTGTTAGCACACACACTCTTAGTAATTGGTTGGAATTATGGAGAGATTGGACAGAGTTTTTTTTTTTTGTGAACACATTTTAGATTGCTGGTGAGGTTAAAATAAAAAAGCAGTATAATTTCAACCATTTTTTATCATTTACTCACACACTTAAAACAAATTGTTCAGATCCTAACCTTCTTTCCTGGAATCTTGCTGCACTGATGCGGCACTAATAATTAATTCTTAGAAAGTTCCCCAGGAAGATCCTGCAGTCCTGCAGCATGCAGCTGGAGGGAGCGTGTCACTGTGAAGCTACACAGAGAGACCCAAACCACTGTCCTCATTACTTTGTTTTATGCTGTTAGATAATCTGTTTCATGGCTAAACATACTAATGGGGATTTGATTTTTTTTCTTCGATTATTCAAAGTTGGTAAGTTCTTCCGCCGACTCCCTGTAGCTCAGAATAGGCTTTGTATACACCTTCCAGAACACTCAGGCCCTCTGGTTTTAGTCTTCGCTGTATCCCCAGAATCAGAACCAAACTTGGAAAAATCAGCATTCAGTTTTTATCGTCCTCTTATCTGGGACAAACTTCCAGAAAACTGCTGAAACAAAGAGTTCATTTAAATAAAGGCTAAAAGCATCTGTTTTTAGCTGCCTTTGATTAATGATCACTGGTACAACTAGTCGCTTTATGAGCGTTGCCTGACGCTGACAAAGCCTGCGGTCTGAACGCAGCATCAGTGTAAGAGGAGGAGTGGAGGAGCTTTGGGTCTGGCGGCCAAATGGCTTGGTGTCTTTGGTGGCTGGTTTGGTGAGCGACAGGGCCTTCCTGGAGTCTGGCAGGGGAGCTGGTTCTCTGTAGGTTGGTGGCAGTACGGGTGACTGATGGAGGCTGCGCCCTTGGAAAGAAACTTGGGGGACATACGACGAGACTCTGGCGGCTTAGGAAACCATGGAGAACGTCTGCAAACGGGAACTCATGGAGCTGAAAACAGATACTGGGGACTGAGGAGCTTTCTTCTGCAGCGACATTCAGGGAGCTTCTACTGTGGGGACAACTGGCAAGGATAATTATACAATGTGAATTTTTTTTTTTTTTTTTTTTTTACACTTCTTTTTAAGTGGGACAATAGGCACAACTGGATGGTTGCAAATCCCCTTTCATTGCCTCACTGTAAGCTAAATTTGTGTTAAAAGATCCTAAAATGGCAACATCTTTTGACAAAAAATTAGCCTTTTTGTATCATATCTTGTTTTTAGGAGATGACAGACTAAAGAGAGATTACAGTAGGGCATGATTTTACAATAAAAAATTGTTACCAACTCCCCCAGATGTTTTTTAGAAGTTCATTAAAGCTTGGTAGAGTTCAACACACCACAGTTTCAGCTAAAAATGCTAAAATGTCATTGCATTTACTAAAGCTCCAAAGCAACATCAAGCGACACCTCCAGGATTTTCCATCTTTAGCTTGATGTAATCAGGGCTTTAACTTCCATCAAACAGAAGGCTGCGCTGGGTCGAGGGGAGCAGCGGCCTTGACATTAGAGCTCTGCAGGCTTCTCTTCCCACACTGAGTCTCAAGCAGAGACCCTAGAGCTGCGACCGGACTCCGTCAGCAGTGGTTACATTTCCACCGCTCTGGCATCAGCTCAGAGCGATGATTGAGCACTCGCATACGTGTAAAGACTTGTGTGTGGAATGTGTTTAAAAGTGGCAACATAAATGAAGCTGCACTGCAGTATTGTAAGACTGTGCTTTAATGGCTCTGCTTCAAGCTGCATTTGAGGATAACCAAAGCTGCCATGGTTACTGCCGTTAACAATGTCCTGAAGAAACGTTTCCCTCAGGCGCTGACATTGCTTCAACTAGACGCCCGTCACTCCTATGGTGAACAAGACTATGATTGCCATACTGCTGGTGATGCGTGTCAAGATTCAGAACTTTCTGCTCTTTATTAGGCTGCAGTAATACATTACGGCGCTACAGAACCAGAGTGTCTTTAGGGTTCCATCTGTACAGAATAATGAGCGCTGTTATATCATCAGATCTCCTCTGGTGGGATGTGCAGATGGGTTTTTTGTATTTCTTTTGTTTTGTAAAAGTTTAGACGTAGAGGTCATTTAAGTCAGAGAGAGAAGACCCTCTTTGTGTAAAGTTTTTTCAGCAATGGTGCTCTCGTGGGTTGAAAGAAGGGCAGATGAGAAATTCAGCAGGAGGATGAAAATGAGAATGAGTGAGTATAATTATGTTGAGCTAAAAGATGGCCATACATCTTCTAAAGAAGTGAATACCTACTGTTGCATTCCTTGAAGAATTTTCTTTTACACAGAAAGAAGGTTGCCTGTTGAATTCACTGACTAGGTTCTTGAAATGTTCTTGAAGGTAATGGTAAAATATTTGTTTAAGAGAAATAGATCTAGCAAATTTAACAGACTTTTAAAGCCAAAATCTATACATAATAGTTATCCTTGGATAAACAAGGAGGCATACATCTTCCCTAAGCATTATCTATGAAATAGTACCATTGTTGCTAGCAATACTTTTTAATGTGAGTTTCTTCATCAAATTCCTGATTTCCTATTCCCATTTCCTAATGCAAACATCACCATTGATGCTTTGAAATTAAATATATATATATATATATATTTGTGTGATTCTCTCTGTTAAGGAGGTTTAGACAGCTTTCAGATAGCTAAAAGTGTTCTGACATCAGGTGAATAGGAAGCATTTTCCAACATATTCACCTAGGAACTGTGCGCTGAGGATTTACTGTCTCCTCTAAAATCGGATGATAGACCTTTTGTCTGGTTTCTCCGTTTTGTCTGCAGGGCTATTGGGAGCCTTTTGTACAAATGTGCACTCATCACACACAGACACATGATGGGAAAAATTTGCATAAGGACAAGGAAGACAAGGTCCTCTAAATATGCATGCCAGTAGCAAACAGAAACAGTCAGCAGTAGAGACAAAGTAACTAACAGACACGCACACAAGGTGATCCCCCCTGCACTGAGAGGCAGCTCTGAACAGGACAGATCTTCCTCTCGGGATCCTGACAGCCTCCATCGTCTGGTGTGACAATGCAGGGATTAGTTGTGTTTACTGTCGGATGTCAGACACAAACACATAGAGGCACTGACAAAAAAGACTGACTGTAAAGAGATGGTGATGAAACTCCCAAGTGATGACAGCTCTCTGTTTTTCCGTCTCTCCTGCAGGTACATGGGTGACATTTGGAGGACAGATAACAGACGAGGTACGAAAAACATTCCAACATTTTACATTTATTTGTTTTATTTGTTTCTGTTTTTACTCAGATCTATATAGCTAATTGCAGGTATGGAATATAATATTGTAAAGTCTGTTACAATAAAAGTGGAAAAGTAGGGGAGCACAGTGGCACAGCTGGTAGCGCAGCTCACCTCACAGCCAGAAGGTCCTGGGTTTGATTCCCGCTGGGGACGCTGTGGGTGCTGAGGGTGTGTGTGTTCCTCCATATCACCCGCAACCACACCTGGCTTACTGGGGTGCCTGAAGCGTTGCGGAGGATCTGGATGGAATAACGTGATCCTTCCTTCCACCCCTTCAGGTGAAAAGAAGGGCCTGCTCACTCCTCAGGCCAGAAGGATGCTTGTGCTCAGTGCAGGGCCCTCCTGGGGTTGGCAGAGGAACTTACGTAGTAACACTGGGTGATAAACAATGGGAAAAAAGCTGATTTTGCATAAATAAGCTAAAAGAAACACATAAAGTTCTCAGTCACTGGTGTTTTTATAAATTTTTCTGTGTTCTCTGGTGTGATAGAATGCCGTCGGAGTCAGTTTCTGTCAAAATAAAATTCCCAGTCTATTTCAATTTATGCCAGTTCAGTGTGGGAGTGGGCACGGAGACTCAACAAGATGTGGGGGGCTTGCTCAGTAAGATTAATGACATTCCAGCGTATGTCCTCTGATTGGCTAACTGCAACACTACTCGTAAACTGTCTCTGTGCACAATAATTAGTAACATGAGAGAAAAATGGTGCAGGTATTTATGCTTAGACGGCATTTACAACCAAGTTTAGGCAGCATAACCAAACAATACCGGACTCCAACGGGCTAATGGCACAGACAGGTAGACAGGCTACTGAGTTATTACTCTTTGATAATCGATTCACCTCCGTTAAGCAATATGCTTAAATCCAGTGAGTCGTCTCATCTGATTAGAGCTAATAGTATGTCCCCCCGAATGTGATCATTATAGCTCTGGATCAAGATAAATCACCCTTTTGTTGAGAAATGCGCATATTCAAAGTCAAGTTTAAGTTTAAGCAGATGCATATAAACTTTTAAACACCACTGTCCTATTAGAGGCAAAGGAGACATTACACGTTCATATGTGAACAGAGGTCCCCTTCACGCTCTTCCTGATTAACATTAATGTTTTTTGATGTCGGGTTCAGGGTCCTGGCTCTGGTCATAAGATCCTCATGTACACAAAGTGACAGAAAAGAGACCAGAGCAGATCCCGGAGGACAGAGAAAGAAAATGTTTATGTAACAGAGTCATTTTTCCCACCTAAGGGCTTGGAGTGCCATCTATTTACATGATGCACCCCATCCCCATCCACCCCACTGAAACACTGCACCCTTTTTCATTCCATTACTCTTTACGTCCCTGATGCCAACACCAGAGTCACTGATATTTGTCAGTCACACTGGACTACTTGAACAGGAGAGAGTTATGAGGGAAAAGCTTGTTAACTCACACATAATCTGTTTATTACATGGATGATCCAGTGCTAAAGCTCTCAGAGAAAACATACGAGAGAAACACATAACCAGATTTTAATTTTGCAGTGCAGCAGACTGAAGATCTTAGCAAATATGTAGCTAAACTGTTTTTGTGGCGATCATCTACTGTCACTTCATTCTCACCCAAGAGGAGTGAATGCTGCAAGTCAACGACTTCATGTAATCCGCCGGGTTTCCTTGCATAGAAATGTTTTAAACCGATTTTAATAATGAACTGAATCGGAATGTTTGACGACAAGAATCCCTTAGAATAAATGTATGATTGGACTTTTGTAACTTTTTTTGTCAGGTGCCTTGGGATACCATGCATTGTGTATTGGTACTATATAAATGAAAATAATTGAACTAGGTTTAATTAAACAACAACCTGGCATGTCAATGTCATCCAATAGCTATTCTTTAACAGTGAGCTTTGGAGATTTATTTTCTACATCTCTTGCCATGCTCACCACTGTGCATCGTGGCAACATAAATAAAGGCCTAGTGAGTTTTGGCAAACAGAAATTAATAGTTTACTTGTTGGAAGTTCCAAGTAACTCTGATCACCCTTAAAGAAAAATAAAGTTTACGTTGAAAGGGAACTCAATGTGTCTTTTTGTGTAGAACTTGACAAATCCAAAGAATTTTATGAAGTTCTATGGGGGTATGTAGCCCCATTTGCATAGTATTAATATTTCTGTCATGTCCTGCAAATTATTCTATATGTCACACATGTCATAGTCAAGGCCAGTGGGCCAAATCCAGCCCACCATAGCCATTTATGTGGCCCTCTAAACTCTATAGGGTGTTGCAAACAGAAACTTTAAGTTCTATTTATGTGCACCTAAATACAGTTTTATAATTAATGGTGCTGATGACATAACTATGAAAAGATGTTTATCATTACTTAATTTTAAGAAGTACTTGTCTAATGTGGATAGAGATTTTTCTACTCATATTTTATTGGTTTGTTATATTTTTATCAATACTTTCTGCCTCAACTGGCCCTTTAAAGATGTTCATGCGCTTGATGTGGCCCAAAAATTTAAATGAGTGTGACACCCCTGCTATGTCATTAGTAGTATGTCACAGTGCATGTGCTCATTAAAATAAACATGCATATTTGGATTCTGTGAAAAAAAATAACTGGCAGTTAAACGTGTTAGTCATAGTTTTTAAAGTAATTTTAGGTGTCCGTGTTTAACTATGATTCTATTTCTATATAACTGGGTCCAGACTGAAAGTTGGCATGAGTGTGGGTGAGTATACATTGCTTACTCACTGAAAAAGGTCAAAATCAGATCCATAAATCGCATAGTGAGTTATAGAGAGCGTTGATGTTACACCACTGATTCTGATGCAGCTCGGAGTTTGGAGGTGAGGAAGCAGCGCAGTCATAAAGTCCTCTCTGGAGGCTGTGTGGGTTGGATGTGGGAAGCTGACCTTGTATTCAGGGTTGTGTGGGGAGAAAAATTGTTGTCGTTTTTTCCTTCTACCTGTCAAACTTTTGTTTTCTTTCAACCTTTGTGAACCAGGAAAAAAAACGAAGCCTAAGGTGTCACCAAAATAATATTTCTCAAACTGCAATGACTCACTTACTTGTTGGTGAGAGTTGAACGAAGTGTTCAGTTTATACATTTATTTAAGAGCTTCTTTTTTCTTATTTGTTCATACAAAATGGTGAAACGTAATACATGACCAGAAGTCAAAGCAGACGTAAAGTCGAGCTATTTTCAACAATGTTTGGTGGCCTTTAGTCTTATAAAGGACAAGTTAACCTTTAAAAACCAATTCTGGTTCTTGTCTCAGCCTTTGTTTCTTAATGTGTCTTCACAACTCTCCCCTCTACATTTATCAAGTTGATACAAGTTTAATACCTTTTTGCTTCTTGCTTAATTCTTACTTTTTTGTTAATTAAACTTTTGGATAAAGAAGAACTTGATTTTCCTTTACTGTAGTAATGATCACATCCTGGTGCTCAAAGCAGTGTGTTTTACTCAAAGAATGTATGTGGAACATGAGCATGATAGTGACATCTAGTGTGTCAAGGTTGTAGTTACAAGAACAAAAACATAATTCCAGCTGTTGGGTTGCCTGATTCGCTGCTGATGACGCCCATGACCTCCCCGAACTGTTTCCAATGAGGAATGTATTTTAGAGGACTTTGACTGACAGCTAATATTAGCAAAGTTAGCGAGTGAGTTAGCATACCAATCCAGGAAGAAAGTCGGCCTTTCCGCGTGTGTTTGATGACGTGAAAATCTTTTATGTAGGTCCATCTAAAATACTTTAGTTTCTGTTCTTCTGTGGTCACTCCTCTCCTGAAACGGATAACAATATTAATAATCTGAAGCAGATGCTTGACTTGATGACTCCACCATTCTTCCCAGTACCAGCTGAGCTGTGCCGACCATATAGTTGGATCTCAGAGACCGTATCTGTCAACCTGCAACCCTCGGCCGCTACTGGCTGGTAGATGTAAACATAACATCATTGCCGTGCCTTATTTAAATGTACTTTTTTATATTTGAATTAAAATACAATTTTTTAAGCAAATGTGCTTTCATTCTGCACTCCTCTCCCTGTGGATGTATTTTTTTATGTAGCTCTTTAGGAAAATGTTCCATATACAATCTTTCCCTTTTAATTTTTCTCTGTCTGTCTTAACCATAGTCCAGGGCTCAAAGACTCTCACTGAGACATCTTAAAATGTGAATACTCTCCTCCGCGTCCATGTATTTCATTGCTCCCTATCCTCGCAACTTTCCCTGTAAGCTATAGACTTCTATTATTATTCATGTCGTTTCTGCATATGATTGAACTTGGAAAAGAATTGGTTTTAGTAAATAAATAAAAAAATTATGGCGCATTATGCTGGTGATATATTTGCATTATGTCTTCACCTTGTAACCTTTACCAGCCATCCTAGGTCCTCACTTTGTAATTTAATTGTAGCCCCCCCTTACCATACAGACGTACCAGTCGTGGAAAATAACTACTTTTCTACAACATTCAGGCATCTGCATGTCCCTCCATCATGCAATCCAACAATATACACATCAATTGAATTACATAAGCACCTGGACATACCCCAAATAAAAAGTAGAGACATTTTTTTTATAGATATTCTTTTCAAATTTGAAATATGAGTAGTCAAGTTATTTTGTTGGCACATAGTCTGTTTCAGTCCCGCAGCTAGTTAGACCCGCTATGGCGTGAGTCAAAAACCCTACCTGCTGCTGCTTTCCTCCCACAGGCTTTCCTGCCACTGAAGCTAAGTTTACGGATCAGCAAACGGTTCGTTCAGAGTCTTTTAGACTTCTTATCGGTTTAATAGGAGAAATGTTTCAGTATTTTAAAACTTGGGCTGAAGTTTCCAGAGCGACAGCGCATGGATACAGCATCCAGAACAATATCTAAACCTGCATGAGAAGTCATCTGTCCGCCGCAAAAATCCTAAACCTGATGACAACAACTTCTTCACTAATCCCACTATTTGATTACACACAAATGGATGTGTATTACTCTTCCATGTGGAGCAGGAACCGTAGCAGGTGTATTCTGTCCCACTGTTTATTTCACTTTATTAAGTAGTTCCCTGTTCAGCAAGTTTAGATTGAATGTTATTTAAAGTGAATAAAAGATTAATACTATTGAATATTTTTAAGAGATAGGCTCTAGCCTCCACCCGCATAGACTTTAAAAGTGCATACAGTATATATCTGAGTCCTAATTGGGAGGTAACATCTGATTCTGTTTGAGAATCACACCCTTGATCGGGCCAGATTTCCAGTCACTTGAGCGGATAGCAGGGATTTTTGTGGTCTGCTGGGCTGCGGCAAACAGGTGGATGTTAGGACAGTGCCAAGAAAAACAACATCATTCACTATCAGTCTGTGAAGTTTATGATGCATTTATTTTCAGAACTAGAATAAATGAAAGCAAATTGACTCCATATTCATACTCCATATTCAGACCCTGTATTGCTAAGAGAAAAGGCAAGTAAAAAGCAAAAACTGTACAATGTTTTATTGAAATTTTTAATACATAGGTTCAAGGCTTTTCTTTCAGCCGGCAGCCTTGACAGATTATCAAAAATGTAGCTCAGTAAACAATAACAACACATTTGGAGCAATGTTCTTTGAAAAAAAGAGACCTTTATGTAATAATAGCACCATCTTTCAGAAAAAAACAAGCACAGCAAACCAGTACAAAAATGTCATACCGACTGTCAAGCGTGATTGTGGACGTTAGTAAATTTGGGCTTATTTTGAAGGCATAAGACAAGACCTTGCGACTTCATTGTCATGAAGTCGACTATAAACTCCAGCATAGCTAGATCATCAACAGAAAAAATGATCCCTCACACAACAGACTGGATGAAAAAAGACAAGAATCATCATGTAGCAATGGTCCAAACCTTGGCCTGTCTGAAAAGCATGTTGTGAGACAATATAAAAGCTGTGAGTGGTTATGACTTTACTAAATGATTTTAGATGCAGTTAAAAAAAATAGAAAAAACAATCATCCATCTTACAGAAAAAAAACTGCATCAAGCAATTGTTGCTCTAAGTGTTTTTTAAAACCTGTTAAATTATTGGGTATATAACCCAGAAACTTTGTTCATTCTGATTATTTTTTCTAGCTGTTGGTAAGGCAACTAAATATATGTTGCAGTAACTTCCCAAGTTGTCCAAAAAACAGTTATAGTAAACCGTTCTGACAAAACAGCAAAGCAATAGCAAATCTTTGTAAGAGCAGGATTTAGACCCATATTATATTTTTGTTTGATGACTCAGTCAATTCTTGAAAAAAGACCATGCATTGTTCGCCAGCTGCTGAGAGGGTGAAGCGCTGTTGCTAAATTCTGTATGTGTGTTTATGGTCTGTTCAATAAAAATAAGTTACATAAATAAGTTTCTTTAAATACGTTTCCTGTCCTGAGGAAGCCTCCCAGTTTAAATGTATCACTAATGATGTTTAGATAACATCTGCTCTATCATGCTTTCATTGGCTCTCTTTTTTTTAAGTTTTAAACTCTTTGTACATTTTATATTAAGAAAACATCCTAAAAATATAACAAAAGGTAAATAGATGTCAAAATGTTAAAATTGATTTATCGTTGATCTGTTGAAAGAAACCTTTATATTCTCCTTTTCTCCCCTCTGTGTGATCTGACATCTTGGCAGGTCGCAGAGCAGCTAATGACCATCGCCTATGAGAGTGGAGTCAACTTGTTTGACACAGCTGAGGTTTATGCTGGCGGCAGGTGGGTGTTGTACAAATCCCAGAGTT
The DNA here is from genome assembly GCA_028564705.1 of Apricaphanius iberus. Classification (NCBI taxonomy): domain Eukaryota; kingdom Metazoa; phylum Chordata; class Actinopteri; order Cyprinodontiformes; family Aphaniidae; genus Apricaphanius; species Apricaphanius iberus. The sequence goes on from JAPXFQ010002758.1 coordinate 1,057,313, forward strand.
TAAAGGGAACTGAGTAAACACAAATTATATTTTCCATACTGATGTGTGACTGTGGACTGCAGGTCATGTTTTATTTTAATTTGAAATTTGAAACAAAAAAAAAGCATGTGCATAAGCAAGGAATTTAATACAAAGTCCCTAATGTAGGATAATCTGATCCTGTTTACGACATGCTTTAGCAGGTGGCTTTCTGTACTTTGTAATCTTTTTATTTCTAATAATTTTTAACTTTTGATGATTGATAGCTTAAGTGAGGGTATTGCATAGTTTTCTTTTAAAACATTTTTGACATTTAGACTACTAAATGATCAAAAAGGGCTAAAAAGATAATAGTTTGACCAAATGTAGGTACACATATTCATTTAATAAAAATTATGTGTACGCTGAAAGGTACGCAGTTCAGACAGGACAACTGTCAGTATGTTACTAATAGTGCATTCAGATTTGTAATATTACATTTTGTCATATTTAAAACACAAACTTTAATTCATCATGTCAGGATTTTACATCAAAGACCAGCAGAAAGTACTCCACAACCTTGATGGAAATGTATACGTGAAAGAAAGAATGTCAAGATCCACACTGATATCCTGGTGATCAGGTTTGATAAGACCCAAATAAAAAAACGTGTATTAGGAGGAAAGCCAGCCCTCCATCCTTGACGCACCATGTTCATACTAAAACAAAGTGATGGCAACATCATGCTGTGGGGATGGGGTTTGTTTCCAGCAGAGACAGCGAAGCTGGTTGGCGTTCATTGGACGATGCAGCTAAATGCAAGATACTCACAGAAGAAAACCTTTTAGAGGGTGCAAAAAACTTTAGAGAAGGCAAAAGTGTACGCTCCAGCAGGCCTCAGTACATACAGTATATATGATGGAATGGTTTTAGAGCAAAAGACATTCAGCGTTTCAAAGCCTAGAACTGATGTTCCCATTTGCTATCCATCCAATCTGGTGGAACTGAGTATGGCACCATGGACCTTCTTCTTCCACTTTACAGTTATGTACTATACTGTGCTGGCTTTCCAAATACAATCCCAATTAAATACAAATAAGCAGCGGTGGATAGAGTACCCAAAAATTTTAATCAGGTAAGATTAGCACAACTTTAACATATTTTAACTCAAGTAGAAGTAAAATAATAAATAAAAGAAGTGATACCCACTCCTACAGTACTAGAGTACTTCTGGTGACAATTTATCGTATTTTACTGTATATTTACTTGACCTCAAAATGCAAAGGCAGGCTCAACAGACAGAAGATTACATCATAAATCCAAAGCTTGTGTAGAAACAGACTGTCTCCTTCTAATAAGCTTTAGGTTTCTGTCTTTCTGGTGGAATTTTGGATAAAATATGTTTGCTCTTCCTTCAGTGAATTTACTCACAGTGGGAAGAGTATCCAGATATTTTACTCAAGTAAGAGAAGTCATACTTCATAGTTATATTACCTAAGTAAAGGTTTAAAGTACGGCACAGCAAAACCACTCAAATTTTTTGTCTTCCAAATAGTTACTCAAGTAAATGTAACTAAGTAAATCTAACTAGTTACTATGAAATAATTGTTTGTGATCGCAATATGACAAAATTTGGAAAACGTAAAGTGGTGTGAATGTACATGTAAAACACTGAAGATAGGGTCAGTATGAAGGACCTACTGCAGAAACTATTTAATTTCACTTCGAAATCTAACAAGGTGAAGATGCAATCTCAAGTTCTCTATTTACCATATTTGCATGCATGCAATGGGGATGTGTGTGTGTCACATCATTACCCTTTTAATATGTTAATGGTTTATACACCGCCCTGTTTTGTTTAGAGACACAGAATTGCACTGTTGATGTTGTGCTTGAAATGATTCTGACTTTAGAATGCAGTTTAATTGCCCCGCCTCATTTGTGTTGCCTTGCAGGGCCGAAATCATTCTAGGAAACATCATCAAGAAGAAATGCTGGAGGTAATGAAGACATTAACATGTTAGATTATCAATTCAGTAAAAAGAAATGCATATCAGACAAAACTGCAACATGCATGCAGTTTTGTCTGTGAAGAATTATGCATAGGGTTGCACCACAACACATGTGGAAATGGCAAACTTTAAATTCAGTTTAAAGCTAAATCTTAAATCTGATATATGTATCAGATACATTGTATGACAGAACTGCAGGATAAAATATTCACTGCATGAGCATTTGCCTGCAGGCATTTTTATTTTCTATTGATTTCAAATATTCCTTTTAAGTAATTATTGAAGCATCTGTGGTAATTTTATAATTGATTAGTTCTGGAAAAAAAATGGAGAGGGGAAGTTACCCAATTTTATAGATTGACGTGAAATATTCAGGATCATCACCTAATTTACAACAAATTAAGCTTTAAGGAGCTATTTTGCATTATGCGTTAAAATTTTGCAACAGCAAATAATTATATCTTTAAAAGCAGATTTTTTTTACATTGTTAATATTAATATTCAATTCTGGTAGATCTGGTAAAAAACATGCCTATTTTCCAATTGGGCCACTTTGCCTTGGACCATGTTGTGTCAGCCCGACCCATAGCACCTGATCGTGTCTCCATTATGGTGCATTCACACCACTCACTTTGTCTGCATCAAGCAACGCTCCCAATGCATGTAGTTTAATGCACATACATTTCTAAGCTGAAGCTGGCAAAGCATGTCCCTGCCTTATGTTTAAAGCACTAGCGGATCGTAATTGCCTAGACAGCGTCGATGTCGGCCGACGTCACTACAGTGAGACGCTCTGATTGGTTGGGACACTTCGTCAAGTCCGTCAAAAGTTCTGCTAGCTTAACTTCTGCATTGGTTGCGTTTGCTACGTTGCTGCTTATAAAACAGGTAACGCTTGAAAAGTTGACGGAGCCAACGCACAAAACACGCCGCAGAGACTCAACTTTACATGTAATCTTGCCACAACTGACGCTGACATTTGGGGTGGTGTGAATGCACCATTACTGTCTCAGGAACGCGGCTGTAGGCGAGGACATGGGCCGGCTCAGCGTAGGAACAGTCTACGACGTCATTCCTAAGCGACAGAGGCAGAGTAAACAAAAAACAGAATGTACAATGGATGGACTAACCCAGAGGCTGCTCCTGAGCCTGTGGCTGTAGTGCAGGGAACGAGGGGAGGAAGCTAAGTGTGATGCTCTAATGCTGCACCTGAAGTTGTTTGCCTTTTCAATTATGTTTTGATTTTTCTCCGATATTGTTGCTGACTTCTCCACACCAAAAAAAACAACCAAACCTGATATTGTTTGCCAATTAATACCAGCAATTCAATTTTAAATCTTACTTTAAAAAAACCTCTGTCCCCATAAAAAACAAGTTCCAGGTAATGCCAATGCCAGCCCCATGTAACTTCCATAAAAATATTGGAATTCTGATAAAGTTTCAAGGGCTTAATTTTGTATTGCTGTCAATCAGGGTAACGTCTCTGGTTCCAATTTTTTAAAACTTTTTTTAAAGGGTAAATCGCCCTCTGTGTGACCCTTCAGGCTTTAACAGTGTGATTTAAAGCTCTTGAACTACATTTATTGTGTTAATCGTTTTTTTCATCTTAGCAGTAGGCTATAAAACATATCTTTGAGGTAACGGGTAACACACTGCCTTTATGGAGGATTAAACTGTTTATGTCATACAAGGAAAGCTCCTATTATTGGTAGTTGGAAGAGTTATACATAACCCTATCCATTTTACGTCATAAAATTATCATTAAAGAAATTTTTTATATATATATATATATATATATATATATATATATATATATATATATATATATTACCACAATACAAATGTGTTTATTGAGTAATGAAAATTTAACAGAATAATTATCTTTATTACTTCACTACTACTCAGTAGAAACATTTTTTTCATCATTACCTCCATTCACTAATAGGAAAGTACAAGGCCAATTATAGTGAACGTGCAAAAGACAAGTGTCTTCTCCAACTGCTAAGTCATAACTGATGCTGATCCTCTGTCTCAGTTTTTTCCCCAAGTATAGCACATGTATAACCCCATGAATGGATAAATTATTGTAATTTTGGTAACACTACAAACATTTTTGAAATAGAAAATAGCATTTATATATTTACATTGCACAAGTAAATTCCTTGTCAGACTATTTGTTTGTGCCTGTCTAACAATGTGTGCACCAAGCCGTGAAACACTTCCAAAAACAACTTTATTGAAGTGGTTTTCCTGAGCTAACGCCACTCTCCTCAGCTCACTCTCCATCTCCCTGCAGTGGGCACAGCAGCACACCGTTCATCTACCTCAAGCTAACTTTGGCGTTGCCTCGGTGTAGGTCATCTCCAACATCTCAGAAAACGACTCAGTCGAAGCAATGGTCTCTTGAATATCATTAAAATCAACCATAATCAGTGTCGGATTTATAACTTTGGTAACTGTACTTATATCTGCTTACATCCCCACAATGAAGAGTTATTAGCAGCCATGTTACAGCATAGTGTGACAGTTGGCAGACTGCGTTAACTTCCTCTCTGCACCGAGAAGAGCTAGAGAATGATGTCACCATCACGCTGAGCACATTACCATGGCTTTTACTATAAACAGGCTGCTATAAAGAAATAAAATATTAAACTTATGACCTACACGCAATCAGGCAGCTTTTTATCCACCCAGTAACATGTAACAACATTGAGATGGCTAATACTAGCTAGGGCTAGCCTATCTGGAGAGTAAAAATCAGCATGAATATACAGGTATGTGTCTGAGTTATCACGCTACCAGATGTTTTTTTGTGAGCTGCATTAAAGTAGGCTAATCAAAGTGCTCGAAATCAGCCATCACTCACCGCTTTCAGACATTATAAAGGTTCTGGAGCCGGTATCTATCCCCCAGCAATGTTTTGAATCTGCTGGAAGCCATGCGTCTCCATTCTTTGACATCACTTCACTCTCACAACCTGGTGGCCGCCACTTTGAATTGGAAGTAGTGTGAGTGACATCCCGTTAACGGACCAATCAGTCCCTAGGTGAACGTGTTGAGTCACCTTGGCCTAAGCCAGAGGTTGTTCGTAAAAAAGACAAAGCTAGTGGAAACGCAATAAATCCAGGCCGACACCAACCAGTCCAGGCCGAGCTGATGCATGAAGAAAAGGGGCATGATGCAAATAACTTATGTTTATTGCAGGTAAAAGACAGTTAACTTACCAATACTACAAAAATGTCTCTAAGCAATTTTTGTGTGTCTTTCAGTCTAACATGTGTTGGATACAGTCGCTGCAGTAAATGTGCGAACATTTAGCTGCTGCCACTTTGTTCAGATCTGGCTCCATCATTATGCCGCTCACAGTGGTGTCATGTACTGGGCTGACTACATTACACCTGTGGGCGTTTTGATGTGGCTACAGACTCACTGAACCTGACATTTCTGACTGAGTGTCCTCATGAATGTGCAGAGAGGAGATTTAGTGTGCTCAGGAAAGAACAGGCAGCTGAGTAGGGCCATTATCAATTTGTATGATGTTTATGTCAATAATACAATACCGAGGTATTGTAGGTCCAGCCTTATATTGATTTGTTCAATGATTCTGAAGTTTGTGAAGCCTTCAGTATTTGTGTCAATAGGAAAATTACTACATTATGAAAATTATTGACTATGCATGCTCAGAAACATTTCAGATGCATGGAAGAAGGGTGAATAAATCTAAGGCAACAGACTGAAGCCCCCAAATATAGTGCAAAATATCAAATAAGGATTTGTTCATAAATAGGGTAAACATCCTACCAAACAAATTTAAACAGGAAATAGAGACTTGTTTTGACTGAAAGTAACTAGATATCCGTACGGATCTTTTTAAAGGGTCTATTTTAATTCTGTTTACAGGTAATTTGATATGCATGCATGATTGTATTGTTGAACGTTTGGCAGAATGTGTTCATAAGGTTGGATAAGGAAACCTCTTAATCACTCAATGCCATGTGAAGAAACTGCAGCAGAGTAGTCTTTGTGTAAATGGAGAATGCACTGAACTACTCGAGCGCTGCATGGGACACTCAAGCCATGTTTTTTCCTGTTTCTTTCCCTTTATAAATTTAGGCGGTCAAGCCTGGTGATCACAACTAAGCTTTACTGGGGAGGAAAGTAAGTAACAAAAAACACACTTTACATCGACGGGAATTTCGACGGGAATTTCTTTAACTTAAATTAATTATTAAAATGTTTTCTTTTTGTCAATTTGTGATCAAATTAATGAATAATTCATCTCTGTCCACAAGGACTTCTGAAAACGTTTATTTATTTTTTTATTTTTTTGCAAGGCAACACATATGATGCAACAAATGAGGACAATTTTATAAATTCTGTTGTTCATTTAGCATAGATGTCAATATTAATGTGGCAGTGCTTTAAAAAGAAATGTATGTGTTTTATAGTTGCAAATAAATAATGTTATAGATAAATATAAACAGGAGATACTGGTTGTATTTATTGACTTACTTATTTTAATGATTATTTGTTTTCATTTTAACATTGTTTGTAATCATGTAAAGCACCTTGTATTGCGATGTGTTGAAAGAGTGCTATACAAATAAAATTGCTTGCCTTTTGTTCAAAACAATGGCAAATTAATTTATAAGAAATACATTAAATTGAGTCTTGACTCCTCTTTAACATATTTGCAACCGCAACTATATCTTACCCTGGCTTCATAAATTTAGCCTCCATTCTTCTGTTTTCGGGAGAACAACAGGGGCTTGCCTCGGATGCTGCGTTCAAAACCACTTGGAGAGTTTTTTTCTGAATAGTAGTCAAACGCCGGAGATCCAGCACAGTGCCGGAGCACTTTAAGACCTGTCAATAACTACAGACCTGTTGCCCTGACATCCCACATCATGCAGGTCCTGGAGAGACTCCTGTTGCCCCACCTGAGTAAGCAAACTAGAACCTATCAGGACCCGCTGCAGTTCGCTTATCGACATGAAGATACCATCATCAACCTGCTTCAACCAACCCACTGTCATCTGGACAAAGCAGGCAGCACTTTTAGAATTATGTTCTTTGATTTCTCCAGTGCATTTAACACAATACAGCCTGATTTGCTTTGTCAGAAACTCCTGAAGACACAGTTGGAGGCCTCAACAATCAGCTGGATCAATGACTACCTGACAAACAGACCACCGTTTGTGAGACTGAAGGATTGTGTGTCAAACCAGCTGGTCAGCAGCACAGGAGCACCACAAGGAATGGTACTCTCTCCATTCATTTTCACTCTGTACACCTCAGACTTCCAGTATATGACGGAGACCTGTCATCTGCAGAAATACTCAGATGACTCTGGAATTGTCGGGTGTATCAGAGATGGTGAAGAAGCTGAATACAGAGAGCTGGTGAGAAGCTTTGTGGCATGGTGTGGAGACAATCATCTTGACTTGAATGTGAACAAAACAAAGGAGATGACTGTAGATTTCAGAAGAAACAGGGATAAGTCAGAGACTGTCTCCATCATGGGAGAAGAAGTGGAGGTGGTTGAGGAGTACAAATACCTCGGAGTTCACCTGGACAACAGACTGGACTGGAGAATCAAAAGTGAAGCAGTCTACAAAAAAGGACAGAGCAGACTGTACTTTTTGTGGAAGCTGAGGTCCCTTCAAGGTTTGCTGCAACATGCTGCAAATCTTCAACAATTATGTTGTGAAAAGTGTTATCTCTCCGTCCATCTGAAATGCCAGAGAAAGTGTTAGAGTTTTCTCCAGCTTCTTGAAGCCCTGGTCCTGCACCACTCATTGCTGCACATTGACAGTCAGCAGGCTGAAAGATAACCCTTTTACCTCCCAAGAAATAAACATTTCACTATTTTTCAATATTTTTTGCTTGGCAGAAACATTGGTGTTGAAGCTAAATAAGCACCACCCCACACTCTTTTATACTTTATTTAAGGTGCAGCTTGAAAGCTACTGACAGTTATTCAGCTGACTGCAGTTTGGCTGAATGAACATATAACCGCTCTATTTGATCAGTTACCCTATAAAAACGGGAATGATTTAAACTAGGGATGTTCGATATTGGCTTTTCTACCGATATCTGATACCGATATAGCTTAACTCATAATTTTCGATACCGATATAAACCGATACCGATATGTGGGGACCCTCCCTCATAAAAAACAAAAACTACTAAACCCTTTTAGGTAACCACAATGAAATATCATGTATCATGCATACTTGAGTTTTAAAAATTTGAAAATGTAATAAGTACTAGAATTTTAGTTAGGCAATTGAAAAAGGTGCCATTTTTATTTTGTCTTCAAAAGTAGCTGGAACATTTTCTCACACAGAGAATAGTGACAAAGGCCCACCACTCAGGACAAATTTCTACTTTTAGAAAATGTAAACAACATTATACCTTTGTGGCTGATGACGTCACCAAGTGCACCCGATAGACGGTCAAGGTTGGCCCAGAAGAAGCCTTTTGATAAATTGAAAGTTATCTCAAATAAATAATATCTCCAAAACTAAACATCTAATTTGTCATATTTTTACGTTCTGAGAGAGAAAAGAAGTAGCTGAAGATTTTAATGTATAATATGTGTATGGTGTGAAAAACTCATCTTATTAAAAAAATTAAAACCGATACTGATCATTTCCGATATTACATTTTAATGCCAATATTGGCCGATAATGACTTCAGGCCGATAATATCGGACATCCCCAATTCAAGCGTATCATTATGTACAGTAAAGAAAGTGATTTTTTATTTATTTATTATTTGCTCATCTAAATTTATCAAAATCAATACACAATTATAGCAGTGTGATAAAAATCATCAGAGCTGTAATATTCATTAGGCTGTAAAAGGTTTGCAGCAGCAGGGATATTTGTTGTGAGTCTGTTTTATTTAAACTGAAGTAAATCAGGTTATAAATGTTCCTGTATAAATACTGTAAAATTTGTACTTGTACTTATTTTATAAAGAATCTCCTGCCAGTTCAGTTTCAGCTGCACCATATTAAAGGCTGTACGGCATTAGGCAAGCAACAGATTTAATAATGAAACAGCTTTTTTGGCAGCAAGCGCCACTTTTTATGTTTGAAGCAGCCACATTATTTCTCACAGTTGGAATCTGTTCACTAAAGTCATCATTAAAACTTGATAGGGGTGGTCATTTTTTCTTTTTTAAGAGTTGGTTAAAAAAAAACCTCATTGGCGAGTTCAAAATGATAAAATAATGGGGATTATGCCATACTGTTTTGATCAATGTTTAACATCTTTGTGAATTTCAGCGATGAGTTTTTTTTTGTGTATCCTGTAGTTTTTCTCTGTTAAAAGTTTGAAACCAACCTGATAAGAGAAGATAACGAATCCTGTTTTCTAACACTCGCAGACACACAAACACTCACAAAGAGGATGTCAGTTCTGCGTGAAAGACCCTGCCCAATGGGGTCTGGTGATGAGCAGGAAATTCCTCTCACATTGTTGTAGAGTATTTTCTTTTTTTACATTACTGAAGAAAATGTTCTAACCTCCATCTATTTATGCTAAGATGTCCTACAATGTTAATGCACAATAATACATTTTGATAAAACAGGCACTACAGCTCTGAGCCACACGATTAACAGATGAAATTGGAGCTTTAGGAAAAAAGTTAACTTTTCTGCCCAAAAAAAAAAAAAGATCTGTCAAAACACATAGCCACTAAAAGATTAACTTCTATTATTGTTGATTTTTGGATTTTCAGACCTATAGAGAAATTTATATGGCTGATTCAGTTTGTCTTTGTGTTTGTTTTGCCTTGCTTTATCAGAGCTGAGACAGAAAGAGGATTGTCAAGGAAACACATTATTGAAGGTAAAACTTAATTTCAGTTACCTAGTTTATTTTAAGCTCAAAAATATTTTTTTTTACTCAGCAGCATACTTTAATACTTTCCATTCTGTTGTTTTTTTAATTATCTGTCTTTCAGGTCTGAAAGGTTCTCTACAAAGGATGCAGTTGGAATATGTAGATGTAGTTTTTGCCAACCGCCCAGACACCAATACTCCCATGGAGGGTGAGTCATCTTATCCATATTCATCTATCTAACCCAGTGAAATCATAAACCAATCTTTTTCAGAATATAATACTGTGTAACTGCAGCACTTCTGCTTTGCACAGCATGATTGGTCTCTCGTCCTATTAGATTAGTACCTCTAAAGATTTCTCCTGGTTGGAACACAGAGTGGGAAAATGATTGATCATTTCTCTTTGTAGAAACATCTATAGGTCGTTCTGAGTCCTGGTTATTCTCTTATCTCTTTAGCTCGAGGTAAATATTTTCTAAAGCGTTTAGGTCTTACATGGCCATGAAAGAAGGTTAATTTTGTGCCTCAAAAATCCATGTATATGAGGATTTGGCTGCATGTTTTAGATAATTATCCTCCTAAAAAAAATCCAGTAGCAATCTATTTTCGATTTATTGATCGATTTGCCACGATGAAACTTTGATACATCAAGGGCTCAGATGTTTGGTTTATTTTTTTTATTTTTTGTGAAAAACTGAGTCAATAAAGCTTATTTCAGTTGCTGAATCTCCAGGCTTTAGACAGAGCCCAAAATAGTAAAGCTGAGTCCAGTAAGCAATCTTTCCAGCCCAGTATGTAATAATGCCGTGGGTGTTGTTTGCACCCATTTACTGAACATTCCGAAGACTTACAAAAATGTTTGACCTCTGTCATTACCAACAAAGGGTATACTGTATAACAAAGTACTGAGATGAACTTTTGTTATTCACCAAATACTTATTTTCCATCATATTTTGCAAATAAATTCTTTAAAAAACAGATAATGTGATTTTCTGGATTGTGCATTTCTCAGTTTGTCTCTCATAGTTCGGGTAAATAGGATAAAAATTACAGCCTTCAGTTTTTTAACTGGAAAAAAATGGCACATACATGCATTTTACTGAAAGGGATAAAAAATAGGCTTTCATGACTGCATTCAAGCATTAAGTGCTACATTTGTCTTAAGTAGAAGGATGTGAGTGATATTGAATGCACAGAACCAGCTCCTCTAAGAGAACCAAGCCAAAATAACTCAATCTTGGTTTAAAGTCAGACCCCTCATCGTTATAAGACAGCCAAACATTTCCTAACTCAGCTAATAATATGTTGACCATTAGAAAGGGGTGCTTATAGACAGTGGAACATCTACACACCATTCCCAGGTGGTCAGGTGATTATTGTATATTAAACATGAAAACTAGATCATGGCAGTAAAATAACAGCAAAAGAAGCCCTGTGCAGTTTACACCCTTCATTCCAACATACATTAAATATATTTGATCAAGCATAACCTATGCTAGCAACGTACTCCTTAATACAGGGCAGTGCTTGATATTTAACTAAATGTTAAGAACAGTTAGGCCCTTTATAAAATAAGTTTTTAGAGAAGCCAACATACAGTACACGACTTCATAGGAACAAGAGTGACAGCAGTTTTAATAACTGACTCATCACTGGCTGATGAATTTTACTTAACTCTTTGTGTGCTCCATTTCCACCTCTAAATAAGCTCAACTTTAGCCGAACAGGTATTTTTTTACTCTTATAGGGTAGTTTAAATATAATTAATGGTATTCAATTTTCTCTAAAATTGGCTGGAAACTGATAGTTTCTGGGTCTAAACACCTGATTGTCAAAACGTTGTTTTCCCAGTGTGGTTTGAATGTGTGAACTTTGGTTCTGTGCAAAATCAAAGCCTTCTCCTTTTTCTTATCCCCAGGGCTCCATATTGATTCTTTTTGTCCTGCACATACACCCCCCCCCCCCCCCCAACATAAACTCCCCCCAGTCACTACCTCCTTCAAACATCAGAGCAGTTATCCTGCCTTCCACGGACGTGTTTTTCACTCCCTCTGCCTTCATCAGACGGAAATTGTGGCAGGTTGCATTTAAATGTGAACCCAGCATGCTTAGAAAACAAATAGAAAATGTCAGGAAGGCAGGGTGAGGGTTGGAAACAAACAGCAGGAACAAAGAAAATGACTTCTTGTTGTTTTATTGTAGCATGTTATTTCCTTTGCCAGGATGCAGTTCAGAAAGTTTTCATTATATCTTTCTGGGAAAAAAAGGGAAAAAGAACTGCTTTTCGGTAGGTCCTCGTGGATCTTTTTTGGACTTTGCTTATCCTCTAGTCAGCTTTTAAACTTTTTCTTTTCTCCCCTAGAGTTCTGTGGCCATTATTTGTTTTCTCATTCTTTGTTTTATTGTTCCTCATTATCTGCTGTCTTGCCAAGAACCAGTTGTGCAAAGTGAAAAAAACAAGAGTCCTGCCCCAGTGACGGATGGCGTTATAATTGGAACAAGCGCATTGTGATGATGAATAACTGTAATGACAGTCCTAATTTGAGTTTTTGTTCGCGCTGACTGCTCTGGGCTTGCCCAGTCAGCAGTTTTGGAGCTTTAATTGCTCCAAAATTCAGCAGATTGAATGTGATCACAGGGGCTTTGAGTATGTGAGCTTGTTAGTTTTTGCCTTGGTCATTACAAAGTGGGACGAACCATATGCAGGTAGTGGTATTTTTATTATGGTGGTATTTAAAAATTTTTTTTTTCTGCTTGTTTTTTTTTTTTCAAAAATAGAACGATGTTATGGGTTACTGTTCTCAAGAGATGGCAATTTTAGACATATTTCACCACTTCTCCGTCACTGTTTACTGTTTTCAATCATTTATTTTAGACTGGAAAGCTTGCACAGATAAAATGCCTCTCATTCATCATTGTTTCATGGGTTTCATTCATCTCTATTTGGCTCAGTCTCACACTGTCTGATGGCTTTCACTAACTGAATATGTTGCCTACAGACAGGCAGCATATGCACGGAATATATTCTCCTCTTTTCTATATCATTTGGGAAGAAAAGTACTCAGACCAAATTTATTATGGCCATAGAAATGGAAAATTACATATTGACCATGAAAGGAGTTCATTTGAATTGGATATTTAATGCTTTTTTTTTAGATTGAAAATGTTTAATCTAAAAAAGGATTTGATCGTGTTTATGTTCTGTTGCTAACAGTTCATTTAGATAATTAAATCAACAATTTGGTTACTGCTTATCCAGCTGACTGACAGAACTTAAAATGTGATCTATCTGCAGAAATTGTTCGAGCTATGACCTATGTGATAAATCAAGGCATGGCCATGTATTGGGGGACATCTCGGTGGACAGCTATGGAGATCATGGTAAGCAGCTCTTTGCTTCTACTTAAATCTCTTCAACGCATTCTCTTTGGAGAAACCAATAACAAACTGTAAAACATGTGGAAATTTTAGGAAAATAAGATCAGTGCACATCATGCTCCTGAGTGCTAAAGTTAGCTTTTTTGGTTTTGTTTAAACATTCTGTAAATTGATATTCTAGTATAATTAAAACCTATTAATGAAGCATTACATACCTACATTTGAATACTTAAAATATGGTTAATTCAAAATAGGATCAGTGTCCTTGTCCAGGAATATAATGGTTTCAAAGGTTAGAGGCTGCAATACTTGGGATTATTTTAAAGATGTAGTATTTTCCTGACTCTGTATTCATTTTCAAGTACATTATGAGGTCAGGGCCACTACTTAAACAGCAATGAATAGAAGAGCAACTTTTTAAACCCATATGTCCTAACCAGGACCTCTGGATTTTGTGATCCGGACCAGATGGTTGTTTCACATATGAGAGGGTCATATAAAGCTTTTTATCCGTATCCTCTGGACTCTTGGAACATGGAACTGTTTCCCATTGTGTTTAAGGAGCTTTTTGTTTGACTTATTGAATCACTGATCACATAACAGGTACAAGGTTGCAGATCAGTGGTCTCAAAGCTTTATGGTTTATGGTTATCTATATATGAGCATAAAACTGTAACAGTGTAAATAGTACACTTGTTTTTTTGTTTTGTTTTTCAAATCTCACCCCCACCCACTTTCATTAGTGGTTATTTTTTTTCCGAAATTTCCGCAATGGCCTCAGTCTGAATAGTCCCATTGCTTTTCAGACTACTATGATGTCAGACACACAATTTTGCGTGGGAAGAATTGGGGAGCAAACATGTTAAATACAAACAATATTTAAACCAATCACAGCAGATAATGCGACTTCTACTCTATGTAAAGACTGCATTCTCACACCATTCTCCAGAGTCACAGGTTACAGTTCGTTATTCGCAATCCATGCATGCTGAACAATGCAACTTAAAAGGTAGTTACACCGAGATGCCACTTCTGGTTGCTAGAGTCGGTCTCCTGCAAAATAAGTTGTGGCAAACATTATTAATAGGGATGCAACGATGCCACTTTTTTCAAAGCCGATAACATACCGATACTTGGATCAGAGTACTTATTGATACCGAGTACCAATGCCGATACTTCTACCACACAAAAAAAGTGCTATCAATTGGGAGTCAGGTTTTATTTTCTTCTATACTTGTTACGAGAAATGATGGTGAATTAGATAAAAAATAAAATATGAATAAAAATGACCACAGAACTTAAATTTAAAAGTTTAAAAAGTTATGTTTTCTGTGAAATTATTTCTACATCTTAAGTATCGGTTCATGTTATTGGTTAACATCAGCCGAAACTGATAAGAGTACATTAGGCAGTATCGGGGGCCGATACCCAATACCAGTATCGGTATGGGTGCATCCCTAATTATTACCAACATCACAGCAGAAGTCGTTGATGCAGCTGGTCAGCTCTGACTGCACAACTTCAGAAATGATACACAGCAGCAAGCATTGTCACGATCTGTTCCGGAAGCACGATCCGCTCCGTGAGCACATATATGCATGCGCGCCAGGAACTACTTCCAGGGGGGTTGTTTAGTTCTATTTAGTTCTTCTCGAGACAGTACAAGATGAATGGATTTGCGCTCTTTCGCCACCTGCAACATTTTCTGGAAAAGCTCACTTTTGAATTTTTAATGAAACATGACATAAATAGTTAACTGTCGAGGTAGCAGCTCTGTCTCATCCTAATGTCAGCCTATTCTCTGTTGCTCATCTCCGCTCCTCTAGTACCACATAAAAGCGCACTACAAATGTAGGTGCGGCTTACTTTACTACGGACAAACGAACAACGGCTGGCTTGACCGCAGTCAATATTTCAGCTCCATAAAATATGTGACAAATAAAGCTGTTAAGATTACGAATGCAGCAAGTGCATTGATCAGCAAGTAA